>JBAMNC010000040.1:1785000-2245000 GCA_037902135.1 Cetoscarus ocellatus
GCCTGTGTTTTGGTCTGCCCTGTGGCTCCTTTCATTCCCCACTTTCTCTACTTGATTTCCAATTCTGTCCACTGTTATTCCAATGTGAATAAAGACACAAAATCCCTAAAGTGAAAACGTGAAAAATATAAACCACAAATCCAATGAAGTTGGGACGTTGTATAAAACATAAATTATAACAGCATTTAAAGATGAGCTAATTCTTTTAGACCTATTCTCAGCTCTGGTTCATTCTCAGCAGATCTGTTGTCAAAAATTATGGAGAAATTCATGGTGTTTTACAAAACTGGTCCAGAAGACATTAAAGGTGCAGTGTGTAGAAATTGGCATTTTAGTGACATCTAGCATTCAGATTTCTTAATGAGCCCGTCCGTTACTTAAACATCACATCACTAAGCGACGAAGGCCAGTGAAGACCAAAAAGGATCGTGAACAGGGAATAATTTACAACAATTACAAACACTGCGCCGTCTTCTTCTCTTTTAATACCCGCTCTCTGTCTTCTTTTTCTTCGCATACCATCCAGGTAGATTTCAGGACTGGCGGCCAGACTCGTATTCAAAAATTGCGTTTTTGTCCCCAATACCCACCAGTAGACAACATTGCGGATCGTTATGTCAGCCTCCACAAAGGGGAGACCCACAGTACATAAATATAAAAAGCTTTTTCTAACTTAATAAAAAGAAAACAAACATTTTATGGGGATGATTGTACACTTATTTCGACGGACTTTACATACAAATAGAAACATTATATCCTATATTCACCCTTTCTGTTCGGTGAAATGCTGCCAACTTCTACACACTACACCTTTAATTATAAACCTAATGCAAAGATTTTAATATTTAAAAATTTATCACAAATTAGTAACTGACCTGTATTTCCATCCATTTTTCCAAAAGAGCGTTCTTAAAACAAAAGCAAACACTCTTCACTAGCCACATAATTAGACTGAGCTGTTATTTAGCACCTCTGGGTGTCATTTTGCAATGATTATTTTATTAAAATGGTCTCAGATTTCAGACACTTGTGTGGATTCTTTGGATCCAAAGGCTCAGATTCCTGAGGGGAACCTCTTCAGTGTTTTTTCTATTTTTAGTGAGCGTCGTCGAACAATCCATTATGTAATTCACCCACTGATGTATGTCCTCACACACAGAAACACACAATTTCACACTACAGCATTAATCTCGTATCCAAACGTCTCATCCGTGCACACACAGCCTCACACACATCACTCACACAGCAGTTATATAATCTTTCATTTGATGTGTTTCCGTGCAGCTCTGAGACTAAGAGTGTGTGTTGGGAAGTGATGGAGTCATGCAAAGGATGCTTTTGGTGTTTCCAGTCTATTAAAGCTGCTTCACTCTCTTATCATCTCTGTTCTCCTCACATCTGAGCTTTAATTTCCTTCAGATGTCTGTGTGTGTGTGTGAAGGAGAGAGGGAGCGCTGAAGTGTCGTAGTGCAATCGTTAGCAGACCGTGTGATTTGTTACGCAGAGCGAGAGGAGAGGAAGGACTCCTCCTTTCCTCCTCCTCGTCTTCCTCTCTGCTCCAGTTTTCAGCCAGACTCTACCTGTATTTTTGTGTATTTACTCCCTTGTGCTGCTGTCTCAGACTGTTATTAAACCGTCTGGCTGCAGACCAGGATCTTACTTTGATATTTATTTTTAGGCTTTTTTTGGTTTCATACCCGAGAGCAGTTGAGAAGATTTTTTTATCAGTTTCTGGAGCTTTATACCGATTTTTTTTTATGGAGATAAAAAGACAAGGATTTCGAGGGCTTTTCTAATAAGTAATATTTCATTGGGGTGGAAACATGACTTTTCTGTTGTTGCTGAAGAGATCAAAACTTTTCAACTGGATATTTTTCCCTGTTCGCCTCATATCTGACCTTGTTTGTGTGAATTTTTTTGGTGTCATTAATTCTTTATGGTCTTTTTAGGTTTTGTCATGCTTTAAGCATGATAGGACAGTAGGAAGAATCTTAAACTTTGGAGAGACACATTGAGGAATGACATGAGAGAAAGAAGCTACAGGCTGCACTGAAGCCATGCCGTCAGCAACAGACTCTACACATGGGGTGTGCAGATTAAACTGTTAGGCTCCTACAAAAAAGCAACTAAAAGTCCACTTACTGTTATTTTACAGACCTTCTTACTAAATGTAGTTTGCATCTGCTGGAATTAGGCTTGATTAATATATCTATCAACCAGGCGGACTTCATCAACCAAGACAGACGGTTATCTGGATGAGAAGCCTTAAAAAAGCTATCAAAGAGACCTGGAGTACAGGTCACTGGAGTTCAGAGACAAAATTACAGTGTGACATCTGATTTTCTTTTAAAAATCTGTATTTAGGGCCACATTTTTCAGCTAACCTGTAAACTGTTCACCTGTAGATCTTGGAGAGCCAGGTGGAGGTGCGTCAGAAAGAAGTTGGCGAGCTGCAGAGCCAGTCACAGGCGCTCAGTCAGGAGGGTAAAGGCTCTGAGGAGGTGGACGGCCAGAGGATCGGCGTGGAGAAGAAGTTCCAGGCCCTCCAGGCACCACTGCAGAAGAGACGAGACAACCTCATGGCCTCCAGAGAGATCCACCAGTTCAACAGGGACGTGGAGGATGAGATTGTGAGTACAAAGCTGATGTTTGACACCTCTGATACAGGGTTCAAGTGGATCTGCCCGGTGATGCCAATGTTGATATGATGATGATCTGCAGGTCTTATAGAGGTTTTGTTGTCAAACTGTATGGTTGAAGTATGAATTGTAAATTTAAATAAAAATGTTGGTGATGCATACTGTTTTTGGAAACCAGTACGATAGTAGTATCAATAAAAGTAACTAAAGCAACAATCATGATTGGCTGGTAGAATTAAATCAGGAGTAACAACATTCAGCTCCTTTTCCTCCAAGCAGTCCAGTTCAATTCGGCTCAGTACGGCACACAGTAACTGGTGTTTCAACTGATGGACTAGGAGAAAAGGTTCACAAATCACCGACCCATGACGTCCCACTTTTTGGCACCAAAAAGACCCTAAAAGGTGGAGCTAAAAGCACTGCAGTCTGTTGATTGGCCACAAATGTTGTCAATTCTCCTACGGCAGCGAGAACAAAAACGCAAAAACACGTACCTTAGGGTATGTTGTCCTCTGCTGTTGTAAAAAATGTCTACATGAGACAGTGAACCGTAGAGTACTAGAATGCTGGAGAGCCTCCATTACTGTTATTTGTAGCCGGGGCGACCCTCTCCTCCTGGCTCACATTCTCACCCTCTAGTGCAGATACAGCTAGAAGTGAAAACGCAGACAAGATCAGGGTTCACTGCTCCAAACCGTACTGAACTGTGCTAACAAACCCCATATCAAACAAACAGTTTGATTTTTGTGGGACTGTTGAATATCATGATTCTAATTGGTAGTAAATGCCCCTCAAACACTGAAAATCAAACATTTCTCTTAAAAGTTACAGAAAAAAAGGACAACAATGCTTTAACATAGACTTATTTAGTTACTAAGCTGGTTTCACATTTGGGTCTATATTTTGCATAGAAAAGACCAACAAATATTTATGGGTTGAATGACTTTTTCCAACTTCTAAAGGAAAATTAGTGGCAGTAGCATAAAACAATAGCAGGGACATATTAATCAGTAGTGTTATCATTAGCAGTTGTGGGTAGAAGTGATAGTGGCACAGTATTGATTGATTTCATGTGACTCCATACACTTGCTGGAAACCAATGGTTTAAAAAGGTTACCAACCCAAAATGCACTAAAAAGCATGTACATTCTAAAAATCATGTACATTATGTGTTCATTTGTCTTTGTTTGTAGCTCTGGGTGGAGGAACGTATGCCTCTGGCCACATCTACAGACCATGGACACAACCTGCAGACTGTACAGCTGCTCATCAAGAAGAACCAGGTACAAAAAACACTAAAATAATCTGTTGAATAAATGTCAGTCAAGTTCCCTTTCTTAACCCCCCTCTGTGACCCCTCACAGACCCTGCAGAAGGAAATCCAGGGCCACCAGCCTCGCTACGACGACATCTTTGAGCGCAGTCAGAACGTCCTGAGGGCGGACAGTCCGACGACTGAGCTGATCCGTCAGCGTCTCAAGGAGCTCACATCGCTATGGGAACAGATCAAAAAGGAGACAGAGAACCGTCATGCCCGACTCAGCGAGGCCCACAAGGCTCAGCAGTACTACTTTGACGCTGCTGAGGCCGAGGCCTGGATGAGCGAACAGGAGCTCTACATGATGTCAGAGGAGAAGGCCAAGGTGAGGATGGAGGTCTGGAGGGAAAACAGCAGGCAGGGAAGGTTCTATCTAATCTTAAATACTTAAAGGGATAGTTCAGTTCCAGATAAACTTTATGTTTCTGAGAAGTTAATGCACTCAAAAAAATTTCTAGGTAGTGTACTCTTAAACTGTGGTATTATTTTTTGATGGGAGTAAGAGGAGAAAATACTCTTTATATTTGGTACAATACTTCCCTGTTTGCGGCTGGTTCTGCATCACAAACTTTTACAAACTGTGGCTTACTGAGGGAGAGGAGAGAACTTTCTACTGCATCTAATGTACTTAGTGGCCATATGGAGCTCATACAACCCCACTTCAAAAACACTGAACTATCCCTTTAAGCTCACAGGTTAAGCGAGTTTTGCACACATGCATCTTTAAAAAGATAAAGTAATGGGTGGTTATTTTCAAACTTGTTTTTCAGCTTTGTTATTGTTTTTAGGTTTACGTGTCACTTACACACTTTCCTAAAATATTTGTAAAGAACAGTGAATGGTGCTGACTTTAGCTTTCATTTAGAAATTCCCCTCCCAACAAAATTTGCATCTCTGTTTTCTTGTATCAAAACCGGCACCAGCACTTTATTTTGAAAAACCAATCATCAGTTCAGAAGCTGAATGGTTTATTTTCAGGGTCTTTGGTTTAGAATAGCAAATATAAGGTCAATTAGTTCATTTTTTTGTCCCTAGCTGTGAGTTTTGTCTCTTTAGTAGGTTTTGTTTTAGCAGTAGCAAAGCAAAACAGCTATATAGCAAGAGGACAGATGAAACATTTGATAAGGTAATATTTGGTCATATTTCATTTGTGAATGTCAAAGCAATATTTTTATATCTTTAAAATCCATATATTGCCATTATGTGCAAACATATGATTCCGCTAGTACATTCTCTCCGTGAGGATGAATGCTGCACAGGGTCAAGATGTGTGATGGCGACATGAACAATCAGGTGCTCTTCAAGGATGGAGGATAGACATACAATACAGAAGTAGAAGGACAATCCAGGTGTTTAAATACACTGAGGATATCACCTTGTTTTTTAGTATGCCAGTTCTTTTTTTTTTTAATTATTTATTACGTTTTTTGTAACAGGCCAGCTGTAGAAGAAGTAAAAATTAAAACAGAATAAATAATTACAACTCTGGTCGCCACAGAGAACACAAAAGTACAACAAAAGTGCAGAAGCACAAACAGTCACTGTGTCCAGGAAATAAATACACAAATACATTAATAAAAATACGATATTGAAATAATAATATTAATTAATCAAAAACAAATGATAACAAATAAAAGTAGATACTTTGGGTACTGTTGTTTTAACATTTCTCAGCTTCTTGCTGTCAGAATTTTTTTTGTTACCCCTGCAACATGCAGTGTGTTTACCACATACTTCATCATCAACCTTAAGCCTGCATACACACAGCTCAGGTCTATACAGAATGTTCTGCTGATAACTACTCATATGTAACCTTGCAGTGCAGTGGATCTGCCTGATTCAATGTCTGTAATGAGGCAGATCCATCTTGCTAAACTCCAATCAACAACGTTTGTGCTTTGCCCAAAGCAGCACAGCCCAAACAGCTTCCTTTAAAGCAGGAAAAGGTGGGAGCTATTCCCAAACATTTTCTATGGGCTGTTGCTCAGATGGACTAGATAATATATTGAGCGGTCCTTCTGGTGTATAAAGTTAACTCACAAAAGCAGAAATGGAAAAAATAATAGACTAAATAAAGGAGGCCATTGGAGTATTGGCTCATTCTGTGGGAAACCCCACATTAACATTATAATACTGTTATTAGAGCTGTAGTTCAGGCTGCAGATTTTAAGGTGTGAAAAACGACAGTATCCACAAATTTTTAAACCCATATCTCACATACTATCAAAAATCTCCAATTGCTATGCTTTTTAATTTAGATGATAAAAAGTTGCTTTAAAGAGTAATTTTGCTCATCTTAGAAATGCATGAAGTGTTTATGAAAGGTCATCAACAAGTGAAAGTATCATCATGCATGACAAAGTGTAGTTAAGGAACATGTCGCCATGCAGATTATAAACTTCCTGTTTGTTGTAGTTTTGGTTCACCTGCCACTTCCTCAGTTTGTGAGGTTGCTTTAAATAAGTGGTACAGTTTGTTTTGGTCTCAGTCTCTTCCTGCTTTAATCTCAAATGGTCAGTATGCCTTAAATATTCTTTAACACTGCTGAAAGGCCTTTAACAGTAATAGTTTTGACATGAAATAATGATTTAAATGCTAAATTCAGAGAATGTTTGGCTGTTTGCTCTGAAGGCCAAACCTGTAAAAACTTTCACTTGACACTTAAAAACCTTGATACTGCTTTTTTCCTTTCTGAAATTACAGATTATTGTTTAGACTATCAGCAGAGTTCAAAATCAGGTTAGGTTTTGTAGAAAGGTAAAACTGTCTGCATATTTGGCATGAATTTCACACTTTGCTTTTTTTTCCTTGCACACTTGTTCTCCTTCAAACCCCTCATCCCTGTTTATCTCTTTTTCCCTTTTGGGTTCAATTTTTCCACCTCTGTCTTTAAACTCATCAAGTCAGTGCCACTTAGAAAAACAAAATGATGGTCTGAGAAATGTTTTTTTTGCAGGATGAGCAGAGTTCAGTTGCCATGCTGAAGAAGCATCAGATCCTGGAGCAGGCGGTGGAGGACTATGCCGACACCGTCCACCAGCTGTCCAGCACAAGCCGAGGCCTGGTGGCTGCAGGACATCCTGACAGGTTAGACAAAAACAAGCACTGTGTCCCCTGCCTCTGCCTGGTTTATTTTGCTTGTCATTAGTAGAAGACTTGTCACATTATCTGGAGAGATAGGTATTGATGCCTTAAGTTGAAGTAGAATGAAAGAATCAAAGAGTCAAACTATGATACAGGGAGGACTTAAAGAGTGAGGGGACGAAGAGTAGGACGGGGAAGCAGAAGGTCAATTCAGGGCAAATGAAGTAAGTGGGAGATCAGTGAAATGGTAGAAAAAGGAACAAAAGCAAAAACAAAAAAAAAAGCTGGAGGGGAACTTAAAATAGTGGACAAAAAAGTATTAAAGATGATGAACAGAAGGACAGTAATCAGACATGATTCCTGATTTTCTCTCCTCATCAGCGAGCGTATTGGGATGCGTCAGTCTCAGGTGGACAAGCTGTACGCTGGACTGAAGGATCTCTCAGAGGAGCGTCGAGGAAAACTGGACGAGCGCTTGCGTCTCTTCCAGCTGAACCGGGAGGTGGACGACCTGGAGCAGTGGATTGCTGAGAGGGAGGTGGTGGCAGGTTCACATGAGCTGGGACAGGACTACGAACACGTCACTGTAAGTGCAACATCAACTTTTTTCAAAAATAATGATCAGGTTCCATCATAACACTCTCGCTTTTGTAATGCAGATTATGTTTGGACCACTTAGTTGAAGAGGAAAGTTTCTTAAATTACCACAATTCAAATCTCTGTTTAAATTAAGCTTTCTAAAGCAGCTCTTGATGCATTTAAATTAGGGTTTCCTTATGCACCGTCTCTGGGCGGCACGATAGCCCAGCAGGTAATGTGCGTGGCTCGCTGCAAGAAGGTTGTTGGTTTAAAACCTGTCAGTAGGGCCTTTCTGTGTGGAGTTTTCATGTTCTCACTATGCATGCATGGGTTCTCTCTGGACGCTAATGCGTCCTCCCACAGACCAAAATCACGCCTGTAGGTTAATTGGTAACTCTAAATTCCCCTGAGGTGTGCGTTTTCTGTCTCTATATGTGGCTCTGCCCCAAACTGGCCACCGGCCCAGGGTGTACACTTCCTTTTGCCCAATCTCCAGCCCCCTGCGACCCCAAAAAGGATAAGCAGTGTAGATAATGGATGGATAGATTTTATGTCTTTGTCTGTTAGGGTGGGTGATTAGGAATTTCATTAAATCAGAATTTGTTTTACAATTTTAAATCAGAATAAAACAGTTTTTGCTATACACAGCCATTTGAGCACTGATTTATGGGTCATTTTTGTGCCATTCATTGGCTGATATTGGTTCATGTCAAATATATTTAAAAATATGTTAATGATGGCTTACATTATTTTTTGTTTGTTTAACATTTCTTTTATAAAATGCATCCATTTTGTGTTTTATTTGGGGACAAAAAGCTCATCATGTGACATGTATTGTCTTTGTATCTTATTTTTTAAAATCTTCATGGTCAGAGAAAAAAGTGTGAACAAACAAGTCAAGTAAATGTGACCACAGAGTGGAGCAACACATTGATCTACTGCACAGGTATAGAATTGTAAAGACAGTGCGTGGCACCACAGAGGAGGCTTCAGCGCAGCAGTATGAGTACGGCTTTACTGGTGTAGTTGTGGGCTCAAGCTCAATTGTTTTAAGCTGGTGCTGACTAATTTTGATTAACTTTCATTTAGTTTTTGTAACAAACTGGTACTTCAGTTTGTACATTCTTTTCATAATCCTTATTCCTGTCCTTCTTCAGATGCTGCAGGAGCGTTTCCGAGAATTCGCCCGTGACACTGGAAACATTGGTCAGGAGCGTGTGGACACCGTCAACCGTCAGGCAGATGAGCTGATCAACACAGGTCACGGTGACGCTGCCACCATCGCAGAGTGGAAGGACGGTCTGAACGAGGCCTGGGCTGACCTGCTGGAGCTTATCGACACCCGGACACAGATCCTGGCCGCCTCGTACGAGCTGCACAAGTTCTACCACGATGCTAAGGAGATCCTCAACCGCATCCTGGACAAACACAAGAAACTTCCAGAGGAGCTGGGACGGGACCAGAACACGGTTGAGACCTTGCAGAGGATGCACACCACCTTCGAACACGACATTCAAGCACTGGGAACACAGGTACAGTCTAAGGTGTAAAACCTGATGTGTAACGTGACCCTCATAGCATTTAATGTTGTTTACTTGTAAGCGGTAATGTCTGGAAGCCTCATTGTGTTTCCATTAATAAGAAGCATTTCCCTTTTATCTTTGTTTCCAGGTTCGGCAGCTCCAGGAGGATGCTGTTCGTCTGCAGTCTGCTTATGCTGGAGATAAAGCTGATGACATTCAGAAGAGAGAAGGAGAGGTAAGACTCAGAAAAACCTAAACACATCAGCACACGGCTCTGTTTACTTGTTTAATCTCATTGTTATTGCTGCAGGCATGCATGCATGCAGTACTGGTGGAATTTAGAGATAAACTGGAGCCATCACTGGTTCAAAAGAAGTCAGAGTAAAGGGCTCTGTTCCTCATATGCATGCTGCACTGCTGCTGCACTAACTTTGCACAGTTCCTCTGCCCCTGAAAAAAGACTAGACGGTTTAAAAGGAGTTGAATTGGGTCTGTTTTAAGTGGAAAGTCATCCTTAAATAGATAATAATGTGATACTTGATGATTCTGAGATTATCTTAATTAGTTTTATTTGCTGTAAAAGGATTAGCTATATGGTATGAACTCATATTGGAAATAAAATCTTACAGGGCATGGTCAAAATGCAAGATGAACAGTGTTTAAGTGTCCTGATGAATGATTCTGTACACGTAAACACTATAAACACTGATTTTTTTTCACACTGAAGTAATAACAATGTTTTCCCTAGCATTCATTTGGGTGGTGGCCCACCAGCCCAACGATCCTTACCACCACGCCAAATCAAAACACAAAATATATTTTAATAAAAATGACATAATTTATGTGCCCTCATTTTGTCTCAGTAGAACATTAGAAGTTTTTATGTAATTTACTGTCTGATTCAGTCTTTTGAGAATCACATTTCAGTGCTTATACCACAGTCTCCATTACATCCAGTGCCCACCGTCTCTAGGCCCAACAGAAAGACTTGGGAGAAAAACTGTTATAATACATATTTACATAACGTAAACTTATAACATGCATTTGATTCCCTCATATACTTGTTTTTTTTTTCAGATTTACCAACCAAGCAATGGTTGATTTCTTACAAATAATGTCAATTAAAGTGATCGCTGATTGGCTTTTTTTCTTCCTTGTCTGTTGTTATAAGGTTTTTCATGTAAAAGTTCAGAACTTCAGCTTTTGCCCTGAAAGATTATCATGCAGCCAGCATGGACTGTTTTGCAGCTCAGACAGATATAAAAGATAAACATTCAAGTCATTGAAGTTATTCAGAAATACCAAAAACATGTCAAAAATTGAATAGGTTTAAAATGCATTTGTATGCTCTCTTTGCAAACCTGAATCCAGACAGGGCAACACAAGCAGCCAATTACAGGTCTTTAAAAAAAAAACAAGGAGCCCATGGTGCAGCGTCAGTGCAAGCACATGTCTAGTCCAGGGTTGTACCCCTCCATCAGGAGAAATGTTTTAGTTATTAAAGTGTATAAAACAACCAACCCCAATATGTCAATAAAAGGAGTTAGAATATTTTGGTTCACATATTTTTAATGTTTGAAGCATTATTTTTTTTAATCTAAATCCATTTTGCAAAATAAAATGCCCATTCTTTCACTCGTTGATATCCACACCTGGAGCAGAAGCTCTTTGTGAACTCCTCCAACCTAAACCCAAAGTCAGATCTCAGTCATACCTTCTATCCGCCGACAGTCAGAATGGACTGCTGATGATTTTATCCTCTGAGTGTTTTTGCTGCCGTTGTGTTTTGACCATTCCCTGTATGTCCGTTTCCTCCCTGTCCACCCAGAAGAGAAAGGGAGAGGTGAGACTCCGTTTACCAAAAACATTGGCTTTGCATCAGTGTTCATTTTGGCTGCAGCTTTAGACTTCTTTTAATATTCAGACTAAAATGTTGACCACATTTTAGTGAGTCTAGTTCTGGCCTTTATCTGAGTTACAGACCTGGGGATTTGCAAATTATTTACTTTTGTTTGTTTGATTTTTTTTGGTGGCTGTGTGGGCAGATTTTACACAAATGAAAATACAGTCTAAATAAAAACTCAGTTTTATCTGAAGAAATTACCTGTTAACCTGTGATGTGTGAACTCCACCCACCTGGGTCGCTTAGGAGGTTAAAACAAACTTAACTATTAGTTTGCAAATTCATTTGTGTCTGTTCAGTCAGACTTCTTGCCTCTCCTCAAAAAATCTAAGGTGTGTTTTTAATACTCCATCGCTGCACACATTGGTGCATTGCTAATGTTACCGTTCCATTTGCTTAAACGTGCAGTATTGCTTGTTAGCTGGCAAAACGTCATTGCTCTCAGTCCTCTGCAGCCATGTCTCCATTGACTTTGTGAATAGTGTCTGAAGAACATGTTTTAGAGGTTGTCAAATGCTTCTGTGCTAATCTAGCAAATACAGTGGCTTAATCATTCATTCATTAAAAACTGTGACATTATCCTGATATGCATCTGCTTCAACTACTGCACCTGACAAGCTCAAAGTTTTAGCTTCTTACTGATGCTTTTATAAGACGAGAACTTGATTTTGTTCAATCTACTTTGCAGTTGTCTCACAGTTGTACCAGGACACTGACTATTTATTGTACATTTGGAAGTATAGATCACATTTTTCAACAATCACACTATATGGTAAAATGAAGCTACATATGCTATGAAAATACTTTATCTATCATAGATTTTTTGTTTTCATGCTTTCAGTTCTTTTTGTCATGAATATTTAAGTTCAGTATGTGCGAATCTCTATGAATGATTTACCACTTTTTTTCTCTCATTATGATTATTATTTAATGTTTTAAATATTTATTGAGGAGTACATACAAACCAAACATCTCAGTGGACCGTCTATATTGTTCTGATTTCTTATTATTGTCCTAGATTCAAAACTTCGTATGAATTTTTCATTTGGATTAAATCATCCTCCACTTTGTTTTAAGAGAACTGAAATTAGCATGACATGCCCTCTGAGGGTACAGTCATTGCTTTTGCTGTAGTTACAGTAGTATTGATCGAATGTTTACTCATGAATACTTGAGTGGAAACCGGCCTATTTGACTGACCCATTATCATCTTATTAATATTCATATGAAACTTAATCCCAGTATTTGTGCACTAATCACTCTTGGCTTGTAAACCTCATGTGTAGGCAAACATCATGCTAACAGAGTAAGGTAGAAACTGGGTACTTTCCCTCACTAACACTGAGCTGACTCTTTGTAGTGTTGTTCCTGTTGATCTGTAACATGATTCTGTTGATCTGCCTTGTTTGGACAGTGGTTTCACCCGGGGATGACGTTTTTTAAGTGATGTTGTTACAGTCCCTCCAACACAATTAACTATAAATACACTTTGTACAGTTAATTATTTTAGTTAACAGACTAAGTGATGTTTAGTGTCCTAACTGCACTTGGAAAAAGACACTGAGAAGAACCGTCATACAAAGTAGCTACATTAAACAGTTGTTAAAAATGAAACAACTTGTTTAATTCAATAGCCAACAATCTAATTAGAGCAACAATTAACACATTTTGTTCAAGAACATGTCAGGTAGAGGCCGGTAAAAGAAAAAAAAACACCTATCATTTTATGCATTACTCCATTTTGCAATAGCAAATGTATTATGTGAGAACATATTAAAAACACTTAAGAAAGAAATATTAAAGTGAACATTTTGGTTTCTGTCCGCTGCTAATCCAGTGGCTTTCAGCTCAGTGCATGACCGTATACTGAGAGGTGTGCTATATTTTATTGTACATTGTGCTTTCCAGGATATTTCCCACTTTCTGTTTTAAAGTATAGCTGATATATTATACAGTAAATAGTGAGAGATATCAGGCATGGTGTTCACCTACAATAACATAACATCATCTCCTGATGAATAAAAGATAGAAAACATTAGAATGTCAAATGTAAGCCGGCTGATTCGGTTTTCCTGTTGCCTGGACAATCAGAGGAAGCTCTGCTCTGCTTCTACCTGACTGCATTGTTTCTGATTTTTTTTTCTCCCAATTATTTATTTATTCCTCTGGGCTGTTATCCCCCCTCAGCACTCTGCTGCTGGACCTGTGCAAGACTCTGCAACTGACTGCTTTGCTTTTGTACAATTAACTGTATTATTATTGACCTTAAAGACTCTAAACTTACTGCTTTGTATTCATAGATTTAACTGTGCTCGTATTGGCTGCAAGCACTCTAAACACAGCACAGAGTCACTGATAATGAATTGGGTTCAGCATAGACTTTGATATATTGGCCTGAGATGGCATAGAGGATTCAGACAGGCCCAGCTGGTCAGAGTAAACACTGGCCTGTGTGGTTTTTTTTTTCTAGGAGGAGGAGCTTTCATATAAATATGAACTTTTTGAGAATTTTAAACCTTTAAGCTCTCTCGTCTAAACTGGTTTCCTGTGTGTTGTTTTCCCTTCCTTAGGTCCTTGAGGCATGGAAGAACCTTCTGGAGGCAGTGGAGGGTCGCAGGGTGAAGCTGGTCGACACTGGAGACAAATTCCGCTTTTTCAGCATGGTGCGAGATCTGATGTTATGGATGGAGGACGTCATTCGCCTGATAGAGGCTCAGGAGAACCCCAGGTAAGAACACTAAAGAGGGTCTCACAGAGAACAGATTGCCTTTTTTACTGGTGTAATGCACTGCACTTTCCTTGCCATCACTATCTGGACTTTTTCAGGTTAAATTTCACCAAGTTATTGCTTAATTTCGATGAAGTGCTGCTCATTAATCTCTCCTGCTCTTTGTAGGAAGCTCCCTGTCTGTCTGTGGGAATTAACCTCAGCATCTTAACTTTGTCTCACGTGCATGCTGAGTCTAAATCTGTCCACATAAAGAAAGTGTGCTGGAAATGAAGAGGAGAGCCCTCCTCACAAATCATACTTGAGATCAAAAACTCTAATGCACATTGTTTTACAATGTTATACCAAGATGGAATTGTTGTTCATTGGCAGTTCTAGTTGAATTTGTCTTTTAAAGATATGACACTGCAATTACACTCTAATGATATTTACATTAGTGTAATTTTAACACAATATATGTTTTTTATATAACAACTATTTGGTCATATTTGCTGCCATTTGTGTAGAAGTACTTTTTTTATGAGGTACATAAAGAAATAAGCCAAATTGACTAAATGTTGACATAGTGGCTGATTTTAAAGAGACCATATTTGCCCTTATCTTTGGTTTATATAATTGATGTATATACATATGCATAAGTATATACATGGATATATTTAGATGACTTCTTGGAAATGTTTAAAATTGCTAATGTTTAACAAACCTTGTAGTTTTCATGTACCAAGTGCCCCTGGTCCATCTGTATTCTCAGTCCGAAACATGTGTTAGAGCCATTAAAGGCTCAGTCCACTCTGGTCTGCTCTGTGGTTATTGATCAGTTCAGTGCTGTTCGGGGCCATGCTGTCAGCAACATGATCTGCTCTGGGCTTTCCAATCCAAGCCAAAGGGCTCAAACTGGGATGGAAAAATGGAAGGACATCACGCTTGTAGGTCTTTTTGGGGGTTTGTGGGTACAAGCTATTTCAGGCAGGTAAAGGGGTGACAAAAAGGGGGAGAGGTAGAAGTCCAAATGCTGCAGACTTTTTATCTTGTGCATTGAAGTACTCTGTTACACAAAGGAGATGTAAAACACCCATATAGAACTTGAAAAAGCACAATATGGGCATTTTAATGTATGAAAACAGCTTCAGATGTCTTACAACCTTTTAAATTAGCAGATGTCAGGTTTTATGTCATTGTGCATGACTGTTTTTCTTGTCGTTTACAGAGACGTGTCATCAGTGGAGCTGTTAATGAACAATCACCAGGGCATCAAGGCTGAGATCGATGCTCGCAACGACAGCTTCACCGCCTGCATCGAGCTGGGAAAAGCCCTGCTGGCAAGGAAGCACTACGCTTCAGAGGAGGTGGAGACTCCTTCATGACGTTCAAGAACAACCTTACTGCTAATGTTTTATAGAAAGAAAATAAAAACCATGAAAAAAATTAAAATAAATTTTAATTACCTTTCTTTTAAAGGCAGTCAAAGTTAAACTTGAAATAAACGTGCATACTGAGCAACAGATTTTTCAAAGATGCACAAGTTGTTTCTGTTTGTACAATTTATCGTTATTTAAAATGGACAAGTAAAAGTATCTTTTTGTACACTTATACAACATAACTATTCAACTTTTACTTTTCCCACAGATTAAAGAAAAGTTGTTACAGTTGACGGACAAGAGGAAAGACATGATTGACAAGTGGGAGGACAGATGGGAGTGGCTTAGACTGAGTAAGACCCCCATACAATCACTTTTTTAGTTTATTAGTTTATTATTCAGCTATATGTTCATAAAAATGTTGTGAAAATCAATATAATGTGTAAAAATGTGTGTTCAGTCCTGGAGGTGCACCAGTTCTCCAGGGATGCAGGCGTGGCTGAGGCGTGGCTGCTGGGTCAGGACCCGTACCTGTCCAGCAGGGAGATTGGTCAGAGCGTGGACGAGGTGGAGAAACTCATCAAACGCCACGAGGCCTTCGAGAAGTCGGCCGCCACTTGGGAGGAACGCTTTGCTGCTCTGGAGAGGTTGACCACGGTGAGCCATAGACACAGTTTAATTTACTTAGAGTTTATGTTCTTTGGTTTAATTTACCGTGTTTGTGAGAGATGCTGTTCATGAGCCATAGAATAACACATCTAAACCAACTGTTAATGCCAGTAAAGCTCAGTTCTGTATGATTTCTATATTTAGTTGTGTTTTGTTTGTGTGCCCAGATGGAGTTATTGGAAGTGAGAAGAGCGCAAGAGGAAGAAGAGAAGAGGAGACAACCCCCGCCCACCGAGGGTCAGCCTGGGGACGCTGCAGCACAGCACAGGTGAGAATGTTTTGTTTGGATAATCTATTTTAAACTGTGTGATATTGAGGCTTGTGTTAAGTGATTAAAGAAAACAAAAGTTAAAATCTACTGCTGTGCATCCTCTTTGGTTGTGTTCATGTTTCAGGAGTAAGGACTTTTGGTTGCAGGATCAGTAAGCTGCTTCTCCATTTTTGTCAATGAGGGGTTCACTTTTCATATCACTTCCAGTAAAAGTGAAACATACCTTACTTGATTAAAAAGGAAATGAGTACATGAAAGAAAGTTTACGTCATGTCAAATTTTATGGAGCTGTTTTGTTCTCTAGAGGCCCAAAGACAACTGCAAGACTTTTAATACTTTAAAGAGATCATATTTGGCATGAACTTGATTTCATTTACTTAATTTTTCCGCCTACAAGGATACGTTCTCAATCACGTATTTATAAAAACACGTGCCAGCTTTCACTCTTAATACCCCTGATCCATCTCTAGTCTCACTCCAAGACTCTCTGTTGGAGCTCCTGTCACTTTTAGGCCCTTTTTCCAAGTCTGATCTGATTTGTTGACTAGTCCACTATGTTTTTAGTCACGATTATGCTAAGATATATTTACCCAACTTTATTTAAATCCTTGTTAAGGACCAACCTTCAGTTTTGTAAATTCCAGGTTTATTCCAGTTTATTCCCATAGTATCCCATTTAATCCCTAGGAAACTTTTCAACTTTGAAAATTCCAGGAACTTTGCAACCCTCGTCGAGCGCAGCTCAGAGCCTTTTTCAATGTCTCTGCATTTTTTCTACATTCTGTGCTCATTACCAGGCTTGCCACCCTAATCCAACAGACTTATAGGACTAGTCCTTTTCTCAATGCATTTGTCTGCAAGTGGTGCAACAAAGCATCATCACTACACCAGAGACATTCACATAATTCTGCAAGGATATTATTTTGTGTCAATTCACAGTGCAGAATAGTTTTGGAAGAGCTTGAGAGAGCACGACATGGCACGTTGTTTTCAGACACATACACTCACAGAGCTACTATCCACTTCTGAGTCCACATGCTTCTCAGAGCGGACTTTCAAAAACAGGTTTATTTATTTATTTATTATTTCAGAGGGGACAGTACAAATTCATGTACATCACCATACCGCAAAAGTTAACAAGCTAGATTACAGCCATTGGCTAATTTCCATCTGTTGTCCCTGAATAGATGTTCCCTGAGGAGGAAGAGCTAAAAGACACATTAATCAAAATTTCATCCAATGGAAAGCAAAACTAACATAACTTAAATGTAACCAAACTGAAACATGACGTACATATTTCGCACATTCTCTTAAGTACATTGCACATTGTCTAAGTATATTGTACATTGTCATCATGGTGTCTGCCTGTGACCAGCAGGAAACACACAAGTAGATGGAGGCTGTACAGCTTTTACATGATAAACTCCAGGAGGGGGTTACTCAGTGAACTGAGAGTTTTGTAAAGGGTGTCACGTTCTTCTGCTCCTCAATCCCCTTCTAACATTAAAAGCAAAAACAATTCATTTAGCAGGACGTGGGACTTTTAAAAAGCATACAAAGATATGACCCCTTTAAAAAAACACTTACATGTATGAAACTTTCTTGTGAGTGCAAACTTGATGAGTGTTTCTGACATTTTTTATGCTCTGTGTGTTTGCAGGGAGGGTGAGAAGGTGTCTCAGAATGGGCTGCCGTCTGATCAGGAGTCTCCCAGGGTTAGTTACCGCTCGCCTGCCTACCAGAAATACAGCAGCACCCTGCAGAGCCGCAGGGGCAACACTGCACCCTGAAACACACACAGACACACACATCACTGATGTGTACATAAAAGACACAACCAAAGGCACATCACACAAAGCCGCACAAAGAAGTAACCTGCAGTCAAAGTTAACCAGTGTTGAAAGCAGCATTTTTCCTTTATCACTTATCATCCTCATCATATATTGTTGGTTTCTTCTTCTTACTGATTCAGTTAATGATATTTTCAGGTTTAACTTTAAATGTTACACATGCATTATTTTATCTTTTAACTTTAGTTTGTAGTATTAGTACATAACAGAACTGGACCTCATCTTTAAGAGGCCTTTAAATCACTGATAATAAATTGCGCTGTAAAAGTGACAAATCATTAGTGTTGGAGACACTAAGATAATCACTGAATTTAAAGGGCCAATAACAAACATCAAGGTCTACTTAGTCTGATATTATTACCAACAGTAATGCAGCAGTTACTTTTCAGATAAAGTTTTTGATGAAGATTTATTGGGATTTTTGAACGTATTCATTATTTCTCACTATTTTCCTTTAACTCAACAAACATTCCTATTTGATAGCTTTGTTAAGACATTCAGAGGTACATTTAAAGGACCAAAGACAAACATGTAACCATCTTACAAAATGGTGCTCCGTATTCCTTGAGTTCAAACTGACCATAATCATCAGTGGTACATAAGTGATACTTTTATTTGAATATCTGAATGTTAGCATCTAAGTGTGAATGTGAGTGTGACTGCACAAATTAAGAATGGGACCACACAACACATACAATAAAACACACACATTTATTTTCTGTCCATTATTTTCCTTATTTTCCTTTTCCCTCCTCCTTTCTCCCCTCTGTCTCCCTCAGCTCGACACTCCCACCATCCTCTCCCCTCAGCTCTTAATGTTTCTACTCGTTTACGTCATCATTTACAAACTCACCCTCTGGAATATAAATGACTGAGAAGGAAAGCAAAAAAATACTCACAGCCCTCGCCACAAAATCAGGTTCTGTGACAAAACAGTTATGTTGAATTATTTAGCCAGTAATACTGTTTTATTTATTATTTTGTTTTTTAGTCTTTTTGTTTTAAAGCCTTTGGGAACTTGACTTGATTCTTTTAAAAAAATCATAGAATAGAAAAGTTCAATGTGTCATTAAGCAATCTTGAATATATGAGAGAGAAAAAACATCTCTTAGCATTAAAATTTGTATTTTACAGTGAAGACGATTTCTCAGGACTGTGTGGGTGTGGTTGCTATGGCTTTGACGTGAAGAGGCTGATTGGGCTGCAGTAAAGTAGTTTTGCTGCCTTTGCATGGCAGGACCTGATGTTTATTTTTTTATTGGCCAAGTTATCCATTAGGTCCTAAATAATTGTCTAAAGCCCACCCGCGTTACATCCTGAGCACCCTCAAAAACCGAACTGCTGATATTTAAAAAAAAACAAAAGATCAGTCCTAAGGTTTAAGAGAGTTGATAGTATGTATATGACCATAAATGTCTTTTGAAAGAGGTTTTTGTGGATACCAGGGGCTTTAATATCAGTTCTTAGAAATAAATTGTGGTGTCATCAGTATATCGATACATCAGGTTATAAAGCCAAACGTTAACAGTAGTAAACTAAGTATATCCCAGGAATTTATGATTGGTTACATATAGATAAACTTAATGGAGATAGTTCACTGATGGATATTATTATCATAATCATGTAAAAAAAATGTCTTACTCTTGTTGTCTTAAAATAAAGAATTTTGTGTTTGTTTAAGTTATGCCCTATCAAGACCACTTAACCTTTTAATTTGATAACTTGCAGATTAAACAGTGTTTGACATTTTAAAATGTAGGTATTTGTTCTAATACTTCTTTAATAGTTTAATAGTATAATTTTATCAGAGTCAACAGCAGTTATTAAAAAAAAATCAGAATATTAGCTAAAAAATGAGCAAAACCAAAATAACTTGAACAACTGCCCCTACAGTTTACATCCCAGCACACTAACTCACTTTCTTCATGCAGTTGAGTATTTGCACAACAAAGTTTTCATCCTACTCGTATAATAAGCGTGCAGCCATTCAGTTCACACTACATGCATTTCTTCATTCAGAGTCATTAAAACATAATTCACATTCATCCATTCCCAAAACATGATTTATTTAACATTTTGTCATTGAACATTAATTATCATTAAATCATTCCTCAGTTTTATGTCAAACTGAGTCAACATGAACTCCCTCCATGTCCCAGTGTGCCTGGGTGTGTGTGTGTGTGTGTGTGTGTGTGTTTGTCGGCCCCATCATCCCTGTTATATTTTCTAAGTCACCATCTTGTATCAGTTCAATTCTGTTTTGTATCATCATTATCATCATTCTCTGTTATTTTAATGGTTATCATATTATTTATTCCTCCTCCTGGTTTCTGTTGCATGTCCGTTCATCACCCTCTGTAGTTTTCAGACTAACACACATTCCACAATAAACCCTGTCAGTGCACTCAGACCCTCTCTGGTTCGTCTGTGTTTGTGTTTTTTTCCATGTGTAGTTGTGATGTCTTTCCATAAACAGTGTTTTTGTCAATGTGTTTTTTTTGTTGCATGCTGTCCCCACCATAAGTATATCAGTTAAGTTTTTCACTGTTGTTTTTCATGTCATGCTTTTCATCAGTTTTTCAGGAAGGGGCTGGCCACAGTATAGTACTACATTAAGATTAAAAACGAATTTTAGACAGTCAGTAGACATCATGTGTTCAGTAAATTGATATAATATTTCCATTATTTACAAAAAAAAACTTAAATGCAGGAAATTAAATTATGGTATTTGGCTGTTTGCAGGACTTGAACCTGCCACTTCATTTAGATTAGATTAGATATTCCTTTATTAGATTTTCCTTTATTAGCCCCACAGGGGGGAAATTCCAAGTTGCCACCTCATGTGCAGCCACAATATATAAGAGTTCATTCATGCTTAACAAAAGGTTGTTTTAAAGAAGCTAAATAAGAAATTCAGCATTCATCAGATTAGATTTTTAACAACCAAACTCTTTATTGTTAATGCAAGTAACTGTGCTCCAAGCCCCATGGTTGCTTAGTGAATAGATGATAGTATTGTCAGTTACATGCATTAATGCATTCAGATAAAAGGTAGTTTATGGCTATAGAAGCAAAACTAGAGGCTTGTCCGGGCCTGAGCAAATCCTAACTTTAACTTTTACCATGAAGGAACATTTAATGGATACTCTTGAAATGAGAGGACAGAACACTGGCTAAAGGAGAGATGTCTGATAATTGAAAGCTTTGCCTCCCATATTTTTTCTCAAAGAAATGTAATTGGGGGGGGTACAAATACTGTTAAATAGACATTTCTTAGATGGGACTTTTGCTCCTTCACATTCCAATTTATCAGTATATAGCAGTGTTGGGCAGTAAGTAGTTACTTCTAATGTATTTCTGTAATAATATTACCATTCTGAGTAAATAGTACAGTTGGGATTACTATTTCTAAAACAGTAATGCTATTACAGTAAACAATCAACGTAATCCTACTACAGTTACCAGGTCATTTTATCCTTTGTTGGCTGTTATTATGATTCTTTGTATGCACAGATACTAGCCAGATGTTTATGAAAGTATGAAGGAAGAAAGGGAAAAAGTGAACAGAGTATTATCTTTATTTTCAGTTTGTGTCCATGAAAGAGGTAAAAACATTGTTATCTGTTGTATCTTCATTTTAAACCTGGTATAGATCTGTTTGTGAAGTGGGACAATTTAGAACTAACTCAGGTAATAATTTACAATTGATTCTAGGTAGTAAGTTGAATAATTACTTCCGCCAAGGGGGCTATGTTTTTACCTGTGTTTGTCTGTTTGGTTTCTTTTGTTTTTTTTTGTTAGCAAGATGACACAGAAAGTGCTGGATGGATTTTGCTTAAATTTCCAGGAAATGTCAGTAATGGCTCACTTAGAAATGATTAGATTTTGGTGGTAAACTGGAAAACAATCATTTTCAGTCAATAATTATCAAACTAATAATGATATCAACATGATTCCACGTGCTAGCGGTAAGTTTTCAAGCTGAAGGAGTCATATTATGATGTTTACTTTATCATGGAACTAATAGGAGTAACAGCAACATGTGAGCTACCTTGGCAGAGGTTTGCTCTCTCCAAGTGCTGTGAATTATTATTTTTGCAAATTTTGAGCGTAAAAAGGTAATTGTAAGGGGTTGGCATTTGAGAATTTTCAATTGTTAATTACCATCAGTTTCATAGAGAACTTAATTATTTGCATGTTTGCGGTACATTTTTTATTAATAAAAAAAAGGCCCACACGTCACAAAAATTGGATCTTATCTCTAAAAGTGACAAAAAATGACTGAAGACACATAGTTTTACCAGCATCAATTGTAAGTTTCACACAAAAGCACATTTTATATGGGCCAGGCGATCAGTCATTATGTGACTTTTGTCTGGATATCTTGAGCTAAATATCTGTAGATGTTCTCAGATCAGGTCAAAGATTGTGAGCTAAAACCATTAAGTTAAAAGTTTCTTGATATGCCTCCTTGATTAGTTGGAAAGTTTACACAAAAAGCTCTGTGAGGCTCTTTGAACTAGTTTCAGTGTTTCTGACTTTTATCAAAAGACAACATATCTAGACTTGATTTTCTGACTCTTAAGTTCTGTGATTCTATTCACACCTTACCTTAGCTTAATTAGTTTAGCACTAAAAGAAGCGTCTCACTGGTCCAGCTCTCATCCAGTCCTTAGATTTAAGTCCCCAGGAACGGTTGGGCTCCTGCAGCCCTTCAATGAAAGCTCACAGGATTGGTCCAGCTCCTGAACTGATTTAAAAAAGAGTGTCCACCATTGGCCCTGCCCCTGAAGACCACAGTAAAAGGGTAATAAGCATCTGGTTTGAGTGGGTGTGATGTGAGAAAATTAAATCTGTCTTGACACTAGGCCAATCGCATTCTCCCCTCACCAATAATGATGCCCAGTAATGACATCCAAGCAATTTTGCTGCTAATTGTTTGAGACTTAGTGTTATTTTCCACCTCTTTCTCTTGACTATCTTCACACTGTCCACCATGTTGTGTGCTGAGATGTGTTGCTGTGATTTGTCATGCATGTCCTGACACTTGTAGTCTGTGCTTCATTTACAGCATTACCTCTTTATGCCTTTGATGTACATGCAGATGTTTATTAATCACAGCTGTGCTTACACTATTATATCCATAATCACGCTAAAAATGCAGTTTGAAGGCTGGATGAAGTTCTCTGTCATTAAGTGTCCATGGTTAGCTAGATGTGATGTTGCCAGCTCAGAAGGTAAAGACTTGAATAGGTTACAGAACAAATGTTGGTTCTGAACTCTTAAATCTTATGGTGAGGAACTTTTAATTCCTGAGATGCTGTTGAAGACTGTCCATCAACAGTAACTGCAACCTTTGCATCTTCAACAGTAACCTGTGGGGTTGTTACTGGAAATGTTTCCCCTCTTAGGATCCACAATAAAATGTGCTTTCAGTATTGATCAATAAAGGCATGTTAATGCATTACTCAGACTGGCCCTAGTTAAACCTTTATACCAAGACATGTGAGTCATTGACTTTGCATATTATCTGTACCATCTGCATCTTTACCAAGACTACAAGTTACATACACCAGAACAGTGAAAGTGTCTCCAGCTGAGAACTGGTTCTAAGATGCTCCATTTACATGTATGCTCATTAATTCCTTCTCCATTAGTAAAACTTAGTTCAGTGTGCATCGCAAAACAATGGTAACAAACCTTGAAGAGGCAGTCATCATCAATCACAATAAAAGGGTTACAGGGGTAACCCCTCACAACATACTACAGATTTAATCACAGAGGATTTATAGAGAAAATGCCAAATGCTATAAAAAATCGTACTGTACCGTCTAGTCGAGCCAGTGCAGTGTTAACCCAAAAGCGGGTTAGTTATGAGGCTTTTGGTGGCTTCATGTACTCCTGTAAATCAGATATCTTCCCTGAGGGACAAAGCTCACAGGCTGCTTTAATGGCAGTCATATTAACTAGTGCCATGTGCCTCAAGCAACCCCATTTCAAAAAACCCAAACTAGTCCTTTAAGGAAGTCATTATGACTAGAGATGACTAAAGCAGCGAGAGTTGTTCCAGCACAGGGGGATGTTTCACCCCTGGCTCGGTTTGTGTGAATACATGTGAACAGCCATCCAAAAGCCACACATACCCTTAAGCTACCTTTAAATGGTGTGAATAGTAGATTATTGTTCTATTTCATTTTTTTTAATAATCACTATTTTATTTTTATTTGAATATAAAAGCTTAATTTCTTTTTTGTAATCGCCCTTTAGCTGCTGTTGAACAACCACTCAGTTATCAATACAGGTTTATATTATTGAATCAGCTCTGTTTTGGTACAAAGCAACTGTGCCAAGATCACTTGAATGCAGTGGTCTCGGCTCACTTCCAATTGACTCCTCTTGTGGTTTGTTCACAGTGACAATGCAATCAAACCAAGTCAGTGAGACAAACAGACTGACGAGTTAACTCATCACTCTGCAGTAGAAGTACAAGCAGCAGCAGTAATAATAATGTTAATGCCAAGCAACTTAAATCACAGCTGACAGCAAAAACACTACTGATAATGATAGTAAGTTGCAATCATTTGGGTTTTCTTTTGGTGTTTTGGCACAACATAGAATAAAAATAGGAACAGATTAACATGACTCACAGTCTCATCTGCAGATCGTGACACGATTCAAGAGCATTGACTGATTCAAAAACTCATTTAGATTCTGGCATTAAGCCCAGCTCATTGAAGCAGGGGAATTTATCATTTATTTCAACATCCCCTTTACAAAACTGCTCTCTACTTTTTAATACCACTGACAGTTTCTCTGCCAACACTTCTACAGGTGTTTCAGTGTCGTCAGATACCATGTTATCTTGTGTCCTCTGTCAACACTGGCGAGCATTGAAAGCCCCTCTTCCTCTTTATGATTTTATATGCCAAGTTTTGTCAAGCATTTGAAAATTTGGTCATCTGTAAAAAATATTCATGAGACATTTGACCTCCTCTCTGTTCCAAATTTAACAACTCATTTGTTGTTAGGTTACACTGATCAGGCACAACATTGTGACCACTGACAGGTGAAGTGAACAACACCAATTTTCTTTTCATCACAACAGTTGTTAGTGTGTGGGCTATATCAGGCAGCAAGTCAACATTTTGAAAACTCTAACCCCATCTAAATAAGTCCAAGAAAGGAACAGTAGGGACAGGATCAAGAGTGGGGTGTGCTGGACAGACAAGACTGATCCATACAGGCCCCACCTCGCAGCTTACAGGACTCTACATAATTTAATACTCAAACTGAAGCAGTTCTTGAAGAGTCAGTAATGATCAAGTGCTTCCTGTTTACCTGTTTTTTGTATTGTGGTATGTATTTATTTTGTATTGTTCTGGATGTAACAGTTGAGTTTGTTAGTTGTTTTTTAATACAGTATTTATTGTTTTTTAATGTTGTTAAAGGTCTAACTAGGGACAGGCATTGCAAATTAACTCAGGCTCTAAACGCTGTCATGTGTGGCAACGTCTTCTTGCTTCATACTGTCCCTATACAAATAAACATTAGATAAATAAATGAAGGATCTGTTTTGGCAGCAAAATGGGGACCAACACAATATAAGGAATGTGGTTTTAATGTTTAGCCCAATCATTGTAACTTCCAATAATACAGAGAGGGACTAGTAGTGGAAACTTTTCTTTATGCAGTGGAGCTATGACGTACAGACAGCGCTGTCTGTGTGTGGCTCAGTCCATTTTGCAATACTGCCATACGACCATGAAATGAACAATGAAAAAAATGAACTTGCATTTCTTCCTCACCATGAGGTTTAATTAGGGGCATATGTTGGTATCAGAAACCACTTAAAATAAGTCTTGATAAATGTAATTTGGCAGAAATCAAAAACTGTACACTTTCCAACTCAGACCTTGATGAGTTTTTTGACTTATTAAGGACTTAAGAATTAGTTACTGTGTGATACTGTATTTATGAAGCTGTTAGCTCTGTGTTAGCTCAATGTGAACAAACTGCAGTATTAGCTTATCCTGCTATCTAGTTTCAGGGTGAAACCACAAACCCACAATCTCTGCATAAAGTTATCTGAGCTTTACCCAGCCTGACGCAGAGGAGTGAGCATGTCTGTGGTTCTGTTTAGGAGCGTTTGTACCGAGCAGCTGCTGGAAACTTCCAGAAGAGTCTGTCATGGTGCTGCTGCCATGACAGAAATCAAAAATTGTGCTCTTTCTGGTTTGGACCTTGATGGTAGTTCCTTTGGCTTATTTCTAACATGAGAATTACTTATTGTATGAACTGGAGATATTCACTTATGGGTGGGTTTGGTTTTGTTTTTTCAGATGTTCAATTAGATTTTGTTGATGTTTGTTTTTATGACACAAATTAAAATAGGCATCCAGCTTGGAAAACTATCATAAGTATTGTAATGTGATTTAGCTGAATTTATAGGCCATCAATTGCGCAAAGCTTTGAATCTTACTGCACACTAAAGCATGCTTAGTGCATTAGTTTTACATGCAGCATGCCTTGTTCAGTTTGTCATCACTTTAGGTCTTTAAAGGTGCCATGCCCTAGTCTGTTTGACCGTTTAAATCCTGTCTTTGGTGTCTGTTAAGCAAGGATATGACTCAAGTTGAATGAAAAAATGAAAAATTTCATCTCTGTAGAGGATCAGATGTAGCTCTTTTTTCCTCCACTTTGAAAACACTCAGATCTGAGGGGGCAGGGAGGCTACACAAGACTATGATAATGAGCTCTGTGCTGACTGGCTGTCCAAAAGGGAGTCTGATTGGAGGGGGAGAAGTTACAGGCTGCATAACAGACTTTCAAAACAGTCATGGCGTCTGCCTGTGACAAGAAGAAAACACACATGTAGGATGCTGTATAGCTATCACATAATAAACCTCAGGAAGTCAGGAATGTGTTTTCTTTGAAGAGTCATTCTTCTGCTCCCTAATCCCAACATAAAAAGTAAAGAAAATAGATTCTGCAGGACATGGGTCCATTAAAGATTTGGGAATAGGCTAAGCAGATCCTGGAGAAATATGCACATCATTGGTAAAAGTTGGACAGAGATACCATATAGCATACGTAACATCAACTCTACTCTATAACTTTGCTGTTTTTGGTAGGTTTTATGTGTTTTTTAGTTCAGAGTATTTCAAAGTGACTTTACAGCCTGTGATTTGTGCTCTGCTCTGCATGCTGCTGCTCTGATTCAATGCTTCATGGTGAAAGATTTTTTTAAGAGATCAGCCCAGCCACGGTCCTCTCTGACTCGCCTCTCTCTTCTGGTTTCTAGGAGAATGTTGAAGGTGAGGTGGTGAACGGGGTGTCAGAGCCCAGCCCCGCAGGGTCTCCTGGAGCAGCTCGCAAGGGCAAGGCCAGCCAGGCGGCAACCCTGCCCGCCAAGACCCAGCAGGATGCTCCCACATCCCAGCTGGAGGGCTTCCTGCACCGCAAACACGAGTGGGAGGGGCATAATAAGAAAGCTTCGAGCAGGTATGAATGATTTTCTGATTTTTATAAGCTGTCAAGCACAACATAAAAATGAAATAACGTCGAAGTATGTGTTGTTTTAGAGGGACGTAGAGGGTCTCGATATTCTTCTAGATACTGTATTTGAAAACAGTGATGATGACTTGGCTCTTGCTGTGTCCCTGCAGGTCGTGGCACAATGTGTACTGTGTGATAAACCAGCAGGAGATGGGTTTCTACAAGGATCAGAAGAGCGCCAGTCAGGGCATTCCCTACCACAGTGAGATTCCCATCAGCCTGAAGGATGCTGTATGTGAGGTGGCTCTGGACTACAAGAAGAAGAAACATGTCTTCAAGCTTAAGTGAGCGTCGTGATGAAAAAAGCTACTGCAGTATATTTTAGATCTACTGACACTGAATGTAGGAAGGACAATAGTCATGTGTAAGGTTTGCTCTTTTACGTGGTGTAAAGGTGAACGTTCTGTATTCTTTCTAAGAGCTGACAGCAGAGACAAATGTTAAACAGCAGAGGGAATCAGCCAGTGTGATGAGAAACAAGCCCTTTTCACAGCATTGCTCCATTATCATTACACCTCGAGATTAGATTATTAATCTACAGGGACAGTATATTTGTGTCAGTTCACAGTGACACAGCTACAGCTTTATAGGTGTGCAATAAAGCATGACAAGGCACAGACACTCACAAAGACAGCACCACCACCCCAACTGATTCCAAATGCCCCCCTCATGCCAATATTACACATCCAATAATACCACGAGAGAACGAGCAAATGGGGGATCAGTTGCCTCCCCTATTCTGTCTCTGGGACATCCAGAGTTGCCCCAAATATTGGATCACAGGGATGTAAATATAACAGCTTAAAACAGCAGCATGAGTTAGGGTTCAAGGGAAAGACGTGAAGCTAAAAATGCTGCCTCTGTGTGCTTTGGCTACAAAATCATACGTCCCATCGTCAAATGTTAGCATAGAAATCTTTCTTTTGATTTTGCCCCTTGTTATTGCTAAGTTAGTATTTGTAATTTGGCAGACAACCTATAGTTATGTTTTAAATAAGGGGCCAGGTAAAAGAGAGTTTCTCTTCTCCCTGTATGGACATGAAATGGGAAATGTATCCACCATTTTAACCTATTTTGAAAACTGAACATTAGCATGGGCAAAACAATGTAATATATATATATATATATATATATATATATATATATATATATGTACATATATATATTTTTTTTTATTTTTTTTTGTGGTGATATATGCACTCTAAGAAGATGCTAAAATCTATAGCACTAAAAACTTCAAAAAACTTCCAAATGTCTGATCATAGGTATAAGTAAATGTCACAGTGTCAAAAAAAAAATTCAATTTTTATGGTTATAAACTACATTTTATTTCACATACCCCTCCTTTTTCATTAATGTTAACTGTTTATAATCTTTAACTTTCACAGGATCACTGACGGGAATGAGTATCTCTTCCAAGCCAAAGATGATGTAAGTAAAGACTTAAGCCCTTTCCCTATTTTTGTGATCACTTTAGTTTTACATTTTGTAGTTATTTTACTTTTTAAGTTATTAGTGGTGTAAGAAAATATAGATACACCAAACCATCTGGATATTTTGTGATGCAATACTGTATCGTTATTTTAAGTGTATTGTTGTGAATTTTATTAGTCACTGATTTATAGAAATTAAGGACATATAGTTTTTGTTTTAGTGCAGCATCTGTCCACGAGTTGGCAGCAAACGTTGAGCCACTTGTCCTTCTTTGTTACATAAATTGACATACTTCCTGTCAGTGGGTCACATAACAAAGTTTATAATGTTGCAGGGACACTGATTAGAAGCCATTTTATGCATATAATATTAAAGGTTCTAAATTCTGTAATAAAATAGACAAATACTTTTACAGGAAAAGAAAATGTGAAGTCATCCTGTTTTTAGTATAATGATTTAACTTGATTTTAGATTCTTACCAATACACAGTGTCCTGGTTAGTCTCATTCATAATTGGGTCAGTAAATTACATTTTACTTCTTTGTTTGATGTGGTCAAAACTAAATTCTAAATGTTCTAAGAGGAGATAAATCATACATCTCAAGAACTACTTATGGATGAAGCATAATTTGATTACAAACTGATTTGTACAAAGTATATGTTAACACTGAATGTTATTAAAAAACACCCTCAATAGTCATAAGTTTGTTTGATATCGTTTGAAATAACATTGATTTCTTTTCATAATGATGAGTTTTTTTAAAAATTATAATGTTAATTTTTAGTGCCTCAAACTGCCTCTGCAGGGTGGGTGTCAAGATGAGGACGTTTCTGCATTTCTACTGTATTTGTAGAATTTCTGTACGAAAAAATCTTAATTAGGGATACATTTAAAGACAGTAAAGTATAAGATTTGTTAAAAAAAAGTTAAACTACAAATCCATACAACAAATTTAGTAAGAGACATAACGTACCGCTGTGTCCACAAGGGGCGCTAAAACCAGTAAAAACCTCATGTTTCTTCCTGTAGCTTCACTTTGGCTTTTTTTGAAGGGAATTTAAGTCTTTACAAATTTAGCAGATAATCAAGAGCTTTAAAGCAGCAGTGCCTGACTTGCTGGTAGAGACCTTAAACTGGATCACAGAGCTGTTTACAGGGGGTTGCAAATTTGTGCCTGGGAAAAAAAGTTTTGCTAGAGTCTATCATTTACCATATATTATATTTTGTTTTGCTTTAATGTGATGTTGTGTATTTTCCTTTCAAGATCAGGGCTTATTTATTCTGCAATCTGCCAGTAACAGAATGATTTGGTCCAGCCTCAAGGCACACCAACTCTTCCTTCATAAAAAATTTTCACACACTAAAATTTATCTGATGAAACATTTTGGAGCTTAGACCTCTGAAAATGTTAGGTGAAAATAAATATTTTTACTGTAGGTGGGCCACAAGAGGTTAGTTACAATAAATAGATTTTTTTTTTGCATCTATATATTTATTTGACTTTATTTTCCCATGGAGTTGTGTAAATTTGTGTTCTCAAGAAATTACCCAGATATCATGGGTAAATCAGCTTTGCATGGGAGATTAATTTGTAAAAGTTTGAAAAAAAAAAAAAGCAGCTGAAAGACTAATTAGGGTAAGTGGTATGATGTATTCCAATATGATCCTGGCAGCTTAGATTTGTTTCCATTTATCTTCTATTAGTCACACATTCCACTGAAAACTGCTTTGTTGCCCACTTTTGGGCCCGTGCCATCATTTCAGAGTTGCTGGTTCAGAGAATCAATGCCATGAAATGTCTTTATATTGTATCATATTATACTGTATTGTATTATATTAATATAAACTTTCAAAAAAGTTTGGAAATATTTTGGTCAATTATTTTTCCCCTTTAATCATACCAATTTATATTTTATTTATTTTATGTTGTTGGAAAGATTGATTAGTCACTCAGTAATGAGGATCAACTTGCAAGGATGGTGCAATGAGCAACACGTGTGGGAAACACCTCCTAAAAAATGTGCCAAAATCTCCTCTTCCCCTGAGAGAAAGCCTACAGTTCCTCGGTGAAGCAAGGGTGAAGAGTCAGTCATCCTTGGGTTTTGTCTTCCTGGGATGCCCACTTCGAGGTCTGCCTTTGACTTCAACAGTCTCAGGGAACTTGGTCCTAAGTTTGGAAATGGTACCGGAGCACCAGCTTTCTGTTGCAGGGGAATTGGCAATTTTTTAGGGGGCCCTACCCAATCGTTCAGCTGTGTTTCTCATTCCATGGATGCATGATCTTTACAAGTTGTGTCTCTGTGTGGTCTTTGTGGTGACTTATCAGGCTTCCCAACGATATAAAATACAACACCAATTGGTATTATGAAAGGGGAGAAATAATTGACTGAAATAATGTTCCATATTTCTTTGAGGAGTGTTTCCTGCTTTCAAACTGCTAGCAGCACAGTTCATACTACTCTTTCTAACCTCCTGTACCCTTCCATCCGTCCTCCAGGATGAGATGAACGTGTGGATCTCGGCCATCACAGCTGCCGTCTCGGGCGACAAGACGGAGATCACTCCCAGCAGCCATAGCACACCTGCTCCAGCCGCACGTGCCCAAACGCTGCCCGCATCTGTCGCCACGGTGGCGGCGTCTGCGGCCGAGTCCAGCCCGGGCAAACGAGAGAAAGACAAGGAGAAACGTTTCAGTCTGTTCAGCAAGAAGAAATAGACGCTCCTTCTCTCCTCTTATCTTTCTCCTCCTCTTTCTCTTCCTCCCTTTGGTGCTGTTTGGGGCCGCTCCTCAATATCAATCCATCTTTGGTCGAATATATGTTGAAGATGTCAATCAGTTTGGAGTCAGCTTTTAGCGACTAATACTGGAAAAACTAACAGTTAACATGTAAATGAGTTTAAATCTAATCTATGATCTTATGAAGTATCAATGCAATTGGAAGATTAAAGCAGACTTAAGTGGAGTATGTTAGCTGTTACTATGTCACATAAACTCCCAAACAGCCCTTCTCTCTCTCTTGTCTTCTCTTCTTTCCTCCTTTTCCTCTCAAAGCGTGACTCCAGCATGCAAGCTCCGAGCCAAAACTCTCCACTCTGTGCCTATCAACTGTCCGGTCCGGCTCAGAGCTACAGTACAGCTACAACACACCACCTGAATCCTCTGTTCAGTTTTTGTAAGATAAGGAGCAGGAAAAAATGAATAAAAAAAGAAAGATTGAAGGAAAAATCATTAAAAACGGGGTCTGCAAATGCTTCTGGCAGCTGCTGTCATTGAAATAAAACACCACGTAGAGGAGAAGTCCCAGATTATTCCTTATTATGATTATTCTCATTGCTATTATTTGTGTTTTCTATATCCTATCTTTTGTTTATTTCCTCTGCTTTCTCATCATCCCAGCTTTTTGTCGACTACTGCCTTTCGTGGGTTGTGTTTACGCTCCCCCAGATGTCTCAGTTTTTGTTTTGTTTTCGTTCCGTTTTGGGGAAGTTGTAGGTAGTTCCTTGTTCGAGTCCATCCTCAGTTTTTGCGAGGCCTTGTCTTTGCAAGATGACGTGTATCCCTCTGTAGTGGGGAAAACTGAGACCGCAGCGGGGTAAACCTCTGAAATTACACCTCAAAAGCTAGTAAAAATGTGTAGGAATATGATTGTGAAAGTGCTAAAAATGTTAAAGATGTTGAATTTTTAAGAGTGGAAAAATGAAATCAAACTTCAAAACTTAACAGCTTTTTGTGCACTGACTAACTCTGCTTTCCTGTAGGTTAAAATTTGGCAAAAAGAACCTTTAGAAAAGCAGATTGTGCTCATGTTCTGTTCATTTGGTGCTGTATTATTCCTGCAGCATCACAACACAGGTTGTAATTTGGAGCGTTACCCTGCGATGCTTTGAACTGTATGTATAACTTGTGTATAACAAACTGTTAAAGATAAACCTGTGTTTAATTTCACCTATTATTATTACTACTAATAAGACCTACAACCGTTATAAGCTTCACTTGAGTATAACTTTCTTTACCTGAAACCTAACAATGTGTACACTTAACAAATCTGAATGAAGGAGCTGTTGAGTCCACCAACTTGATGGGGGAACAAATAACAAAGACCAGTAAGAATGTTTGATTACTCAAACTGAAAAAAAAAACATCCAGTAAGTTTTATTTTCTACTCTCTTTACATTTATTTCTTTGGAATATGTTTTTTTGTTTGTTTTTCTCCAGTATGTATTTTCTGTTCCACAGTTTAAGCGATGTCTAAGGTTTATTTAGTCTGACAAATATGGAGCCGTAGATGTACTATAAAAACAAATTTAAGCATTGCTGTTAAGTGGACGAGTCGGTTCTTAAAAAGCATTTACTGAAAGTGAGTAATGTTGCAGAATAATGGTCGCTTGCTTGTTGGCTTCAGCATTCCATATTTTTGAGATTTCGGACATTTGCTTGCCCAAGATATTGCAGTGAGATGTGATGAGTTACTTATTTGGTATGGAAGTATTTTAATGACAAAATTAATGGAAATAAAATGTGCTGTAATCATTGAGCTTGAGCGGAAACAGATTTTCAACGAGCTACAAGGGTCAAAACTTCAAGAACCATTTATGCAAACGTACAATCTTTCACATTTCATCTTTTTTACTTGGGATAGTGTGTTTTGTGGGGTTTTTTTGGCCAAAACTTTGAAACACACAGGTTCAAATACCAAAATTAAATCTTTAAAGTACAAAATTTGGCTATTTCAGGGCATTTCTAGACGATGTCATGTGGGGGCAGGAAGTGATTTTTGGCCAAAAGTATGGGTTATGGTCCCCTGGTGGATTCAAGAGGTACTACAGGTGGACAGCAATAGGCCACTAAAGGGGTCAGTGTTTCAATGGCCTAACCCTTTTACATCTTTAGGTCACTGAATTTTTTTTCTCATTCTTTTGGCCAAACTTGAAACATTCAGGTTCTAATATCAAAGTCAAAGTTTTAAAATAACAAAACTGGGCTTATTCAAGGCGCTGAAGGCTAGAAAAATGCCGGGAGGGGTTGTTTTCATCACATAACCATAGGTTTTGGGGTAGGAAGTATTTTTTTTTTCATAGAGAGGTACTTTCTCAGAGTGAGGGGGTGCATCAGTAGACCAAGAGGGGTCCTTTACAATAAAAAGAACTGTAAGAGAAATGCATGGAATCACAGAAAAGGACTTATAAGCTTGAAAACAGGCAGAATTGCTGCAATCAAAATTTCAAGGACTATTTATGGGATCAGTCATTCTTTTACGTGTCATCTTTTCAGTGGTTCACCACATTTTTGGCAGCTTGTTATTTTTTTGGTAAAAACTGTGGAGCATTAATTCTCCAATACCAAAATTAAAGTTTCAAATGACAAAATTGGGCACCAAATGCTAAAAGAGACCTAAATATATTTTCAGATTACATCATCTTACTGGGTAGGACCTAAAATGAAGAGCAGTAAGGGGTTTTTGAGTTGCGCTTCCTGGTTGGCCATGAAAGTACTGAGGTCACGAGAGGTCAGTTACAATAAATAGAAAAAATAGGAATTATTAAAATCACTTTTTAAATGTCTGTAGAATATGTGGTTAAAGGCAGAGTTTTTTTTTTTAAGTCTAAGAACAAAAACTAAAACACAGTCAAAGTATTTAATTTCTACAGTATGTCAGTTTTTTATCAATAATTTTGACTGAAAAAAGGTGGTGTCACAGTTAATGGGAAACAGAAGTCTCACTTTATCTGTCAGACATCTAACTTTGCTGCTGGCTCTCTGATTATCAGAATTTGTATGTGCCTTTGAAGACATGAATGTTACTATGAAAGAGTTTAAGGATTTCAATTGTATGTTTAAAAGAAAAATTGCAAAAGCAATGTAGGTGCAAAATGAAGGGTTCGTATAAAACTGTCTGCTTCTGAAAAAAATATGATGGCAAATATTTAAGCTTCATGTGATGGCTGGACAAGGGGTTTGTTAGATTCAAAACGGGCTGCAGCTTACTTTGATTTCATAAAGGTTATGTGATGTTTACGCCTGTGCCAACCAGTCCAATCAGAAAGGCCTACTTTTGATGTCCTGAATGTAGTGACACATAAAAGTGAAACATTTAGAAATCCCACAGAAAAACAATGTCAAACATGCTTTAAAAATCAAGCAGAATTAGAAAATGCTCGTGAATGCAGTGACCACTTACTGTCTTAGGGTCTGTATCTTAGCCATTGTTATTTAGGCTGCTCAGATGAGTGTTTATTTAGCCGACTGCTCAAGTGACTGTATGTGTCACAGGAGGTCTGCGGGACTGTGTACTCGCTGAAGTTGATCCTTATTAAACCCAGCAAATTGTTCAACCTGTGACAAAAATCCCCTTTTCTGTTATCAAATGATTATATCAAAAGTATAAAGAAAGTTTCTTAAGTTGTCATTTTCATGTAGGTCCATCTAGAGTTTTGTTGTACTTACCTTTACCCATTCTCAAGTGCTTCTCACTTCCTGCCCCATCTGCATTTTCTGCATCACATGACTGAAACCAACCTGTTATAAGTGGAAATTTCAGCTCCTAATTTGTTTAAATCCATACATTTCATTATAATTTATCATTTTCTGAATGTCTGATAAAAATATAGATATCTTCATGTTTAACAGGTGATATGTATGACAACTTAAAAGCTGTGAGAAAAGGTCAACTTAGATTTCAAACTGACCCACAAATTTAAATTGTCCTCTTAAAAGAGGTTTCTCTGGAGTTTGTATAGGATTACTTTTAATTTTGTCAGTGATTTGCTTCCATACCTGCCAGGAAAAATGAAAGCAGAACAGTATAAATAAACCCCCTTTGTGTTAAATAAGGGTGTGTTTGTTTCCACAGCCAGGGGTGGGGCTTGGTTGAGTGGGTGGGGCTTCGGTTTTCCTTTGCTGAAACACCATAAGTAACTGAAAACCTCTGCACTGAGTCAAAAGTCCTGAAACATTTCCTCTTAAGTTTTTTCCTTTTTGCTACAATCTCTGGCAATTTGATAAATATAGTGTGCATTCCTCTGTCACTGTAATCATAGTAACAAGATATTTCTTCATATTGCACAATCAACAATGCCACGATGGGGGTGGGTGGGATTGTTTGGGTGGGGCTTGGGGGGGATTTGTCGGTGAGATAGTCAAGTGTGATGTGGACCAGGGGTCACTGCTAGTTGGATCTGCACCCGTAGACTTCTCCCCGTCTCTGTTACATATGTGCAAAAAGCCATTAAAATGCTTTTAAAATGAACCAGCACGGACTCTGCCTCTTTACTTATGTGTATGTGTGTGTAATTCAGTTTATATATTTATTTCATCTTTTCTTTTACAGTTAAAACTGAAACTGTAATATACAGAAATCCCAACCTACTGGGATTACTGACACTCTGCAAGTTGAGGCAGTTTTTATCTGAGCAGACGCAAAGAACTGGAACACCTCCAGAGTGGTAAAGGCCTAATCCAGTTCTTCCCCTCATGTTTATATTGGGTGGTAAAATGATTAATAAAAAAGACTTGTGCTAGTTTAGCCTATTTACTCAACAGGTCATACCCACCTATCCACGCCATATTCACACCACAGTCCCTCACGGATGGCAAAGGATTGTTTGGAAAATCATCTATTTTTGCTCATTGAATTGCTCATTAAACACGTTTGTTCTCAGTGGGAGCTAATTGGTGTCCTGCTGCATTGGTTGGGATTAAACCCCCGACCTTCAGGTTGAGTAATAACCAAGTCAACCACTGATCTTAACAAATCAAGATGGTCCAGAAGTAAATCCTTAAAGTACATGACTAAACATATTAAGATTTTATTGACTAAAATGCAACATACACTCACTGGCAACTTCATTACATACACGTGTTTAACTGCTCATAAATACAGTGGTGGACAAAGTACCCAACTCCATTACTTGAGTGAAAGTATAGATAGTCCTGGTCAAATACTACTCCAATACAAGTGAAAGTTGTTCAGTCAAATTTTTGGTTCGGTTAAAGTACTGGAGTACCTGCTTTTAACAATAACCACTGTATTGTTGCCACATTGAAATTACAGGACCCATGGGTGCTCTGGTGTGGAATCATCTGTATCGGCTGTAGCCATCATTACTGCCGAGATGAACCGTTATCTGAGCAACGTTAGCTCAATGTTTACCTGCCCAATCTGGGTAGCGCATGCGCGAGGCACAGGTATGGAATCACCACTTGAACAAATCACACGCAGATGGCATTTTAGAAGAGAAAGGAAATTTCATCAACTGACTTCAAAGCTATGCTTGAAAGTAACAAGTAACGAGACCCTTCATAGAAATGTAGTGGAGTTTAAAGCACAATATTTGTCTTTCAAATGTAGTGGAGTGTAAGTCATACGTTTCCAAAAAAATAATAATCAAGTAAAGTACAGATACTGAAAAAGTTTACCTAAGTACAGTACTCAAGACTCAATTGGTCTGAGTGTTTCAGAACCTGCTGATCTGCTGGGATATTCACACACAGTCATCTCTAAGGTGTACACAAAAAGGTCTGTAAAGAGAAAATGTCCAGCTAAGAACAGGATACAGAGAGTTCAATTCACACAGGCTCACCAAAATTAGACAATAGATAGGAAAATTATTCCCTGGTCTGATGAGTCTCAATTTCAATTTCTGGTAGGGTCAAAATTTGGCATATATGATGATAGCGTGGACCCATGCTGACTTACATCAATGACACAGGCAGGTTGGGTACTACAGCTTTTGGCACTTCTGCATGGGCCTTCATTTACAACCCCAGAGGTTTCCAACTGGTTAAAACAGGGGCGCCATATGAGCATGAAAAGTTAGGTAGATTCTAAGGGCCCTGATATTTAAAGACAATGGTTAATTATTTTCTCAATAAAACATACTTTACAGCCAAAAGAGAGGATTTGCTGAAGACTGTATTGACTGTATTGATAAAAAAAAAAAAAGAGGTCTTTCTTTTGTTGTTTTGATTGCAAACCTGAACCTACAGGTGCTGCAGTTCAATGAGTCAATTACCAGAGAGGAGTGTGAGAGCCCCTTGTCTGATCTCTAAGGTAACAAAATTAAGATAACAAAAGTTAAAGGAAGAAGATTAAAGAGAGAAGCGAGCTGTTAATGTAAATGACCGTTTTGTTAAAGAGAAATGAACAAAAATAACTAAGTTATGAACTGTTTCTCCAAGAAATTTTAAGCCAGCATGATATGCAGAAAGGATCTAACCTGGCAAATCAGATGGACAGCTCTAGTCCATCTGAGAAAGGGGCCACAGAAAGTGTTTGGGGAGGGTAGAACATTTCAGAGGCAGGTGATTGGACCATTGTTCTGTCAATAGCATTTATTACAGGCTAATCTAATAATGTAGTCAGTGGTTGCTGCTGCACTACAGAACGTGAGCCACTTCATAAAACAAACTCAGCAAAACATGTCAGAAGTGGAACAAAAATATCCTTACCATAGCAGAGTTGGTTTTGTTGTTATTTGTTTTTCATTTAATCAAGAAATGTGGTCAAGATCTGATAAAACTGCTTCTGAAGCTGTTAGCATCAATGCTAATCTCTGTACAAGCAGTCACTTCCTGCTGTTGTCTTGCTTGTAGCTCCACCTCTTCCTGCTTTAAAGGGCTCTGATTGGACCGTCCCGTTTTGGGCCGTTCACAACAGTGGTAAATTGGAGCTTGGCAAGATGGACCTGCCTTATTACAGACACTGAATCAGGCAGATCCATCTGCTGCACAAGGCTAGAAAGGACCATATTTGTGCTAGATATGAATGATTATTTTTGTTGATTATCATCTCAGGCAAAGTCTCATACAACTTGTTTCTGCATATGAACTTGTGGAAAAGTAGATTTAGGACATTTTCTCCGTAAACTAGTGACACATTTGACATCAAATTATTCATCAGAGTCTAAAGTTTCATCTCATATCTTTGGATTAGCTTTAAAACTAAATCATCTCCTGCCTTGAAACACACACTGGTTGATGTATGAGCCTCTGTAATTTTGTACAACAAAAATACACTGAATTGTATTTTTGATTTACTTTATTTGTAATGACTTAGGAAATGAACCATTTGAAGAGCATATGCGACATTGTTATAGCACTAAATGTGGCTAAGTATGAAGCCATATTAATAGTAAGCTTTTCCAGCCTACCAAGCTTTTAATTAAAAAATCTGAACAATTTAAAGGATATGTTTAGATTAAAAAAGATGCTTTTTACAATATGATTCAATATTTTGTATTTCACTATTTGCCTGACTTTCTTTATGACCTATTAAAATATAATAGAGTCACAGACTGTACCAAAAAAATTGATAATTAAAAAAGTTAAACAAATATTTGGTATGCAAAGGTTTTCTAATCTGGCAGTGAATTTTGAATTAAAATCACAAGAAATTTTCTAGAATAAATTAGAATAAAATATTTCAGATGCTTTGAATACGCAGAAAAGTTCCCTTTAAAAAGTTATTCAATATTTCCTGAGTAATTATGACTAAAAATTTTGATATACCTTCTTCACATCTTTAAGGTCATTTGTTGTTTTAACGCAGAGTAACAGTAATAATTTAGTTTTTCAGTGCAGAGTGCTGAGTCACCCTCTTAGATCAAATGCAGAAAGCAGCCTTTTATTGTAACTAACAGAGTGTGACTCCTTATACCCTTCTGTTCATAGTGTTTGTCAATGTAAATATCCATCCATCCATCATCTATACCGCTTATCCCTTTTGGGGTCGTGGGGGCTGGAACCTATCCCAGCTGGCGTTGGGTGAGAGGTGGGATACATCCTGAACTGGTGGCCAGCCAGAGATGGACAACCACTCACACTCACACCCTTACCTAAGGGCCCTTTATAGTCACCAGTCCACCTGATGAGCATGTTTTTGGTCTGTGGGAGGAAGCCAGAGTGCCTGGAGAAAACCCATTTGTGTTTATGAATGCAAACTTTTTAATGAAACATAAAGTTATAGTTTTTTTCAGTATAATATGGGTTTTTGCAAAATAGAGGCATGACTGGAACATTTGCTCCAAGTTGATTTGGGTTGTTGTGGTGGGGCCCAGTGTGTTACCCTTTCATGGGTCCCATGGCTCCTTGAGTTAGAAGAACAAGATGCTCTGTAAGGGAATGTAAAGCCAGTCCGTGAATGTCCAGAGGATGACTGTGATAATGGAGAATATCTCACTCAGACTTAACTCTACCACAAACTAACCTGGTGCCTGAAATATTTAAAAGTTTTATAAGTACCTGCTGCTTTGGCAATGTCACAAAAGAAAAGGGATTTTTACTGTGTAACAGATCAGACTTTAATACTGACAAGGTTAAAAACAGTATAAATTTCAGCAAAACACAACCACACTCTCTTATAACCATCATTTAGTTATACTATTTTATGTCTTTCTGAGTAATTTGTCAATCTGGGTAAATAGAAATTTCCAAATACTTTTTTATTCTTAGCTTCAAACTGTCCTGTGTGGTAGCTAACAGTTCTGTGACTGATTTCGGGCTGTTGGTTGCCTGCAGACACCAGATCGCTTAAAACCTCCTCAAAGTCCAGTTTCTCTTAAATCACCCTCCAGAGTGTGTGTGGGCCCGTTTAAGAGTGTGTGTGTGGTTTGATGTGTGGATTAAACAGCAGGGAGTCAGGATTTGTCAGGATTACAAACTCCACGCAGAGCTTAATTAAACCCACACTATACTTATTTTTTAATACTGTACATTCTGCGGCTCTCCGCTCGTCTTATTCATTTGAACAAAACTTTATTCACATGTCAAACAGAGACATAATGAGAACATATGCCTTTCAAACATCATCTCAGTTTTGTCTTCTAAATGTTAAGAGATTTTTTATGAGGGTGTTAAACCAGTGATGTTGTAAATGTAGCCAGTTTCAGCATTTTTCTTTTTTGTTCTGGTGGAGTCATATGGCAGGGTGCCAACAGAAATTTTAGGCCCAATGAAAAGATATCAGATTGGGTCCTATTCCAGACCAGCTTTGCACAGTTTCTCAAACCAAACATTATATAAAGCAAACTGATGAGTAAATATGATGAAATATATATTTTAATACGGCTTACAAGTATTAAAGCCGACGTTTTGTGTTTATAGGCACAAATATGCTTCAAATAGGAGAGAAAACACTGTACAGCTGAACTTATAGAACAAATGGTTCATTAAACAATGTACCATACAGAACTTTCTGGCTTTCGGACCAATTAAGACATATTAAATGATTGTATTTATCATATAATCAGTCCTCATGAATATCTGGTCTTTTAACCCATTAAAAGATTCAATACTTGTGCTAATTGTACATTTGCCTTGCTCTATAACCTGTTTTTTTCTGAAGGCAAATATTTCATCATGCTATTTGGTACAACAAAAGAATAAAGAAAACTAATATTCTCTACTAAATGCTCAAAAGAGCCTCTTTTTATACAAATTCTATTTAATGGGAGTTAACTACGCAAAAAGCCTGAATATTGCTTTTTTTTTGCAATTTAAAACAAGAAAAGCAGTGTATTTTTGTATGTGAAAAGAAAAGAGATCATCAGAGCCCTATGGCAAAAATGTGATAATTTGATATGTTGAAAAATAATGATAATGTATTTTTAGGGGCCCCAACCAGTCATGGGCTCTTCGAATCTTCCTAACTTTCCCCCCTTTACAGTGCCCCTGGTGCCACAAGGAAATTAGGATCCCATGAAAAGATAACAAATCAGCCTTACCACAACAACCCAAAACAACCTCCCTCAACAGTTACCAACACACTTCAGCAACTGACTGAAAGAAGCATCACTTTTGGACCTCATTCACTACATGGGTAAACTCAACACTCAGTTATTTTGGTTTGATATCAGGAATGTATCTCCTCTAAATGTTTTAATTCTACATGTTACATTTATCCTTGAACTCTTTTAGGTTTTCTCTCTTCATAATTTGTCTTATTATCTTTATCTTCTTCTATCTTTCGTTCTGATTTTAGATTATTGAGCTCTTGTTTTGCCCAGGCTCTTATGTTTTGTTTTGTTTTGTTTTTTAATCTGCTTGGGTCATGTGGGTCTGTTTGCTGTTTGGGTTCTTGTGCTTTGTTATGGTGTATTTTTCATTGTGTTTGTGAAGTACTTTGTAAACATTTTTTTTTTTTAAGGGACTTTATAAATAAAGATTATTATTATTATTATTATTATTATTATTATTATTATTATTGTTGTTGTTGTTGTTGTTGTTGTTGTTGTTATTATTATTATTATCTCTCTAAATTTTCCACCATTTTTACTAAGAACTGCATGTATCTTACATACAATGAACACATATTTAATGTTCTGTCTTGAGGTGAAACTGATAGACACTGTTCCTGAAACAACATGAAATGTCAAACCAAGTCCAGTGGCTTTCCTGAGTGAATTTTTTTTGTTAAATGTGTCCTGGTTCTTTGAAAAAAAAAAAAAAAATCTTTGTGGACCAAAGCATTTAAGTCTGGATATGGCCATGAATTATTCCAAAGGCACATGAGCAACTACCAAATGTCTTCTTGGTCTTCTAATATTTTTTCATCAGTCAAGTATTCATGATCTTTTGTCTTTGTTCTTTATTTTTATGTATTTTAGCCACTAGATGGTGCAACAGGATCAGATGGTAAACAACCCAATGGCAGCATGAGCACAGCAGTACCACAAAGTGTTTATCACAATATGTTCTTTAACCTTAACTCTGTCACACTTCTATATCGACTGTCAGGGTAAAGTGTCTCCAGGGGTCTGGGGTCTACAGTAAGCTCCTGAGATCCAGACAGCTGGACTTGTGTTTGTTTTTCTGCAGCAGCTGTTTCCATCTGCAGACAGGGGCCTGTGCTGTCATGGAGCACAGAAGTAAACACAGATTCTGCCTTTAAAATCAGACCAGTGTGTGTCAGTGTTCAAGCCAAATATTTTTTTTATTTTGAACATTTTGATTCGGTTTAAGTTTGTATATTTTTCTACATCAATGTAAATTTTGTCTCCAGCATTTTTGAAGTTTAATTCTGGATGCTGGAGTGGTATTGGCTGTGATTTTCTCAGCCCCGCCTCCCTGAGTGGACAAGTGACTGCAGCAGCTGCTCTGTGTCAGTGCTGAGCATTAGGACTGATCACACTCGGTTCAGGCTTCACACACAGTTTTTAGACTGCTGCAAAGTGCCATTTTATGTCTTACCTGCTCAGAAAAGACAACCATAACTACTCCACTCTGGTAAGATTTATTGCTTAAGTTGTGCTGTGGAAATAAATAATGGAAGTAATCAAGTTGTGGACCTTGATTTAATTGAATAGCAGTGGAACGCATCAGACAAGGATGTCATGAAACCAAACTAAAGGACAGTTTTTGAATGGACTGCTGAAAGGTTTTTGAAAGGGTCTAGTTGATTCACAGTTGATTCACAGACACACATGGGCACATGTTTGTTGTGTAAGAAGCAGTCAAAAGTGCATTTTTGTATAATATGGGACCTTTAAGTAAAATTGATGGAGGGTTTAAACAGGCTTTATTGTCTGAGTTACTGCAACATTATTATTTTTTTTTTCATGTATTACTCCTTAAAAAGTAAAAAAAGTGCAACAAAACTGATATATTGCAACTAAGTCCAGGCAAAAAAAAAAAAAAACGTTTATTTTCAAAGCTTGACGTCTGCAGGTTTTACAGCTGAACATGTTTACCTGTTTTGTTTTCACCTTCTCAGAGTGTCGTATTGATTTCATGAAGATTTGATGGTTACGCTTATAAAATCTGAGATAAACATAGAAACAAGACTTCATACCAGCACAAACACAGACTCAGTCCCAGGTGGTTCATTATGATGACACATCTGATCCTCTGTAGGATTAGATTTCCCTCCACAGTATCCTGATGGGGGGTAAATTGTAAACAATGATTAGCTTTTAGGGTTTTTCTTTAAGACAAATCAAAAAAGTTTTATTGAAGATCTTTGAGATGCCTATTATTACAAGCTAAACAGTTTGTACGCTAAAAAAGGATTATATCTCCTCAGGCTTCTGACAAACCAGTAAATAGATCAGTTTCCTGGTATTTTCTTATGTTCTCTTGAAAAGAACAGCATATTCTTTCGCCTTTGGCTTTAATTCATTTAATATTCATACCATTTCCCTGTTTTATATGTATTTACACTTTCACTAACATGAACCCACATTTTTAATTTTCCAGTTGCTGTACATATCTTATTATAACGTACACTGTTTTATTTTTAACTATATTTAGAAATAAAACTGTCACTTTCAGCCCCACAGTTCCTCCTTCAGCACCGCGGACAGCTCCAGCATCGCTGCTGCTGGTACTTGTAGTTTCTTTGTCTTTGACTTCCGCGCTGAATAAACCACATGGATTGCGATCAGTGCAAATAAACACAAACACCCATAATCCTCTGCGGTCGTGCGTCCTCTCCAGCGGTGCCGGGGTGTTTTCTCTCTGTGCGTCATGGTTACCTTCCGAGTGCAGGCTGCGATCACAGCGTGACCGCTCAACACGATGAGGCCGGAAGTGAAGAGATTTGACCTTCAAAATAAGATCAAGATTTTTAGGTTTTACTGCCCCTCTGTAATAACTATAAATTTAAATTAAATGTGTTCAATAATGCTTGAGATTATTTAACAAAAAAATAAAAATAAAAAAGCTTGATTAATACCAACAGATGAGACTAAACTTGGCTATCAAATAAAAATATGATGTATAATAAAATAGAATCAAAAGTTAGAATATGGCATCAACCTACCCTTTTGCAAAGATTCTTGAAAAAGCACTTGCTATGATTTTCATATGAATAATAATTTTGTATATAAATAAATACTGTTTGATTGATATTCCATAAAGAGTAACCAGATGTGCCTTTGTTTCTCTACTGATAAACTGAAATTTCAGGCAAATGGATAAGCAGATTAAATAAAAGACAGTTAATATACAACAGATACTCAGTGGTATCACTCAAAATCAAGTTATAAAGGCAATAAAACAATTACAAAAATTAGAAAAAGGAAACAGTCTATTTTTCTGAAGTAAAAAATCCTGCAACCAAAATTGTACTTTAAATAGGCTAAAGGTTGAAGCAACAAAAAAGAATGCTTGAACATACTTTTTTTGGCAGCCCTGTGATTGGCTGGTGACCAGTCCAGGCAGGGATGCTGCTAAAAATTATGGGTCCCATGAAAGATATCAATGTCAGTCCCCATCACACACCCCACCAGCCCTGCAAAGTTATTTAAATAACATGTCCATTATGAGAAACTTAATGAGTTCATAAAAAGTCATTTTTATAGAGGCACCAATAGCTTATATGTGCACGTGTCTCGTGTGTAGTTCTCAATGAAACTGTCATGGCATGGCATGATATGGTATGTTATCAATTCAATCATTAACGTATTAAACTGTAACAAGAGCACTTCTCTGGATTTTGAACTTTTAAAGCATCTAACAAAATTTCTTTAACGTTTTAGCCGGACAGAATTGACTTGAATTATGCCATTTTTGCAACTAAAGAAAGACAAAGAAACAGTGACATTCCTTGTACCATGCTTTTACCATCATGGCACGAGGAACGTCCCTGCTGGTAGATTAATTTAGTATGTATAGAAAAAATATTACTCTTTACTTTAAGGGCCCTTGTCAGTCATGGGTCCTTGGAATTGTCCTAAATCTTCCCTCCTTAATGTCATCCCTATATCCAGGGTGCACCCTGACTCACACCCATTGTCAACCTGGATGGGGTTCAGTACTTCGCAGCCTCAAAAGGTAAAAAGAGATAATGGGTAGAAAAACTTAATAAGGTTAAAATGTTGAGGAAAAAAAGGTCCAACTCTTAACACCTTAGTTAAGAATAGTAAAGTAAATGTATACTTTTTAAATTTCAGCTTTATTCTCAGCAATTTTATTTTATTCTTGACCTCTTTGTGCCCTCTCTTAAAGAAATAATAATAATTTTCCAAAACTATTTCTTTCCCGCCTGTCAAAAGGCTTCCCAGTGGCCTAATGCCAACTCTAACTTGGTCAGACAGATTCCACAATTTCCTTGAAAATAAATAAATAAATAAAATAAGGGCATCGCAAGGTCTTTGTTCAGACATTTTTTAGGGTTTTACTTTAGCTCTGTCGCTAAACTATGGACCATTCTCCATTGAAACGGCACCATAATTTAGCTTAAAATGCTAATAGTCGAATGAAAAGGCATTTAAACGGGAATTTTACGGAACTCCACTGGCACACGAATCAATAATTAAATGATAAATGACGTGATAAATGAATAAATACAATTTTCTATCCGCTCTGAAAAGTTTGAGGTGTGAGCATGCTCCCCTCTGTCGTGTAACTATGATATCGTGATTCAGGACCCGCATTGTCAGCTTGCACAGGCAGCACACGTCCTTCTGAATCAAACTGGGCTTTTATTTTGAAATGTTCCTTCCGGAAACGCCGTCTTGCTGTCTGCTGTGCGTGAGCTTGACGTTTCTGCTTCTCAGTCCGAAAACGAGCGAGAAAACATCACTGAGCTGAGACTCGGCGGTCAGGGAGGGTGTCCATTAGACGTCTGAAGTTCGGCTGAGTCTGTCGGTCTCTGTAACTGTCTGTCCTTCTGTCTGTTTGCCTGTCTGTCTCTCTGTAGGTGGGGGGGCTCAGCTGCAGCGGGAGGATGCTCTCCTCCTGCCGGGAATCAGGACTTTCCTCTCGCGTCCTCCGGCCGGGATGCTGCGGTCTGATCCCTGGTCCTCTCCCCCTCTCTGCCCGCTGAAGTTGGATCATCTGTGGGGTTTTAACTCTTGATTTTGTCGCCCTCTCCCTCTTCTTGTTTTCGGACCAGCTCGAACATTTAATAGTTGAAATAATCCGCCTCTTTGTATTGATAGACTGTGGATTATTCTTATTTTTGTTCCACACCCTGCTGTCCCCCTGACTCTGGTGGATTTTACGCACAGATTTGTGAATGGGTTTGGGAGTTGGCAGCGACTCCTTTTCCACATTAGCTGCGCGCTTTGGGATAATGTGAACACAGGAGGAGGATACAGGAGGACAAAAAACACACCCGAGCTGTAGTAACCACGGCTGGTACCGAGGTCGAGGATTAGTGTGCAGAGGGATTATATTTTCCAGGAGCAAAATCCTCCATCCGTTGTTTTGCTGTTCATTGTCCCTTCTTTTGGAGAACTTTCCAGACGCGTCAGTATCCTTTTTTTTTTTTTTTTTAACAAACCATCGTTCATTTTTTTAACCATCTGCTCTAGGAGTGTAACTGGTGTAACTGAAAATATTTCAGACTGTGATAAAAATGAATGAGGTTCATACAGGCTGCTCTAGAAAGAGGACATTAGAAACAATCTCAAAAAGTTCCTCCCATGTCTTTGTTTGTTTTTAGACACCATAAGGCATGATTGAGCTGTTATAAACTTACTACAGAGTGCAATAGAGCGCCGATAGTCCATTAAGGAATATTGCAGAGCACTGCATTTACACCACAGGAGTTAAATACCACTATAAAGTGCGTTCAAGTCAGCAGACTCTCTTTGTGGTACTGTAATAGGCTGACAGCGGTGTCTCATTCTACAGGACTAGCATGGTTGTGATGAAGTCTGAAGATGTGGAAGAGTGCACTTGCAGTGAAGATTAACTATAGGCATTGAAAATACTACAAAGACAAATGTTGAGATGACTCTAAAAACAACAGCATTTGAAAACATGCTGTTAAATAACAGTGTTCCCACATTTTATGGCTTAGTTATTGCCTAACACAGAAGATTCTGGATACTTCAGCGCATAAAAATGACGTACAACCTGATACTAAGGCATAAAATAGACAACAAGGCTCCCTGCTTGTCTTCACTTGATGTTAAATAGGCTTGAGCTTGTAGCGCTTTTCTAGTCTTCTGCCTACTCTAAGCCCTTTTTTTCAGCACAGGTCACACTTATTCATTCACAGTACCGTAGAACTGGGTGCACAGGCTAAGGATGGAACCTCAAACTTCTGTGCAGAGATGACTGACTCCATCACTGATCCACAGCCGCCCTTTTGAAGGAGTACATATTGCATTGATAAGAAAATGAATTGATTGGTTGGATTTTCACATTTTGATAAGTACTTTGCCTGCTCATCATGTCCACTATTAAGTTTCCCCAAAAGAAAAATCAACGTAGACATTAAAAGTGAAGACGACTGTAAATGGACTTCACCAAATCTAAAATGACATAAACTCTTGCTTTGTGCTTTAAATATAAAAGCAGAATCAACACTTTTTGTTTGGTAATAACCACTGGATAATAGTTTTGAATTGGACCAGAGGCGCAGCGAGAGGAGCGGCAGACAAAGTGTCCCATCAGATGAGTGAGCATGTCGGACCGGAGCGCCCCAGGGTGCCGGCTCAGACTGGACTGGGTCTACGGGTACCGGGGCCACCAGTGCCGGAATAACCTGTATTACACCGCTGGGAAGGAGGTGGTGTACTTCGTGGCTGGAGTGGGCGTGGTCTACAACACCAGAGAGCACAGCCAGAGGTTTTACCTGGGCCACAACGATGACATCATCAGGTAAGACTGCAGATTTGATTGTGTATTCTCCGTTTAAGGTCCCATGTCCCAGTGTGTTTGACCATTTACACCATGTTTTGGGTGTCTATTAAGCAAGCATTTGATATAAGTTGAATAAAAAATAGGATTAGATGCAACTCTTTTACCCTCCCCTATGGAAACACTAAGATCAGAAGGGGCAGGGAGGCTATGATAATGGGCTCTGTGCTGATTGGCTACTCAAACAATGCTTGACAAGAGGGGGGAAGAGTGGTTACAGGCCATGGAGCAAAAAAGTCACGGCTTCTGCCTGTGACTATCAGAAACCACAAATGTAGGCAGAGACTGTATAGCTATGACATAATAAACCCCCGGAAGTGAAAAAGAAAGGAAGCATTTTGAGGGGTATTTTTCTGTAAAGTGAGAGTTTAGTTAAAGATGTCATGTTCTTGTGCTCGCCAAGTTTCTTCTAACAACATTAGTGCAACAGAACAGAAAAGGAGGTCAACTTATTAACCCAGTGCACTTCAGCGGTTTTCACAGTGAAGGTGAAGGTTCACAGGCATAAATATTACAGCTTAAGGCAGCATGACTGGGACCTTACATTGTATGATGAACCTAGTATACAATTTCACTTTTTGCACCAGCACACCATCTATTCTAAAAACAACAGATGGATTTTGGGTCTTCAACAGCCTCTTTTGTGGTATAAAGATAAAACAAAATGCTCTGGGACAGCATAGTGCAGACTAACAAAAACCTAATTGTATCAGATCACAGAAGCATACTAGGTCCTTCACAGAGGCAAGATCAAAAAGTGCTAAATCAGAGAAATAGATGTGTAAACTAGATGTGATCTGAGAGGACAAACCTCTGCCAAAGCATGTCTAACACTGTTGGGTGAGTTATTGACAAAAGGTTTAAAACTGCCCTGTGTTACACTGTTAACACTAGAAAGCACTCAGAGAGTGCAAACCTCTGCCATGGTAGCTTACATATCGCTGTTGCATGTATAAGCAATAGTTCCATGGTAAAGTTACCATCATAATAAGATTCCTTGACCCTGAAAACCCACACCTAGCACTCGGACAGACAGTTATTGAGTGAAAACAACTGTTCGCTAATGGCAGTTCTCTGGATCACCACAAAAATCAAACCATTTTTAAGTTGGGCCATTACCAACACCTCCTGAGAACTTCAGCAAAATCTCTCCAGTAGTTTTTGCATAATCTTACTAACAAGCATACGCCGGCAAAAGCAAACTCCTTGGTGGAGGTAAAAACTTTGAAAAAAATCCTGGGTCAATATTCAGATTTGGATCACAACCAGTTATAATCACTTCTCCCCTTTGCCATGACCAACACTTCCTGACAATGACATCAAAATCTGTTGAGAAGGTACTGAGTTTTTAGCAAAAAGGTAGAAAACTGCAATATCGCAGTGTTAACAACTCCTTTAAAAAATTCCTAGATCTCCATTCAGACTGGGATCACTGCCAAAATCATTTTATATCTTTTTATGCCATGGCCAACATTTTCTGAAAATTTCATCCGTTCATAACTGTACGTTATCTTGCTAACAGACAAATGGGCAAAAAAACACTGGAAAAAACATACCTGCTTTGTGGTAACCAAAGACATATAGTGAGCTTAAAAAATGCTGCAGGAATTAAGTATTTCTTTAGGCCAACTGGCAAATAAGCATTGCACCGGTCTTATTGACAAAAAGGCCATCATTTTTTAGAGGTTTTTGAATTGTCACAGAAAATAAATTCTGTGGTAAATGTGAACAACTACAATTTGACAGTGGGAAAAATTACATCTTGTTGCTTTAAGCTTTTGTTTGCCACAGACTTTTTTGACATCAACCAAAAAACTAATTTGAAATTCCTAAACAGACTTCAAGTAAGGCTCACATCAACATATATTAGCTCACATTGACCAATGTTAATATATCATCAGAATTTCGATGAAAGTACACTCCCAGGGTCAATTTGCTGTATTCAAAACTGGTCAATGCATCTAAAGAGAGAAACATTGTGCTGGTGGAGTATGATGTATCCTGATGGCCCCTTGATGAATTGCAGATAGATTTTAAACGTTTGCAAATGTGCAAATTTTGCAGACGTAACTCATGGGGAAGTTTGGCCTATCAGAGCTTGACCCTGCTGAATTCGTGGCATCACTCAACAAATGCCATATAAAACAGACCTATATGCCATTTTACCGTGTGCAGCTGTAACTGGTCTCAGTATTCTGACACCGTGCCCTAGAGCATGAAAGACAGCAATCCCCAAAGGGTGCTCATACAACAGTCAAGTCCTGAGGAGGAGGCAGCGTGAGCCAACAGGGATGAATGCAGCTGTAACTGAGGGTAGCGAAAGCGGAAATAAACGCTGATGTTTACAAGCATATTGGAATACACGTTGGAAATTTTACAAGCATGCGTAAAACATTTTCAACTTAACTGACAAACATCAGCATTGCCCAACTGATGTTAACTTAGTTCTGCGTGGCCTGACTTAGCTTGACGTGGCTTGACATTTCTCTATATGTTGGCAAAAGTTGGCCAAAACACCAGTGTGTGAATGCATGGATTGTGTCCTGATACTTAGCTGTTGTGATGCTGATTTATGTTTATTTTGGTGATCTGTTGTTTTATGAGTAATTTGATGCAGAAGCAGCAGATGTGGTGCTCTGATTGACAGCTACGTTGCAGTGGCGGCTCGTGCAGTTTCCTACCAAAAACAAGGTTTCTGTAGGTTTTAACAAATTTAAGGCTTTTCAAGACCTTTCGATGACCATTTTGAATTAAATTTAAGATCTACACAAAGTCAGAAAAAGTAGGCTATGGAAATTTGCAGTCACAAAATTGTTTTCAAACTAATCTAATTTATTGCCACAGAGCAGCCCATAAACAATCAAATGTATTATATACAATAGAGTCAGTGAGTGTGTGTTTGGGTTATTCTACTTTTTAAAATTTAATTGGTTTTTATTTTAATTTAGTTTTTCAGATTTTTTTGTTGTTTTAATTTAGTTTTAGTTAGTTTAACAAGTAATTAAAAAAAAAGGAACAACAAAGGAAGCTGTAAATTTACATACATAATTTAAGACCTTACAAAAATATAATTTAAGCCCTAGTTTACAAAATATGGACAGATTTAAGGCTTTTTAAAGCCTAAAATCGAGATTATCAAATGTATTACCCTGCAAAATCTTTTGCATGGCCTAAGATAGTGTCACAAACCTAAAAAAAGGAATGTACCAATTTAATACAATATGCAGATGGCCATGAGTCAGCTTTCCAATGTATATGACGTAATAATAATATATAAAAGCAATATATTGTTTGGACTGTCATAAACAGCATTAACCGAATATTTTCCATCATTGATTGAATTTTTTGATAAATGACAGAAAGATTTAGAGGCTGTCTGTCTTTATGATGGACTGGAAAAAGAGGGACGATCCAGTGTGCCCTCATTGTCATGCAGAAACAGGCATAAAGTAATCCCTCTCTGTTTTGTTTCTTAATACATCATGGAGGAGGTCATTTAACCTATTTAAAAAAGCCAGAAGTGTAAAACTTAGTGTATTGTCATCCACTGTCTTTGGACTGCTGATTAATGATGTTCGACTGATCAAGTCTGAACTCTTTCACCTGCAGCTTCTCCTGTTATGTTCTCCTCAGCCAGCTCCGTCAGACACATTGAAGCTGTGCGTCTGTTTGTGACCAATCTGGTTATGAACGTGCTTACGTTTATGCAAATTAGGAACACTTGGGCGCTGGTCCCTAGCGCCCCTTAAGGATTTTTTTTTATTTGGCTAGGATAAGCTAACCTTTTAATGCAAAACTGTGATCTAAGCATGCGTGAGACAACAGATATTCCGATTCCGCCCCGAGGCTGGGCCGAGAGGTCACTAACGGACTAAGACACATCTAATGAAATGATTAATATAATAGCATGATTTCCTTATTTTGATAATAATTTACAGGTAGACAGCAGACATCTCTTTCAGTTCACGCAGCCTCACGCAGCTCAGGCACTGCTCCGCCCGCAGCGCCCTCATATACCGGCCGCCACTGCTGCGTTGCTAAATGCAGCTCATCACTACATTCATAACAGTGGAGGAACTGTGGTAAATAAAATGTAACAAACACCTACAATGCTTCCATTAAGCTTTCCACTGACAGAAGTTTATGTTTCTCACTGTCCTGTGGTGTGTGCCAAGTATGCAGCTCCACTAGCCAGCTCACTTCAGCGCATGTCTTGACTCCAAATCCATGAACATATCAGTGCAGCTAGTATTTTGACTTCAGTTTTATACAACAGATGGTAATGTGCTGTTCATATTTATCTGCAACCAGTGTTTGCTTGTCTACAAGAGAAGTTTTTAAACAATTTTATAAGAAATGTTCCAGGTAAGAACAAAGCCTTGAGTTAAAGCTCAATGTTGTAAGTGTTGACAATTTGACATTATGTCTGCAATGTGTGGGCAGTAAGAAGTTGAAGGATTGGTTCAGTGACACGTTTGACTCACCAGCAGGGACAAACTTTGTTGAACAAAGCGTCATGGCTGACAGTGACGACTTTTACCTTCCTACTCTGATCAGATACTTTCCCGCGGCGATGACTCCTCTTCTCTTACTCATCTGTGTGTTTTTTCTCCTCTTCATTTGGGTTGGGATTTTTCTTTGAGACCTTGGTGTGGTTTATCTCTCCCACACAGCTTGTTTATCCTCTGGTTTGACGGCTGCTAAAGTCAAGACAGAAAGAGGTCGATATTGTGCCAGCTCCTCAAACTTTGGTTGACGATGCTGTGGTGGGAGTTTCAAAGGTTTGGCCTCATTGATAAAATGATGAAATGTTGGTGTGTAATTTTCCCCATGCTAATTAGCACCAGCCAGCAGAGCTTGTGGCTACTTTCAGATTATCCTGAAAAGCTCAAGAGCAGAGGAGGGTATTAGACTGTTTCTCAGGTCTGACGTGTCACACAGAAGTTGGCCAATGAACCTTAGGGAGCCTCGTCTGTCATCACACGTGTAAAACATTCACAACAGTGGCTCCACTTCATTGTGAAAGTACAGTACATTGCATTAATAACTTTGGAGTAGGATGACATTTAAGTTTTTTGGAAACTCAAATACTTTACTAAAATACTAACAAAATCAACTAAAGATTACATTAAGTAATCAAGGTTCATGATGTGGTCCTCACCCAAAAAAATGATGATCACTGTACTAAAATGGTCCTGTTCTTTCACTGTGACAGTTTATCTCTGTTTGAAACAGATGTAAGACATTAAACCAACATTTCATTCATTGATAAATATTTGTTTTTATTTTTGAATTTTTACATTCAATGACGATTTAGTGAAGCATTGTGGTGCATTCATACATTCTGCCGATATTTCAGCCAGTATATGGGATATGTATGACCAACATGTATATGCCAACATACAGGCTGCATATTTGCTAATACAGATGTTTAACTGATCTGATAAAAATCCAGTCAGATTGAATGGGCACAACCTCCCAGCTTGTTAGTATTTGGTATGTCTCTGACACAACACCACATTTATTTGAATAGCAAGTGAAAAATATCTAATGAATAATGTTCAGCATACATCAGTGAGTGCTGATCTGTTTTGACAAAATACTGCAAAATTACCCTGCAGAGCATAATTCAGCCAAGAGGAACACAATACTAGACTTAATGGAAAAAGTCAAGTCCAACAGAAACTGTCACTTAGTGTTAACATCAACCATTTTAAAATGTATATTTATGAACAATGTCTTTCAATCCAATGAATACTTAAATCTCTTGTTTATAGGTGACATTAAATGGTGTTTCAACAATGTCCACGGTAATCGGATTAAAAGAGAAACTATTTGGACTACCTGTTACATAACTTTGAAATTAAGCCATATGACGTCAGTGAGACTTCAGTTGTCCATTACTCATGTGCATGGAAACACACAAGCTTGAAAAACATGATTAAAAACCATGATTTATTCTACTTTACACAGCATGTTTTCAGTGCAGCTTTAACAAGGAGTTTAAATAGTAAGAGACACAAACACAACCAAGATAAAGTGCACCTCGCATTGCATCTGATAGCACACAAGAGTCTGTATAATAAGATATAATGCAATTACAGCTGAATAGTATCAGGATGTCTCTAAATGAAATAAAAAGAGACAACCCTGAGGTTCAGCTGAGAACAAACTCTTCATTAGCTGCAGAACAGGGATGCTGTTAGAGGAGCCAGATTTATTATTGTTACATTAATAAACATCAATGTGACAAAGAGAACATGATAAAGTCTGCAGAGCGAGAAAAACAAAGCAAAGTCCACATGCAGTCAACAGAAATGACACACCATGTCTCTTTAATGGCCTATTAGGGTGGAATGACAACGGATTATACTTCTGAGGTTTAACCTATGATCTACAAGTGCACAAAGAAGCAAGTATTAGAAACAAAGAGGCCAAAAATCCTGGAAACCTCCATTAAACCCTGAGTACAGTCTATGAATCTGCATGAACTAATTAAACATTTGGTCGGAGTGTCAAAGCAGTTCAGAAATGCCCATAAGCTTTAATCTGGGATCATCTGGTAATTATATAATGAAGGGTCTGTTTCCCTGTCCGGAGTCTGGGTCGGCCATAAAGAGGGGACTCATTGTGTCAAACCACAGAAATGAAACTCAAACTTTATACATCTTGTAGCTTTGAGGTTTCTTTAAGCCTAAAGATCTTGGCTTTATGGCAGAATCTCTGGATAAGAAGTCAAATTAGTGCATGTCTCATGAAGCATTTCATGTAGCTGTGTTTTCATAAAAGAGTAAAAGAGAAACAGCAAGTTAGCATAAAATATAAATCAAATGAATAAAGCTTTCTTGTATAAGGGCCTGTTAGCAGTGTTGTGTCCACTGCACTAATTTGAGCTTTTTGTATTTTAATATAAAGGAAATTCACACTTAACCGTACAGTCACTGAAGTTGACCAGTGCTGAGTTATCATCAACATTTTGTACATTGCAGGTCAATTTTGCCGTGTTCAGCACAGTTCGCCGTATCTAAAGCAGTGAGGAGTATTGTGCTGGTGGAGTTTAAAGTTTCCTGATGGCCCCCTGAATAATTGTAGACAGGTAGCATGCTCCACTTAGGGGAACTTTGGCTTAACATAGCTGCTGATAGTTCTGCAAATGTTTTGTGACATCCCTTAATAAATGCCACATGAAGCAAAGGTTTATGCCATATCACCACATGCACCTGCAGCTGGTCTCGGTACCCTAACACCATGTCTGTAGGTCTTTTTATTAACTGCCCCACAATTTAAATCTATAATGTGTCTAAACCTAACATTAAAGCATCTAAAATTTGTTTAAGTAGACCATACCTTTTACTTAATATAGGGTATGTACTTTCTGAACCCAAACAAAAAACTTTGAATAATATTAGTGATGTAGTATTCCAGTCATTTTCTTTTTTAGATGGAATTTTTTTTAACATTCTGCTAAGTTTTATAGAATTGTACAAGGTTCTTTGAGATGTCAAAAATGTTTTTTTTTCTCTGCCTTCTTCTGCATAACACCACTTTTACAGTCTGAGGTGGAATAATGCCAGACTGACCTTGGCTGTGGCCATGAGGCCCCATGTTTGCAAGGACCTTTGGATTGGCCATCCTATTGATTACGTTTTTTGGAGGAGGTGGAATTGGTGTTGGCCACTTTTGGTTTATATGAAACAAATCTTTTTGATTAGCACTCAGTTGTTTTGAAATACAGTGGGCTTTATGGAGCCTAACATCAGGAGCTAGTGTCCTGTGTCCATGCTCTTAAGATGATATTTTAGACAAAGTCACTGCTTTCACATTGGCAAAACGTGAGAAGGACACAGTGCAGGCTAAAAGCAGTAATCAGTTAGTAGATGCACCTTGAGTGGCTTTTTCCCTGTAGCAATGCTGTTTATACTCAAGGCCACCAAGCTTGCCTACACAGTAGGTAACCTTTACAGGGTGAGCTTGTGAACGTGCCATCTAAACAAACAGACAAGCCCTGTTGTCTACAGTATGCACAGAATAAGCCATGTTGTTTCTGGAACACTTTCTTTGCAAAATTTTTCTTGGTATCTCACTCCTAACTTTCAAGTTGGCTGCCCTGTACCTTAGCTTGATTAAGTCTGATTATCTCAAAAATGTGTAAAACTATATTGGAGCAGCCACACAAAAAAAATCTGTTATTCTGCTAACCGCCAATGTATACGGATAAGCCTCTGCTGTACAGTGGGATGAACAAAACACTTAAGGCTGCAAAACCATGAAACCATCGCTCTCACCTCAATGGTTGGGAAGGTCCCCAGCCGTCTTTTTGAGGAAGATAGACAATGCTTGTGCTTGCAAGACCAACTGACTAAGCTTGTTGCTTGGGCCCTTGACAGCTAACCCCAGCATCATTGGGAAGCGCTGTCATCCCTTTGAGCTCCACCTCCACTGCTCTGTGCTAATTCTTTTCTACCTGGTTGTTCCAGCGCTTCAGCCACAGCCACCTTAACGCTGTCTCAGCTCTTTTTGTCACACTGGTCACTAGCCTTCTCCTGTTAGGACCTCTGATCTGCCTAGAAAATCCTTGGCAGCCCACCTCCACTGGCAGGTTCCATGCCTGCCATACCCTCTGTTGCTACTCACAGATGAAGGGTTGGTACTTCCCAAGCTTCCTCTCACGGGCCTCCTCCATCCTCTGTGCCCATGGCACAGTCAGCTTGAGAAGCACCACTTGTTTTGAAACATAAGTTGTCTCTTGGGCTCAACTCTCATGTCCCAGTCGGCAGCAGATGCCAGGACTCCTGCGCCTGTTTGTGTCCCAGTTGAGCTGGCCCCTGCTCTAACAAACCTGATCAGGTGGGGTCTTGTCGCCCTGGTGACGTTATGGGTGTTAAACATCACTACTCATAATACCTTGTCACAGCTAAGAACTTTACTGAATTAAGTTTACAACACATTTAAAGTGCCCTATGGTTTGTTTTTAAGCCACCTGAGCCAAATAAAGTTCACTTTTTTATAAGGTATTTCTCACCTTGAGTCAGATACTTGACAATAATTCAACAGGGAAACATCTCACTATACTGTCTGTTCAGCTACTTATAACATCCGTGCAAATATTCAGTTCGAGGTATGAGGCATTGTGGTATGTGTTGAGTTATCAGAGTGATCTTTCTGCAGGTTCACTCCTTCGATTTATGAAACTCTTTGGTTAAATATGAGGTCAAGCATTGGTCTTGGTCAAATCTGAAGATAAAAAATAATCACTGGTTGCTGAATCTCTTGAATGTATCCAAACATGAAAATGTAAATGTTTGTCATGCTGAAGCTGAAGGAGTGTACAACAAATTTTACAGCCTTAAAGCTAGGGTTGGTAATTTTGGAAAACTAGCATGAATTTGACTGTAGCATCTCCTCAGGACTCCGCCCCCCCCCCCCCCCCCCCCCCCCCGTAGCTCTTCCAAAACTATGTCTCCCGCTCACATGCACGAGCGCCGCTGATTCACAACCATGTGACTGAGTCAACTCAAAACTGGTCCTCAGCACAGTGTTTTGGTTTTAGACTACACCAAGTCATGTCTCACTCAGTGGTAAGAAAACACCAAAACATTATCATAGTAAAGTTAAAAAAGAAACAAACATGCCAAGTTAGTTAGTACTCACAACCTGACGTTGACTCTCGTTTTTGCCCTGGCTTTGTCCAAATTCTTTTTTGTTTCGGCCTTCTCTGCCTCCATCTTTCTTCTCTTCCTCTGTTTAGCAGGAGGAGCAGTAATCGGGATATAGGTAGTTTCTCTGCTATTCTCCACATAGCTGTCAAGTCTCCTGTTTCGGCCAGGACAACATTCCTCTGCCTCTCCAAACTGAGCTCCGTCATTAGCTGAACGGGGCGGTAATGCACCAAAATGATGGATTGTAGCTTGGCTACGCACATCGAAATCAGGGTTAGTGCACACCGGAAAAATGTACGCACAGAAGGTGGGCATAACGGCAGTATGGGATTAGAATCGTTCAATAAATTTAGTCTGAATCGCTGTGATTGGTTGGTGTTTTCCCTGTTTTACTCCAGCGGCTATTTTTCGCTCTCTTTTAAGAACACATCATGCATTGATTGCCATTGGGACATAACGATCATTTAACCAGTATAACAAAAAGTGTATCTAAATCAAATTACCAACCCTAGCAATAAATCAGTTGTGAATTAAGAACATTTCTGGAGACTGAGCGGCTCATCAGTGCATGTCTTTGTTGAAATAGTTTTTATCCTTTTCTTGTTTCTAAGTTCACATTTTATATTACTGATATAAAAAAAATCAGAGTTCAGGAGGGCAGCAGAAGGGATTTTCTCTAGTGATGAGAGCAAATTAGAGCGAGAGGAGGAGGAGGATGATTCACTGAGGTCGCTCATTCATCCCAACATGGTCTCTCTCACACACACACACACACACACACACACATGCACCTGGTATATCCACCGACACTAAACAGCCTATGAGTCATCAGAGCAGCAGGCATGTTTGGACAGTTTATACAGCGGACCATTCAGCTGCTGCAGCCTGCGGTAACGTGTGTGTCTGTGTGTGTGCGCCTCACACTAATTGGAAATCTGGATGCTGTCTCAGCCTGGCCGTGCTCTCTGATGTTGAGTGTTAAATTTGTGTTTGTGCCAAATGAGCCCTCGCAGCTGACTGAGGGTTCACAGCTGGATGACAGGATGCTACATTTTAAATGTCCCACATGGGTCACTGCACTGTTTTTAATATCTAAGTAAAATATAAGAATGTCTGCCAAATTAAAAGAGAAAATCCTGTTAAACAAAAAGGACTGTAATCATAATGTTGAGCGATTATTATTCTCAGAATAAGATCTTTTGTCATTGGACATTTTTTCTCAAAGGATGGTGGAGTATGAGTTACAGTTAGACATAAAGTGTATTGAAAGATGTGAGGTACCCAGAGGGGTTAGTAATAAAAAGCCTTTGATTCATTAGGGCTATAGACTTACAACCTTGCAGTACATCTGGACCTGCTCGATTCATTATCTGTAATCAGACTGATCCATATTGCCAAGCTCCAGTCTACAAGGATTGTGAGCGACCCAAAGCAGCATGGCCCAATCAGAGTCCTTTGAAGCAGTAAGAGATGGGAGATATGAGCATGAAAACAGCAGGAAGTGACTGGTTGTTCAGAGATTATTCTAAAAGCTTTAGTAGCAGTTTTATCAGATCTGGATCACATTTCTTTATTGAATGGAAAACAAACAACAACCCGGAAAGCATCTCTCAATAGACAGGATACTTTCGCTTGATTCTAGACGACGCTTGATGCTGCTGATTGTTGTACATGTATTGTGACCTCACTTAGCTAAGGACATATAAATCGGACATATAGGACACTATACAGCTGCAGCTTGGTCTCGGTATTTTAAACACCAAGCCCATGGACAAAGGACAGCTGTCCCCAAAAGGGTGCCTCAAGTTGTACAGCAGAAGTCCAGTCCTGTGGAGGAAGCAGCTAGAGCCGACAGAGATGAGCGCAACCCTCTGAATTCCCAAAAATAAATGTGACACACTAGACCTGGTGTCCAAAAAGTGGACATTTCAGAGTACCAAGCCAAAAATTTTCCTTTTATAAAATACATCTTCAATCGAATAGTTGATATATTATATTTACCGTCATTTATTTCCAACAAAAACAAAGTATTGACCAGTTATTTTAATTTTAACCCTTTCAGTGCCATTTTGAATACCCAGAGCCCATTATGTTTTAGGTAGTAAATGAAGAAGAATTAATTTCCTGAATAAAACAGCTAGTGGGTATTTTTGACTTCTGGATTTTACATTCTTGGACTTGTCGTTGTCACATTAACCCTGTTAGTAATTAGCCAAAATTAGTATATAATCAATTTAAATTTAAATTAAAATACTTTAAATCTTTTTAGGAACCTAATTCCTTTGAAAAATATATAGAATATTTCATAAATAATTCCAGTTTCAACCCTTTGGTATCATTCAAACACAGCACACAATGTTCATTAAATATTACATAGACTATTTAGAGAGAATGAATAAGTTCCTAAAACAAAAAAGCCCAAAGCTAATGTTTTTTTTTTCACCATCTGAGGCATGTTATTGATTAACAATAATGTCAATTTGAATGCTTTTTTGTGTGTATGGTCAGATTTTGATTTAAATACAACATGTGAAACACAGTGCCAAAAAAGTGGACATGCCAGAATAACGGGCTAAAATGACTGGACAATAGTGAGAATTTTTCCATTGAAATGTATTCAATCTGTCAATTTTCTTGAGTTTGCTCATTATTATTATTTTTGAAATGAATTTTCACATCTTTAACCCTTTTGCTGCCACTGAATGTGATAATCCCAGAGCCATAGCGCCATATATCTGTTATCCATATTACCTAGAGCTGAAAGTGAAGAGTAAAGGAGAGCATACCATCCAAATCTGAGACAGACACATACAGAAGTACACACTAGTTTCTCCTTACACACATAAATTACTCTTAGAAAGTCATGTCCACATACACGGATCATTTTAGAGGCATTCATTTAATGCTATGGGCTGTAGAAGCCTCCACACTGGTCCTAATGGTTTTTAGAAAAAATGCATGCATTTGTGCTTGTGAGCTACAAGGGGAAAAATGGTACAATATTGTAAAAAAAATGTAGAAGATCCAAATTTGAAGCCTGGTTAAATGATTGAATGCTTAAAATTGTACATTGGATGTTTTTATGGTGCTTTGGCCCTATGTCCAAAAATAGTGGTTATGATGGGTTTCATTTGTCCAAAAAGTGGACACAGGGTCATGAAAGGTGCTTTTTTTTGTTTGACAGAGCATTATAGACCTGGCGTTACTAATATCACTAAAATTCAGAGAAGTTAGTAAAAACACACACCTGTGTGAAAAGTGAAGGGCATAACATTAGACATGGCTGAAATATCATCATACGAAGTTCTGAAGTGTCCAAAAAGTGGACATGGGGAATCTAAGGGTTAAGCATACTAACAATTTCTTATGTACCTGACGAACAACAGCCCAACTGACATTGACTTAATTGTGCGTGGTCTTACACAATTCAACATTTACCTACATCTTACATTTTTTTCCTTTATAGCGCCAGTTCATCACAACTGATATCTCAAGGCACTTTACAATAGCATTGGCTGAAGCCTTCATTCAGTTTTCAGAAAAGACATCTGAGGGTTAGCTTGCTGCTATAACACAAACCGTCCTCTGCTGACAGACTACTGGACTAATTGCAGAGTACTAGCCAACTTTCTGCCAACAGTAAGGCTCCAACCACAAAATACGTCACCACTGTGTGTTCACAAAATTGGTCAATTGGATAACTGAATCAAAGCTGTCAAATAAGTTAAGTGCAGGATTATTGTTGTTTCGAAAACATTTTTAGAAGTAAGCACTGCAGTTCTGAAAGGCTGTCTCTGAAGAGCAGTAACCGCTCTCCCTGAAGCACTTTTCCTCTGTCACTGAAATAGAAACATTTACCACGTTTTTATTTCTCTATCACTGTTCCTGTATGGGTCACATGGCAGAGATATAAAAGGATTTTTAGCTGAACGGGGGTTGGTAACACGGAGTAGAAAATAACTCTCCTGAGCACAATATTCAAACAGTCAGATGTATTTCTTCTCTCCTCAAAAAAGACGTCTCTCGTGACACACTTTCGACCTCCAGGTATTTAAAGAGTAAACAGAGCTGGTGTGAGCAGTATTTGGGTTAGCCCTGGCTTTAGGAAATGTCACTGTCACCAGCCCAGTCTGATGCATTGACATTTTCATTACCACTGGCACCACTGATGTTAACATGGAAACCTGCCAATGTACCACTACACTGTGAATGAAAGGAGAGCTCTGGTTCCAGTTTGGGCACAAAATTCTTCACAGGGTTCAACCAGGAGAATCTAGTGTCTTACTGGGTATTTATAAGTGTTTTAATGGTTTTTAAGGTTCATATATGCGTTTGCAAAAAAAACTGATGCTGAAATTCCAGTTTTTGGAAAGATCACCAGCATTATTGTACATGAAGATCAAGCTTTCATTGTGACTTGCTGAGTTGACACTCTTTATTTTGATGAGCATTGAATGCATTTTGTGTCAAGGAGAAAGTGGATTTATTCTCGGTTATGTGTGTTGATGAGCTTTATTAATTTATTACAACCCCGATTCTTCAGTGTAAGATTCAGAATTTAAAATTTACTCTCTATAGTGTTTTTTTATTTACAAAGTCAACTTTATAAGAGTTACATGTTGAGTTAAATCTGAATCCTTTTTGAGTTAATGATCACAAGTCTTAATAAGAGTTAGAAGAATAGCACTAGGTAGTGAAAACTTTTAACTCTACAAACTAATGTGTAAACTCAACACTTCCCAGTGTTGACAAGTGGAACATTTCAACCATCAACAGATTTGCTTCAACTCTGTCCCAGTGTAAAACATGTAACACTTGCCACGCAGGCCAGAATGTAGTTATCATCAACTAGTGGTACTGTGGCCACATTAGGCCCTCCACACCTTCCCATGTTGCCCAAGAATATTAACAAATTCAAAAATGAGAGGGGACAACATTTGTTTTTTTAAGGGTATCCTTCTGTTGTTATACTATGATCAATGATTATACTATGATTTTTAGTCAACATTCAACCAAGAAAACAAGTAGACAGGAGTCAAACCCCAAGTTGGACAACATGACATCCTCGGAGAGATGAAGCAAAGATATCTGCTGCCCCAAGGTAATAACAGCTCATCTCACTTTTAAAGGCTCAGAATTGCATAAAGTTTGGAAATAAAAATATTGACTTGATAAAATATGAATTAAGCTAACTTAATATTTTTACCTTCACCAAGTAGGGTTATGTTTTACAGACATTTGTTTGTGTGTCTGTCCAGCTTTCTGTGAGCAAGATAACTCATAAAAATGTAATGACTGATTTTGTCATTGTTCGACATTCCCTGAAATTTTGTACATTTCAGGGAATGTCAGTGATGGCACAAGGAAATAATGATTAGATTATGGTGGTGATCTGTATCTACATCCAGAAATATTTAAAAGGATTTGTTCCACATTATCACTGATAATTCAGGCAAGATTATTGGAAATGCCTTGACATGGGTTTGTGCCCTCAGTGCTTTCTGTTTAAATCTATTTTTAAATATGGCCCCCATGTGTAAAGAAAAAAGTGGCACTTGAACAGAGATAGCTGATGACCCCTGCTGTAGTGATCTGATGGTGTATTTTGTAGCCACACTGATATATTGATTTTAAAAATGAGTTCTCATACTATAAATCATGATTGTAAGAAAGAAATCTGAAGATACGACTTTCCGCTATCCATTTTAATGTGTTTTGGAGCTGTCATTTGTATTTTGCAGCCGGGAAAGCCTTCGTGTACCAGATGAATCCATGTGTAGTCTGATAAATATCCTCCAGTGATGTCAGCATGGGTCAGTAATGAAAACTAAAAGTTTATTGTGGAGTTGGAAATAGCTGGGCTTTAGTGACCTTTGTAGCTCTCTGCTGCAGGCTCCAAACTTAGCTGTGATTTTCTGAAGGTAGTAAGATTCATCAAGAGTCATGAAGCCACCAAAGTTTGAAAAAGAGAGTGAGCTGAAAAGTTTAGTTGCATCTTTTTTGAAACTCGCATCTTTTCGCATGCTGTGAGGCCAAGGGATTATAGATGGAAATGAGCTAGGAATTGGAATCTTGTACAAAGCATCTTTTCTTTCTTGGGACTGATTTTGTTTTCTACATCATTCTTACTATGAATAAATTCAGTAAACTAAGAAAACAGACCTCGAGGTATGGACTGAACATACTGTTGCTCTCTAGAAGCAACTCTTTGATAACAGCTACATTTTTGAGGCAAAGATCATGTGCATGTGAAATCGGCATGTGAAATTGTCATGGCAAAACACTTCAAGAGTGCCAGAGATATACTTGATGTTCAGTACACTGAACAGGTGCACAAAGCTGCTGTACTTCCCTTGCATCCGTCCACCATGTTTGCTGCACATGTCCTCAAAAACAGATGCAAAAATGAAGTTGTGTGTTTTCAAGTTGCAGTGCATTCGTGTCTGGAAGGACCAGTGTACAGTAGTAGTTTTCAAATTATTTTTGACCAAGTCACACCTACAAACAAACCACAATCTATTTTTTTCCATCTTCATGCAAATGAGCCTTTTTTAACATGTGTTACTGTATCTTATCAGTCCATACATGCTCATGTATCTGCTAATATTCAAAAATTTGTCAAACAGCTGTGCTATTTATTAAATACTTAGATACAAAATGTCAGAACTGATCCACAATATCAATAAAATTGGCTAGTTTAACCGGTGTTACGGTATCATATAAGTCTATAATTGTTTCTTATTTTAGTTTATTTTTAGTTTTTTTTTTTATTTTATGACTGTGTTACTCCTGAAACACTTTTGACAAAATCATTAATCATTCAAGTATGATTTGACACTTTCTTAAATTAACGGAAATTTCAGAAATTCAGCAACAAACCAATAAACAGAGGAGATAAATAAGTTATAATTTCCTCCACCTTCTAAATCTGTCAACTGAGCAATATTTGATTTGATTCGGTTTGATTTATTCATCCCAAACTTAAAAAACAAGGCCAAAACAACGTAAGTATTCATATGTACGCCACACAATTGTAAATCAAATAAATTACAAAAAAACATATATATACATACCCATGAATGTCAACACAACAACCCTTTTGGAGAAGGGATAGAATGACGCAGATGGCTTATCTAGTCCTGTCCTTTCACTTATGAAAAAAACACATGTATTCAAGTTACAGAATTTGCTAAACTAACACACCAGTTAGATATATTTCACTACTATATCTGAGCAACAGCCCATAGAAACTGAAATGGGCAGAACCGTTCAAAAGGCAGGTGACTGGACGATCATTCACCTCTTTCTGCTCTAAAGGACTCTGATTGGCCGAGCCACTTTGGGCCGCTCACAATTGTTATAGACTGGAGATTAGCAAGATGGATCTGCTGGGATGTTGAGTCATGTGGGGCCAGCTGCTGCACAGGGCTATGAATTTGCAGCTGTAGGAAATTAATGCATACAAAGTACTGATAGATTAGATTCAAAATAATGAATTAAGTGGTGTATAGCTGTATTAATACTGCTATCATACAGTTTCCCCAACATACTTAGACTTACCTCTAGGCACACCAGTGCACCTTTAACATTATTAATGAATGAAACCATAAAACCATTACTGTCAGAACATACAGTACATTATAAAACACTAACAAAAATATCTCAAACAAGGAATCATATTAATCAGTCACATTTTCTTAGGTGTCCCCTGCTATGATAAGCTCTGGGAGCCCCTGGACTCAAAACATTAATCATCAGTCTTGGGTGCACTGCTGATACGCTGACATTGCAAATTAAATGATTCAGAAAGGTCATAAACCACAAAGTGGGCTGAGTTTAAACTTTTCATCAAAACTTCTTACATTTTTTTAGAATACTTCTGTCTTCCTTGTAATGTTATTTTAATCCTAAAACCAACAGTAGCTGTTTACCTTATGATGTCAGTTTGTACATGAGGGTGAAAGTTGGAGTGTGTGCTGCACTGCGGCTGCTCTGCTTCTCTTCCAAAGCAAACTGGAACTGATGAGGACAAATTTGCAGATGACTGAGGTAGTAATTACATTTGCATTTTACTCACTTTGCCAGCGCTGTGATCCAGGCGGCCTTACAGCCAGAGTGACAGGAGAGTGAAATGACATCAGTTTCTGTTTCAGCAAATTTCATGATACAGTCTGAGGTGAGGAGATCACAGACCCAAAGAGAGTATAAAAGAAAGTCAAGAAAATATCATAAAATGTAAAACCACCAGTAATATAGGAAGATTTGTCAATGACATCTTAATGCATCTTAGTCTTCACTTTCCTGAGGTTGAAGGTAAAATCCCATTGCATATTTATTGATCATAAACAATATCAATTACTGGCAAGCCTCTGAAGTCATTCATCTGAAATGTTGTTATAATGACAGGTGTTTAAAAAAAACATTGCCATACATTAACTTAATTGTGGAAAATAAAATTTGAGGATTATTGTTGATGCGTAACAATGTAGAGGGAGAGAGACCAACACTGACACTGTCAGCCGTAGATAAGAATGAATATGACATGGACACAGATCAATGACCCTAGTGTGAATACAGTCTTAGGGGCTGTCCACGTGGAGACGAGTTTAGGAGTATAATTTTTATCGTTCACATGAAACGGTGTTTTGGGATCCCTAAAATGGACATTTTTTAACCCTTTAACGCCTGTTGTATCATATTTGATACATACTTTTATAATACCACTATCTAATCAATATGATCAACAAATTGCTAAAAAAATATCAGAATACAATCAGATAAATGATATAAATGTCCTCACGTGGATTATCAGTTGCCAAAAACACCTAATGTATCAAATGAGATACAAAAAATATATGTGTTAAATTTTATGGAAATTTTGATTTTTTTAGGATTTCAGTCAAAAGTGAAATAAACATTTCAGCTCCAAAAAATTTGAATTTTCTGACTATGGTTTGTGTTTTCAGGTATTAAAGGGTTAAACAGGGTCTCAGAATGAATAAATCTCAAAACCCTGCCCTTGCATTTCCGTTTGAATACCGAACACGCACATTTTCAGAAACAATGACCTCATAAAAACTGCATGCGCTGTTGTTTCGTCAACATTGTGAAAGAAATTCCTTGTTTGTCGGGTGCCCTGGATACTGTGCCTAAAAAGTATCTATTTTATTGCTGTGCTTAACCATAGACTGTAAAAGAATTTGATTTTGACAGGCAGGATACCCAGTCAACATTCTCTAGCAGTTAAGTATTCTTTCCTTATTCTTGTGTTTGTTTACATTGCACGTTTTATACATAGAGAGTAAAAGAATTGGACGAAGCCATGTCATAGGAGCCTTTGAAGCACTGTTAAGGCCCTCTGATGCTGCCACACTGCACGTGCCATCTTACTGAACTTTTGCTCTACCTCCTCACAGACGGAAAGGATGTGTTGAGGTGGGAAAAAAATTGTATAAAAAAATTCACCCCCCTCACAGTGAAAGCACATAGATGTGCTATTGCTTTAGACTGAAGCAGTTTTTTGAACCAGACTTTAAAAGTTAAGACCTGATGACTGTTTTTCCCTGCATACAATGATTAAGGTGTCAGGTTACTGCAGACAGCCTCAAGTGGACACGCTGGGTACTACAGGCTTTTGGACCATTTACAACCTGGTTCTCTGCACATGTTCCAAGTCTTCTTGTCTGGTTTTCGGCTTTATAGGCCTGGCTTATATAACAGCGTTTTCAGTGTTTTTATGTGAACAGCCACATTTCCTGACACAACACTGAGTTTACAGAAAACTTATTAAAAACTAAAATGGAACTTATTGTTTTCATTCCATGTAGACAGGGCCTTAGTGTCGTAGTAGTGTCATTGTGTGGACATGTATGTGTAGTATTGGCTAAACTTGGACAAAAAGTAACTACATAACAAAGAATTACTTTGATTAGTAAGTAATATTTTTCACTGTTTCAGAAATCGTAATCCCTTAGTTACTTAAAAAATGGTGGCATTACAGTAATGCATCATAAGTAGTGACTGCCCAGCACATTGTACTACAGTAGTAAAAGTAAAGGAAAGCAACGCTACTGAATGGTATCATGTTGTATTATTTCAAATCTTTTATATTGCACTGTATCCCATCTGACCCCATTTGGTAGTCTCAAACCATAACATATTATGCCATTTAAAAAAATGTAACCTCACATCCAGACCAAAAATTCTTTCTATCCCACTCATATATATCCTTAGACTGTCCCAAAAAGGAAAAAAATATTTATTTAAAACTTTCTTTGAATACAACCATTTTTCTATCTTTAAAGTTAAATATGAAATATCCACTTTCTATCTGTTGCAGGATTTTGATTCATCATTGGAAACTGTCGTATTGATCCTCTAAAAAGTGAAATTTAAGAGTAAGAATTGAAACATTTATCTGCGTTTGAGGTCGATCTTTCCTTTTTGTCCTTTCTGCGGCTCAGCGTGCTGAAAGCTCTGAATCATAACTGCACTGCTTTTTCTCTGACTGCCTGCCTGATGGATTGCTTCAGTAATTGCAGGCTCGATGTTGACGCATTAAATCCATGTTGAGTTTTTCTGAAAGGCAGAGAGTGGGACTCTCTATTTTCTTTCACTGGCTCTTTCATGGCCGAGGCCTCCCGGGGGGCTATCAGCCTTTTATGCTCCTCTGCAAAGAAGCATCAGCCGCCTGCTGAATAGCACCAATTATTATCTCAGGACTGGATGCTGCTGCAAAGAGCTCACATTTCCCGATCAGATCATGCCTATTCATCTCTCTGGAGTTCACATCTGCCCAACTTCAGTTTGGCTGTTTGGATCAATGATAAATTTTAACTGTGTGATGTGTTCCAAGTCTTGGGCATCTGAGTTTGGTATAAAGTCTCACTTTGCAAACAGAAAACGCTGCCAAAATGTTAAAATAATGAAAGGAATCATAAATGTCACACGTCAGGTTTGACATCTAAAGGGGTCATCAGGTCAAAATTTAGGTTTGAGGAATGACAATCCACTTAAACTTAGACACCATGTGTGTATATTTGAGCAAAACTGACAGCATTACATTTGTTCAAACCCATATTCCACTTATTTTATTTGGCTGCATGTGCGTGGACACAGATCCTCGTTTTAAGCACTCCATAATTTTTTTATCCCCTGAGGGCGTTTCTGGTTTGTCTGCATCTTGAATGACACATCTCTGTGATTGGCCCCTAAAGCTGTAGGTGGGTCACAGAGGCACCTAAATTACATTGCAGCTTTTAAGGCTCACTGCTAACTTTAGCAAATAAAATGTTGTCAGGCAAGTTCAATGCCTGTCAGGGATAGTTCAGTGTTTTTGAAGTGGGGTTGTATGAGCTCCATATGGCCACTAAGTACATTAGATGCAATAGAAAGTTCTCTCCTCTCCCTCAGTAAGCCACAATTTGTAAAATTTTGTGACGCAGAACCAGCCGCAAACAGGGAAGTATTGTACCAAATACCGAGGGTGTTTTCTCTAACTACAAGAACTCCAATCAAAAAATAATACCACAGTTAAAGAGTATGCTACCTAGAATTCTTTTTTGAGTGCACTAACTTTTCGGAAAAATAAAGTACTGGAACTAACCAACACATGTCACGTATTCCTCCGCGCGGCTGGCGCGAGTTCCAGATAAACTTTATTTTTCCAAAAAGTTAATGCACTCAAAAAAAATTCTAGGTAGCGTACTCTTAAACTGTGGTATTATTTTTTTGATGGGAGTTCTTGTAGGTGGTGATAATACCCTTTGTACTTGGTACAATACTTCCCTGTTTGCGGCTGGTTCTGCATAACAGACTTTTACAAATTGTGGCTCACTGAGGGAGAGGAGAGAACTTTTTACTGCATCTAATGTACATAGTGGCCATATGGAGCTAATACAAACCCACTCCAAAAAAACTGAACTATCCCTTTAAAGGGCTTCAGAGTCCATGTCTCAGACCACCGGGCGTAAAGAATTACTTTAGAAGGAGGCTGTTATTTTGAATGTTAAATTTCTTTCATAAATTGGCAATGAAATGATATTCTTATAGGTCTTGTGGAGCAATTTCATGTATTATTATCATAAATTGTCTTTAGCTTTGCTTACTTTAGGTCTCTTGTCCAATGTACAGTTTTTCTTTTTTTTTGTTTGTTGTTTTTTTTTTTAACCAGTGTCACAATGCTTAACCACAAGATGAAGCCTACACTCCTGTTGGAGTTTTACTGTATGGGAAGTTAAAACCTCAAATTATAGGAGAATAGATTTCTTTCTTTAACTTCAAACATTTACATCCCCACAAAGGCAGAGCAGATTATCACCCTGTCTCCTTTTACTGTAATTTAGAGTGAGTGCAGCCCTAACAAATTTCCTTAAATTTGAGTGACTGTCGATATTACCATGCCAACTTCTTATTACCCATCTGATTTTTCAGGCAATAAATGAGGATGAACTGTAAATGAAGGATCTAGGTTGTTCGTGCTCTCTTATCTCTTCTCTCCCTCTCTTTCTCTCGTCCTCTGATTCTCCTTACTTTCTTTCCCTGTCCCACTTCCTGTTGGTCGCCTGCAGGCAGAACCTGACCGACCAATTCTCACACACTCATACACTCACATACACACGCTGTAAGAACTAAACCAAAGGACATGATTATGCTGGTTGAGTAGTGGATGGTATTTCTGCTTGAGTGCAAAAACTAACCAGTCATCTAAAAGTTCAGCAGCGAAGAGAGGAAGTCCTATTTCATCTCAAGTAGGAAGTGTATTTTCACCAAGATAGTATTGCTGCTAGCGATTTGCTCTTGTTATGAATTTATGAATCCTTGTGCTTAAAACTGAAAACAAACATGATCTCTACTGTTATGAAATAACAAGTGTGTCATTCTGCACCCGGAATGAGTCACCCAGTGTGTCCTTATGGTTAGATTACAAACAACAACACCTGTTCAAATGTCTTTCTGAAAAATCTGTTAGCATTTGGAGTTCCCATCATGAGGCTTTTTCAGCAGATTATCTCCAGAACCAACATCATCATTCACTCTGCTTGTTCCTCTGATGAAACAAGTCCAATATTTACCCCTCTGGACCCGCCATCTAAACTTGTCAAGCTGAGAACACACTTCAACTTGCTCACGGTTATATAATCATAGATATATAATTGTATATGAAGTCATCTTTCATGTGTTATACTTTGATGTTTTGGCCTTGAAAGTCATAAAATGAGAGGCTGTGAGGGTGTCAAGTCTACATCAAAGATCAGTCTGCTTGGACAGGGAGGCAAACGTTAATCACATGGAGTCTGTGCTTTTCAATCAGTGTTTTTAGGTCATGATCCTTATTTATACACAGCCTGCTACACATTTACTAAGCCTGACACAGTCATAGAGATTTTTTCTCACTGATTTAAAACTGTGATAAACTTCACACATGATGACAAGTAGGGTTGCAAAAGTTTTCAAAGTTGGAAACTTTCCATGGGAATAATGAGAATTTATGGGAATAAACCTGAAAAGTAAAGGTTAGCCTTTCACAGGGATTTTAAATTAAGTTGGGGGAAATGTATTTCAGCAAAATCTTGACTAAAACAACCATATTTCATGTAAGTATACCTGAGAATATATTGTCTATTCCTCAATCATGTGCACATAGCACACTGCTTGCTGCAGGGGTATTGAGGCCACGCCTTCTACATACACAGGTGATTATTATTAATTTCCAAAATTTCTCTGCTTAATCTCCCAGGTATAGTTTCTGGAAATTTACTAGAAATTTTCCACCCTTTCGCAACCCTAATGAAAAGTAATGACAGAGAGGTTGTCACAATTTTGAATACACATTTAATGATCAATTTTTAAACACATTTAATGATATTTTGAGTGTTTAATATTGTATACATTTATGATAAAAGAAAAAAAGTCATGTAATACTGAGCCTTCATCAAACTGATCAATCCAAGAGGTTTTAGCTCTGATAACATTAACAACAGTGATTTATTCCTCTGGTTAGGTTGCTAAATATGGTTTTAAACACTTTTGGTCTCTCATCTCTTAGTTTGGTTATAAATGTGGCACATAGCTGACAGAACATCTGCCTTCGAATATGTCGACTCTATTATCATCTTGCAGTTTATGGCCCATAATCTGTAACTCTGCAACCAAAATACAGAGTAACAGACATGCTGACTTTTACAGCTGCTATTATGCTCACAATCTGATGATAACCGGAGCAGAGACTCACTGTTGAACACACAAACCCTGAATTTAACTGTGGATTTTTACAGTGAACCATTGACGTTTCAATGAGACAATACAACAAGATTTGGTTTTACACTTCATATTGCTGTTGATCTTGTCCCTTCGTCCCTAAAATCCAACATAACAGGGATATTTGTCTCTCTCATTAGCTAAAGCTGAAAACTTTGCATACACACCTATGACAGTTTACCCTAGAGCTGGCACTTTCCCCCAAAATCACACTTGATCAGTTTCCGAGCATATATATTTGGTAAAGAATACAACATAAGATGAAAATACACGATAAAAATGTCCCAATAAAAACTAAGCTCAAAGGCTTAATGTCTTGACAGTAACATTAAAGACATTTGATTTAATTTAACTGGTGATAAATTGTCATAAGTGGGTGAAATATCAGAATACTGTCAAGTTAATAGTAAAACAATGTTCAGTTCAAAAAAGGCATGCATTAAAATAATACCACCAGATCTCCTCCCTGCTGAGATATAAATAAAGTTATGGATGTTTCAGCTGGTTGTAGGCGTGATAAAGTTCATGCATCCTCGAACACAGAGAGCAGGCAGGCTGTCAGAGTGACCGGCAGGCTTATCATCATCAATGAATATAAAATCGAGCTAGGACGACTCAAAGAGAGCTGAGACTAACCAGCAGGAACACCCGAGGATCTGAGCGTGTGTGTTTCTTCTGAAGCGGAGAGGAGCTCATTTCCCTCTCACCAGGGTTACAGGCTATGCTAATTGGCTAAAATGATGAAGAGTAGAGTACTGTAGTTTTTAGTTGGTGGCGTTGTTAGCAGCTCTGCTTGCAGCCAGAGAGGTTGTGGAGAAACCAGTGATGCATTCACCATCAACAGAAAATCACTCCTGGTTGTGCTTTTAAAGCTGAAAGATGTGGGACAACATCAAGTTAGGTTGGCATTGTCCGTGTTGGTTTTCATTTAGATTTCATGACTGATGCCTTTGCTTTTATATACAAACACTAATTACAATAAAGTTCAGACATTCTGTAAAATGTAAATAAAAACAGAATGCAATGATTTGGAAATCCTTTACGACCTATTGAAAACACTAAAAAGACACAATATTCAATGTTCAAACTGATAAACACTGTTTGTTTTTCAAATATTCACCCATTTTGAATTTGATGCCTGCAACATGAACAAAAAAAAGCTGGGACAAGGGCATGTTCACCTCTGTGTTATTTCACCTTTCCTTTTAACAACGCTCAGTCAGCATTAGGGAACTAAGGACACTTCTTGTTGAAACTTTGTAGGTGGAATTCTTTCACATTCTTGCTTGATGAAGGACTTCAGTTACTCAGCAGTCTGGGTTCTCCATTGTTGTTTATTGCATTTCATAATTTGCTACTCGTTTTCAGTGAGACAGGTCTGGACTGCAGGCCCTGGTTCCTGAATAAGACATTACTTGGATTTTGCTCCAATACCTGTTTGTATCTTTCAGCATTAATGGTGCCTTCACAGATGTGCAAGTTACCCATGCCATGGGCACTAACACACCTCCATACCATCACAGATGCTGACATTTGAGCTTTGCGCTTATTACATTCTGGATGATCCTTCTTTAGAGACACCGTCCATGCCACCCATGCTTCCCAAAAGATATTGAAATGTGGACTCTTCTGACCACAGCACACTTGACTCTTGTGTCAGTCCATGTCAGATGGCCTCAGGCCAGGAGAAGCCAGCACTGTTTCTGGGAGTTGTTGATATGTGGCTTTCGCTTTGCATGGTAGAGCACTACAGACGCATTTAGCTGTGTTGCTCATTACACAAACGCACAACAATTGTAACAGATTGTTCCTCCTTGTAAAGGTGACTGATCAGGCTTTCTAATAATGTAACAAGTAATACCAATTGGCATTGTTAAAGGGGAGAAACAAACAATCAAAATAACAATTCCAAACTTTTTGAAGAGTATGTGTTAACTGACTGGGTGGTGTTTAATACTTGTCTGTCTAAAACACCAACCCAATTTTGATGAGACAACCCAGAAAGGTGTTCACAGGGACAGAAACTAACTTACTCAAGTACTGTACTTAAGTACTTTATTGAGTGTCTGTACTAAACCTGAGAATTATTGTTTGATAACACTTTTGATGTTTTCTTTTCTACATTTGTGAGGCCAAAATTTTACTTTTTGGTCCTCAACATTTTTATAAATTTTCTTGATGGGACCTACTCTTTGTCACACATGCAGCATGGCACTTTCCCATGCTCCTCTTTCATTAGTATAGCACCTCTGATACTGCCTCTAAAGACATAGGAAATGGAGGATCAACTCTTTCCCCCATTCTGTCTCTGCAGTTTTCACAGTGATGGTGAATCATCTCATAAATATCATGGCTCTTGCAGCAGTGTGAAAGTCAGCGCAACTACACTAACTGAGCAACACCTTTTATTTTATTAAAGTGAAACTACATCCTAAGTTAGAGGTTATGTTCAAATAAAGCTACATTTGAGCTGGTGAAAGTAGAAAGGATTCCTAGAGGCCTGGTTGATCTCAGTCTTTTATTCGACAGTTTGTTAAAAGCAGCAGCGTGCGGCGTGGGACTTGGTGGCTCAGTGGGTTCACAGCTCAGTGGTCTTCATTAAGTTGATGACGAAGAAATTATCTGTCCAGCGTCCCACTGCCAATCTGCCCCACAGTCACCAACGTTCCCACGATCTGCTGGCACTCAAACACACTGAGGCAAACGCACTTCAACTACACACAGATTTTCTCAAAGACGCTCAAACCCTTTGGGGGTTATGTCACTATCAGTGTGATTCTGAAAGGTCTGAAACTGAATTTAAGCTACTTATTGTGGGGGGAGTGAGAGACATAGATATGAAGTGTGAGAGAGAGAGTGAACTTCTTATCGGGCCTTTAAGAGAAGAAGAGATGTAGACTTTATTTTAGGAAAATGTTCCTTCCTCAAAGGCACTTATTAGACTTCTTATCCATCCACTTATTATTCTTCTGTCTCTGCAGGCAGCTGATATCCAGCAGCTAGTTTTGGGTGACTGTGAAAGGCAATATTTCCACAAGACTTTCTCCAACTCTGCTTCTTTACTTTCATATTTCTGCCTCAGAGCCAGAAAACATAACGATTTCATGTTTCATTGATTTGTTTAAACAGAATATTGTGTTCTGATTGCACGACTGAACAGCTCGCTGTGACATTTCCCTCAAAGCCATGATTAGATTTACTTCTGCTGAACTGGAGCTGAAAAGATATTATTACAGATTACCGAGAGCTGACAAAACACTGCATGTTCATCACAGAAACACAGAACAGGGCACCATTTAATGTAATAATTATTGACCAATACATCCTGAAGTTTGACAGTGTGGTTGTGTCATGCTCTGTTTTGTTGGTCTGTTCACCCTCATCAGCAGGACGAACACTTAACGGTCTTTGTGCATTTGTCTAAGAGTTGAACATGGAGACATTAGTTGGTTGTTTTCTTTTAGTTTTAGGGCACACTGGATGCATTATACAGTATACTTGATGGCAGCTGTGTGTGCATATTTTCATTTTGGCAAACTTTTTATCAGGTCAGGGCTTTCAGACTGTCAGCATGAGCCACATTTCTCACGCACATCTCTGAAAGGAAAATCTCAAGAACAGGAGGCTTGCCTACTTTTCCCAAGTAACACACGTGTCTCGGCCAAAACAGACAGGAAAATCTAACAGGCATGCATGTCCACCATTCAATTACACTCCCCATCTGTGCCTATTACAGGAAAAGCTCAGTTTTCCACGTTTGTGGAGAAACTTTGTTTTTACATGATGCTTTCATTCTTCAGGCTTCCCTGGTCAGATTATTTATTAATCAAGTCACTTGTGGGGAGATTCCTTGTGGTTCTTCCTAAACTTTCCATAAGCTAATTATTGGGATGAAGTTTATGGAGAGAGAGAGCTGAGACAGCAGGGTGATGCAGACACAACAAAGCAAATGGCAAGATAGCCATTGCATCTCTAACCAAAGCTGGCACTTATGCATTTAGTATGAAATTGCCACCACAATGGAAGATTTGTCATAGATCATCCAGTTGCCCAGGTGTACATACAAAGGCTAATGACCCTGTTTTGATGGCATGTTGTCTAAAAGCAAGTGGTGCAAAGGATTTTGAGCCAAAATCTGCTATTCATGGAGTAAATTGAAGATACAGAATATTCTTGGGGAAATAGTCTCTGGGGTAAATACAGAGAAGACTTAGCTCAGCTTAGCTTAGTTTTATAGCTCAAAGCACTTCAACAGTATTTTGAGAGATAAACTAAAGAGAGAGTTGTATTGAGGGTGCTTAGATGAAAATGCCATCTTTACAGGAGCGATTTATAACAATATTCCACTCTGACTTGCAGATTTTAACCTGTAAAGAGAACTGGAGGCTGGCAGTGCTAGCAGTGCTAATGCTATCCACCTTCTGCTTGATATTGTCTGTGTGCTATGTTAGCTTACAACTCTTGTTGTATTCATCCAAAACAACCCACAATGCCCTGATTTATTGTTTGGTCTCGTTTGTTTTGAACTGCTTTCGCACCTACTGCTAATTAAACCCTGGTTCACTTCGAAGCTAGCTGAGACCCAAATTTTTTGGTGAACCAAAGTTTGAGTCTTTTGTTTGCGCCAGAGTTTGTGTGAACATTTACACCAACACATAAAAAAACTATCCAATAAAGCTAACCAGAGTTTGTTTGGTCTGAGCCAAATGTGGTTGACACTTTGCTTTGCTTAGCTCAAATTCAAATTGATAAAAACCTGACAATAAATTATTTTATATTTGTACCTGAGCATGTAATAGCTTATTGGACAGCATGTAGAAAATCTGTTGTTACCATATTTTTTCTCATTGACCCATCCGTGCTTCTTCAGTCTGTTGTGTAGTTCAGTTAAAACTGGAGTGGAGCAGAAAAGTCTGCTGGAAATGTCTGATATGAAAATATTATGATAAGCATCTCTCTGGTGTGCTCCACTATCCCTGTGAGGAGGACTAAGGAAAACAAGATCCTGTTGATTTATGTACACACACACACACACACACACACACACATACACACACACACACACACACACACATGCAGAGGAGGAGTTTCTACTGGGCTATTTATAGAAGCTGCCCTGATTTCCCCACCTGCTATAAATAAACTCACCTACACTGAATTTATTCAGAGCGGTGTGTCTGCTGTTTGTGACGTTGCCTTTAACAAAGCCTGTCAGTCGTCTTATCGTGAGTACAGAATTGCCAGACAGCTTCAAAATGTTCTTTATTCCAAACCCTCAAGTTAACTTTAATTCAACAAGACAGGCCAACAACCTGTTCCTATCCCTGTATCACACATCTTGAGGTCAGTGTTCAATAAAATACTACAGCGTTCAATTATGGAAAGAAATTTTATTACTTGACAGAGTGTCTGTCTCTGTCCAGATACAGATTGAACTTAAAAAATGTTTTGATTTTATTCCTGATGATCTGTGAAATGATCAAATTTCAATTTTGTTTGATAAAATCTGGTATATATATATATAATAAAACTAAATGAATTAAAATAAATGTCTGAATCTGGTAGGCAGCAACCGCACTTTAGAGAATGTCACATGTAATCTCCTGTTTGAGAATTTCCTCTGAACCGGTTATGCATTGTGGTTCATGAAAAAACAATTAGAAATGTTTGCATTAGGGCTCCCAGCAATAATTGTAGTCCTAGTTAGCAGTTTGTTGGCAACCATTTCTGTAAAAACACAATTACTTTGTAAAATTCAAAAGTGGTGCGATATCAGATGTAGTTTATGTTGCAAAATTAAACGTTAAAATCTAGTATGCATGTGTTCACCATGGACCTTATTTTAGGTAGTTATCTGAAAAGCTATTCTAAAATCCCATAGAACTTGGACCTTTGAAACCAGAAATGCTAAAATGTTAACTCACTCTCCTGTTTTTGGACTCATTCCTGCACCACTCTAATTGGGGTGAAATGACCTGCCCAAGTAACCTGACACGCCAGATGGACAGTTTCATATTGGAAATATTTCACTAATCCATCTGGGAGGGAGCTGTTCGAAAATGTTTTCAGGGCAGAACCTTCAAAAACAACAGCATCTTGTGATTGGACGATCGTTTGGCTCGTCCCACTCATCACAGACCACTCCACATCAAGCAATGCTGCTTCGTATGATGTAGCATACGGCTACACGTAGTGGCTAATGGCTAACAACAGTCAACGGCCATTAGCCGCTACGGCTAACGGCTACTTCCTTTCCCGAGGATCGAACTCACGACAAGAGGCAGTGACAGTGCCGCTGAGCCACAATGAGCACGGCTAACAACAGCTAAAAACAGTTAATGGCCGTTAGCCCTAGTGGCTAACTGTTAGCCGCTAGGGCTAACGGCTAACAACAGTTTGCTGCTACGGCCGTTAGCCGTTAGCTCAAACTACCTAAAGACTATCGTTTAACATTAAATTATATCACAAAAAAACATGAACAAAAACATGACTTCTCGTAAGACAAGCTTCAAGTGACGTTCTTTCCTCCTTTTTTAAAGAATAAATTGAGTCCATTTCTGATTTAAAAAAAGAAAAAAAAAATGTAGATATTGAGACCGCTTCAGTAGTCACCATTGTTTTCAAACATGCAGTCACTTCCTGTTGTTGTCATGTCTGCTGTTCCCGCAGCTCCCGCCTCTCTTCCCTGATTGGGCCGATAAGATTCCAGCCGAGTTAAGTTGTTCGACAATGGAGACTGGCAAGACGGATATGCTTAATTTCTGAATCAAGCAGGTCTGTCTGCTCTGCAAGGCTACTGCCCTAGGTCTTCTATTTCATTGCTGTAGCTGGGATGTATCTTCAGCATTCTGTCTTTAAAGTTACACGTTGCCTTGATCTCCTGTAGCATTCCTAATCCATGTCAACCGTTTTAGACCATTTCAGAAAGTGTGAGTATGCCAAAATGTGCTTGGCTATAAAACCTGATTGTCAAATGGATAGAAAAGCGTGTGTTGTACTGCAGTGGAGGATTATGAAGCACTTCTAAAGCACATTCACTCACACAGCACAAGAGCCAGTTAATTTATTATTTAAAAGGCATTTACAATATTAATTTGAGGATGTGTGCTCATTTCAGTTTAATTGGGACTATTAGAGAATGAGTGTGTGTGCATGAGAGAGAGTGTGTGTGTCTGTCTTCATTACTATGCAGTTCTTATGATGAATGTTTCCAGATTGCCTCTCTCAGTCAGATCTCCCCGCTGGCAGCAGCAGCAGCAGCTTCTGAGCACCTCTTCTCTCTCTCAGACAGAGCTTTGATCTGCAGAAACTGCTGCTGCTGCTGCTCATTTAAAACAGTTTTTATTCAGACAGTTCGTCACTTGTCCTGTCTGTGAACTGACAGACTGTGTCAGAACAGCAGCTATAATTTAGGAAAATTTATTGAACCTGAAAAGATTTTATTGCACATCAGTAAAAACTTGGTGTGTCGTCTATTTAAACATCTCATTAATGATAAGCAGGCTGTCACCAGCAGAGGAAGGTTTCTTCAGTCTTTTAGATGAACATTTGTTACTGCAGAAAGCTCTGGCTCAGGAGAGAAATCAGTTTTCTATATATTAAGAGGCTGGAGTTTGATTCCCGGCTTCAGAGGCATATCAAGGTGCCTTTGAGCAAGCATTGTGTGCCCCAAACTGCTTAGACTGCTGCCTCAGTGGTGTGTAAATGTGTATGAATACAATAAGCTGATAAGGAAGGACACTTTATGAATCCTCTGACATCAGTCTGTGAATGTGGTGTGGATTGGTGAGTTTAACCTGTGGTACTGGAGTGCTTTCAGTTGTCTGAAGACCAAAAAAGCATTAAGCTCAAGTCCATTCAACATTTACATCTAGAGGCCCTCTAGTGGCTTAAAAGTATTGATTTGGAATTTCAGAGTAAAGGCGACAGTAAAGAGGGAAAAGTTAAGAAGATTCCAAGATTCCAGAGCTGCGTTTCCACCACGCAGTCCGGTTCAGTATGGCTCAGTTACTTAAAATTACTAATTACTGGTGTTTCCACTATAGGATAAGAAAAAAGGTATCCTCATCTTTATCAAAGGCTGTCCCACTGTTTGGCACCCCTCTGAAGGGGTGCCGAGCATATCAAACCAACCCTAAATGGTGAAAAACACAAAACAGATAATCAATTCGCATGCAACCACAGCAAAAACAAAAACACACACCCTGACATGTTCGAATAAGCTGTGGATTTAGAGTGATTTGTTTATCTATTGTTGCTCTTTTTTTTTTAACAACCCTGCTCTACATCAAACTGCTTCACTATGTCGTGCTGCTGTGATGTTACACATTTATGTTGCCAGTGAGACCCTTTCCTCCCAGCCCATATCCCCGCCCTCAAGTGTAGTTAATGCTGGCAGTAGAAACGCAAGCAAGATCAGGGTTTACTGCTCCAAACTGTCCAGAACTTTACAGAACCAAACAAGGTCTAAGGGCCCATGACAGCTTAGGGCCCAACATCGACACGAATGCAGTGTAACAGGCTGTTGTCTCTCTCTCTCTCTCTTTCTCTCTCTCTCTCTTCAGGTGAATCATTGACAAATCACATTATTACCACTCCACAAGAGCTGGCACACACACACACACACACACACCCCCACACACACACACACGCACACGCAAGACAGTCTATTAATAGCTGCTGTTAGTAAGCCAAGCGTCTATAAATAGGGGTGAGGGACTCCAGTATATGTGTGTGATATGTGTGTGTGTCTGTGTTGTTTCCACACAGACAGATGGCACTTTGTCCCAAGGTCACAGGCAGAGAAAGAGGAAAGATGTGGAAAGGAAAGGCAGCTAAGAGGAGGGAGAACAGAAACATTTTTAATGAAAAGAACTGTAACACAATCACAGGCAATAAGAGGACATAGATGGGGGATTTTAATCTTTCAAACAGAGAGGAAAAAGAGGAAGTGAAGAAGATTAAAAGCAAAGGGGGAGGATGGTCATGGGGGGGGGGGTCACTAGGATAAACAAGAAAAAACACTGCGAAGAGCTAATTAGCATCAATATCACGATTTTCAAACAAAGATTAAAAAATTACAACCCCTCCTCTCAGAACTGATAGAACTGGGCATGTGGTTTTATATTTTTCATAATTTGTGAAGTGTTTCTTTGAACGGAAATTTGGCAGAGCTACATGAATCTGTCAAATCATTGCTGGTTGAAGATGTGCAAAACTGAAAAAGGAGCCCTCATGGAGAATACAATCGCCTCATCGTCTGCATTTAGGCCTTTTTGTCTCTCGTTTTTTTTTACAAACGGCACACACATATAGGTATGGCCTACCAAACAGTCATGAATGACCTGCTGCTGTGGACCTGCTTGGCTTAAAGTGCTTTATCCTACATCACCTAGGGTGACCATACGCCATCTTTTGCTAAGACATGTCCTCCTTTTTAGTTGTATGATTATGTCTGGGGGGATTTCATAAAATTCCCTAAAATGTCTGGGTTTTGCTCAGCTTGTTCTACAGACGAAGCTGTCTCCAGGGACAGAAAGAGACATGCATTATTCAAACTACCACAACTCAGTGATTATACAGGCTGGAAAGGCTGGATTGCCTGAGGAATTTCTAGGCGTAGCCAGGGCGTTGAGGGGTTCTGGTTTGGTGACCTCAGATTGGGTCGCTGCTTTTTGCAGATGATGTGGTCCTGTTGGTTTCATCATACCGTGACCTCCAGCTCTCACTGGATCGGTTCGCAGCTGAGTGTGAAGCGGCTGGGATGAGAATCAGCACCTCCAAATCCGAGTCCATGGTCCTCGCCCGGGGGAGGGTGGAGTGCCCTCTCCGGGTCGAGGATGAGATTCTACCCCAAGTGGAGGAGTTCAAGTATCTCGGGGTCTTGCTCACAAGCAGAGGAAGGATGGATCGGGAGATCGACAGACGGATTGGTGCGGCGTTGGCAGCGATGCGGGCTCTGCACCGGTCCGTCGTGGTAAAAAGGGAACTGAGCCGCAAGGCAAAGCTCTCGATTTACCAGTCGATCTTCACTCCTATCCTCATATAGGAGTGAGGATCGACTGGTAAATCGTGACCCAAAGCTTGTGACCGAAAAAACACGATCGCGAGTACAAGCGGCCGAAATGAGTTTCCTTCGCAGGGTGGCCGGACTCTCACTTAGAGACAGGGTCAGAAGCTCGACCATCCGGGGGGAGCTCAGAGTAGAGCTGCTGCTCTTCCGCGTTGAGAGGAGCCAGATGAGGTGGCTCGGGCATCTGGTAAGGATGCCTCCTGGACGCCTTCCTGGTGAGGTGTTCCGGGCACGTCCCACCGGTAGGCGGCCCCAGGGAAGACCCAGGACACGCTGGAGGGACTATGTCTCGCAGCTGGCCTGGGAACGCCTCAGGATCTCCCGGGAAGAGCTGGACGAAGTAGCTGGGGAGAGGGAAGTCTGGGCGTTCCTGCTCAGGCTGCTGCCCCCGCGACCTGACCACGGATGAGCAGAAGAAGATGGATGGATGGATGGATATTATACTGGACCACTGGCATTATTCTATGGGTTTGTTGCAATCAGAAATTCTTATTTTTAGTCCCTTTGTCTCTGCCTGGATCAATATATCTCCAGATGTATGTATATGTATGGCTGTGTATATCTGTATCTCTCTCTCTCTCTCTCTCTCTCTTTATATATATATATATATATATACATATACATATATATATATATGTGCACACACATATATATGTGTATCATTTTTTATCTTGGAATTATGTTTTACTGTCTTTCTTTGTCTTTGTTTTTAACTCTGTAAAGCACTATGAATTGCTGTATGTATTGCTATAAATAAAGTTACCTTGCCTTCTTTGGACTTTCATAGAACTTATAAAAATTCATTTGAAGTTTAACCTGATTGTTCATGATGAATTTGATTCCAAAGAATCATGTGCCTTATCCCAGTATTTTTATATTTCCCTGAGGTCATCTTTTTTTCTTCCAATAAAGCGAGACAACATTAACTGTCTTGCTGGTGTTTTAAAACCAGTATCCACGTCCCCCTCTCACATCTCTCAGTATCTCTGCCTCCCATCTTCTCCCCCTCCTGCTTTACAAGCCTCCATGTCCTCTCTGGAGAGCTACGCCTGGATGGTCCCTAAATATAGTACAGACACTCTTTGTTCCCAAACAGTGTTTCCTAATGACTGAGATGATCCCCTGAGTTTTCTTCCTAACACCGCTGTGAGATCCACTTTTGGGCTTCAGAGAGCAATATCTGAAACTAAAACTGTTTGGATGAATTGTGGAGATATGTTACTCAGACTTTTATGCATCCCTCAGGACAGGCTCTAGTAACTTTGTTTATAGTTTGTCTTTAACCAGAAACTCATTGTCACTCCCTACAGATGCAGCTGTTCTTTGTGTGGGGTGAAGCAGCTGAATTCAGCATGCTCAAATGCTTTGTTCAGATTGTGAACATGGTAATGTTTAGAAACATGTTGCCCATGGCCTTGTTAGCATGCTAATGTTTTCAGAATTTAAATCGCAGCACCACTGTGCCAATCTGCAGCCTGGTGTAGCTGCAAGCATGACCTCAGACTTTAAAGTGATTTTGTATGCAACATTAATGGAGCAGATTTTCATCCTTGATTGAATTTCTTAGTTTTCATTAAACTCAGTATGCAGTTCAGAGGTTTCATCTAAATGTGCTTTATGCGTCTGTTGGCGTTTTCTTCAAATAATATTTATTGGAAGGGGGGTGCATACAAGTAAACACGTGTTATGCGTAATGAATATAACTTAACATTATGCAGGATCAGTGGCAGCCATGTGCTTATTTCCCTGTAAAGCTTTATTGAATATGATCAGTGTATTGATTCAACCTGTGACCGTGTAATCTGATGATTTTCTTTGTGACAGTGTGTGTTTTTGCTTTGTATTTTGTTGAATACATATCTCATGAGGATGTCGTCACAATCTTAAAAAATGAAGTGCTTTCCCAAGGGCTCTGTTTTCAGCAGCTGTTGTAACAACATTAATGTGGCTTTTCCATCACGTGGTGTCGACACGACTTTACTCTGTGGTTTTGGTTTTCCATTACAGATTATACCTATTACCTGACACAGATTTTTGTATCACCTCTAGCTGAGCCAAGAATAAATGTGACATGAAGACACACCTGACCTCTGAATGGTTAGAGTATCATCACAAGTTGTCTTATTTGACACAGAAATTAATTGAAACACCTCACGTTGTCTGCTCCATGGTGCTGCATGACTTCCCAAACCTTCCTCTGCTTTAGATAGTGTGTTGTTTTGCTGCTTTCTTGTCTTCAGAGCAAAATTAACAATGACATAAGGCCACGTAGAGGTCAGCAGCTCTCACCTTTGCTGTTGTGAGAGTTACATGGTAGTTTCACACAGCTTCACTATGAAGACCCATTACACCTTAAAGAGGTAAAGTCTAAACTGTGAGGGAAAACAATGCAGGTATTACTCAGACTGTGCTGGGTTGAGCAGATACACTAAAGGGAAAACACCATTAGAAGCCAAGTTGCCTGAAAGTTGCCAGTAAAGATGGTAACATAAAACAGTTGAATGCCGATCATTCTGACAGTGTGTTTTCTGGCCATCCTTTGTCACTGTGAGCTGATTTGATGTTACTATTAATTATTGATGGATATCATGTTAGTTTTGAGCTCTGAATTGCCTCCTTGTACATCAGGTAGTCGTATACAGCCTGAGCACTCTTGTGTGGCCCTGGTGCTCTCTGGTAATGCTTTGGCAGAATCAAATATATATTTACAGCTACAACGAAGACACAGGTGGACACTAGGACAAGGTTTAACTGCGAGTTCATTTTTGGCCTTACTTTTCGTCCTGTTTGTGTCAGAGACTCTGTTATAGTCAAAACGGTAATAGAACTGATTATCATTACCGCTGTAGGGCCCAGTATCAATTGATCCACAACCTGGTATGGCTCTGCAGCCTGGTGCTTACAGGCCAAGCAGAAAGGACAATTCTCCATCACAGCTTTTCCGCTGCATTTTCTGGTTTGGCTCAAAGAGTTTGGCACCAATTGGTACAGTGTTTGTGTTTCTGTAGTTGAAACCAAGGATGTATTCCAGGAGATGAGAGTTGTGTTAACTTTGTAATTGTGTGTAATCACAGCAGCACCACACACAGCATTCTGAAGCGAAGCAAAACAAAGTCAACAAAGAGCAGCAATGGGGGACTTCCATCAAATTGGTTTGTTTCTTCTTGACATTTTAAAACAACAACAAACACACTGCCAAAAAGTACTAGAAATGTAGGAAAGGATCAGGGGCACAACATGGGGCTGATATAGGATGATCCTAAGGGCCCATGACCAGCAGGGGCCCTTAAAAGCATGAAGACACTGGCAGATTATTTTCTCAGGAAAAAATGTATTTTAAAAACAAAAGAGAGAATTTTATTTTAACTTTACAGATAAAAATAGCTGTTTCAAAATCTGTTTTATTGCAAACCAGAACTATTAGTAATCCTCTGTTCTGATAAACTCACCCCTCCATTCCTGTTTCAGAATTGATCCTGTGCATGCCATTGACTGTTAACTTGAAGAGCCCTCGGAAAGTATTCGGGTTGGGCTGATCTTTTCAGAAGCATATCTGGCAGGTGACTGGGCGATTGTTCCGTCAATCAGCATTTACTACGGGTCAATCAGATATTGTTATAAGGCCATTTTGTAAAACAATCCCTTGTCAAAAAGACAGAAGTGGAGTGAAAATATCCTTACTAACGAGAGTTTTTTTATCATTGGTATTTTATTTTTCATTTAATAAAGAATTGCAAAATCTGATAAAACTGCTACTGAAGCTGTTAGCATCTACGCTAATCAGTCACTTCCTGCTGTCATCTCACTCATAGCTGCCACCTCTTCCTGCTTGAAAGGACTCTAATTGGGCCACTCACAATCATTGTAGATTGAAGCTTGGCAAGATGGATCCGCCTGATTCCAGACATTGAAGCAGGCTAGTCCAGCTACTTTGCAAGGCTGACTGACTGTAGAGGTGCAGGCACATCTTGCAGTGATTTAGCTCTGCAAGCTTGTTTTGCAAAAGGCACACTCAGAATTAAGCAAATGTCTCAAGGCATGACATATTTATGTACATGGAAAACTGCTCCTTCAACACATACTATTTTTCATGCTATTTTTTTATACCATTTTTATACTTATTCTTTATCAATGCTGTCCCCTTTGCTGCTGTAACACTGCAAATTTCCCCGTGTGGGACGAATAAAGGTTTATTCTAACACAGCATTGCACTGAAGTGAACAAAACTGCTTTTTAAAAACATACCATAATGAATGATTGTGTTTCAGACCTTTGCACAAAACAACCACACACTTTCACACAAGTCTACTCTCATTTTTTTTTCCAGGTTGACCCTATAAGAGTGTGTGTGCAAACATACCTTGGATTTTACAAGTCAGAGCTCTTTATATAACATGTTAATGCAAGTCTAGATAAAATATGGTAATGTAAATGTGTGTCTTTGTGAGCCCCTGGGTGTGTGTGTGTGTGTGTGTGTGTTCTTCGCTCAAAAGGTTTCCATTCAGCGTCTCCATTATTCTCGTCTCCTTCCCTCTCCCTCCCACACAGACATGGTTTTATCTTCACATTGAATCTCTTTCTGCACACATTTTACCTTTAGTCTACTGAAGACCCTCGCAGGTTTCTTTCTGCTCAGGCTCAGTTTGATGATTGTATAAGCCGGATTTAGATTTAAAGAAAAAGGTTACACTGGTACACTGAGTCATAGAAAAGTCACTCCCTGTCAGCTTTACATCGTACATCTGTGTTCCTAAAATTATTGGATATGTTATGGAGTTTTCTTTTTACCATCTTGTTTTTGTCTTTTCATTGAAAGACAGGACTACTGTCTGTACTGGTTTTTAAACAACTGTTCTGTTTAGAACTAATAAGAAGCCAGAGTTTGTACGGATACTTGAAGTCCTTAAAAATGCTTACATTTTGATAAACGGTTTTGGCAATCTGTAAAGTTGGATTTCGGAAAAAAGTGCTGGAAAATGTAATTGTCTGTCTTAGTAATAAAATATTGTCCTGCTAAACATTTTATTTACAAGGGAGATGAATAACAAGTTGGGGAGGGTGTTTTAATAGGCAAATTCATTATCACATTAAAAATAATGACTCTACCACGAGAACAGTTTATGAAATAATGCTGGTTAACCAATGTTCCTGGCATCCTTTACAAAGGTCCTTTCATTCACATTTTTTTGTTGAAATTTATTATTTGTAATATTTTTTTTTTCATTTTGTAAATATTTTGCACCAAACACTACTTTAGTTGAAATAGATAAATAAAATGCTCCCTGGAAGTATGTGTGCAAATCCTAGTTGTCAATCTGGACCAATAAATCTATGATAAATTCTAATTAAGGGTGTTTTCACACCTGACTTGTTTGGAGATGTTTCTTCAAAACAAAAGGCTATTGCTCCTCAGCCTGGTTCAGTTGGACATACATTCATCAACCACTTTATAAAGTACATCTCACCAATACCTTTTTGCTTTCAGAACTGTCATAGTTATTCCTGGCATGGATAAAACATGGTGCTGGAAACATTGACATTGACATGACAGCATCATGTAGTTGGTGCAGATTTGCTGGCCACACATCCAGGATAAGAATCTTCATTCCACCTCATCCCAAATAAGCTTTATTGGGTTGAGGTCTAGAGACTGTGGAGGCCACTGGAGTACAGTGAACTTGTCATGTTCAAGAAACCAGTTTGAGTTGATCTGAGCTTTATACCATGGTTTGTAATCCTGCTTGAAGCCATGAGAAGATGGGTACACTGTGGTCATAAAGGGATAAACATGATTAGCAACAACACTCAGGCTGTGGCATTTAAACCAATCTCAGTTAGTACTAAGAGGCCGAGAGTGTGCCACGAAATATCCTACACACCATTACACCACCACCAGAAGCCTCAACCATTGACACAAGGCAGGATGGATCCCTGCTTTCATGTTGTGACGACCCCTCACATATTTTTTGTTTGTTGTCCTTGCTTCCTGATTGTTGTTCAGCCCTGTCTCTTTTTGTTCCCAGGTGTCTGAACTCAGCATTGCATTAATTCATCAGCTGCTTCCTGTTCAGCTGAGCAGGAGGCAGGAAGGCATAAAGGCCACCTGAGTGAGAGTTGTCATTCTCTCTCAATGTGGCCTGATGCAGCCATCTGGCTCATCCATGTGGTTTGTTCTTTTGTTTTGTGGAAAATAAAGTTACTTAAATGTTTGATTTCTGTGTGACCTCTCTCCTTGTTACTTGCCCTGAGCAAGGCAGTAACAATGTTGGTTTATGCCAAATTCTGATCCTACCATCCTTATGAAACCCAGACTCATCAGACCAGGCAAGATTTGTCCACTGTTTAGCTTCATCTGTCCAACTGCTTGTCAAAGCTTATCTGCCAAACACATGGTAGCAACTCAGTGCATTCATGCATGAAGGCATGGCTCAAAGTGTGTATCAGTATAGGCAAGAAAGGTGGGTTAAGAGACAATGTGGCATAGTTGTTTTGACAGACAGGACCTTTTTGATAAGTAATTTATGACAATGTTTTAATGTGCTTATCAGGCTTTTATTAATGAAATGCATTTGTGAACCCTCTCTGTTTGGAGAGTCACATCAGCGATAGTTAGCATCAGCATTAGCCCAACATGAGCAATGATTGGTTACAAATGATGTTCTAATGCTGTGGAGTATCCATTATAAATGATAAGCAGGTATCTAACATTGGCATTCAAAGCTCTTTTCTTAGAAATGTCTACTGCACAATAGGAAACAGATATGGCTGAATATGCAGATTAGAGTTTACTGTTTGGACAATAGCATTTACTTAGCTTAGACGTCCATAGAGTAACAGCCAGCTTAGCCCAGCCAAGGGTGAGATTGACTTGTGACATCACATACAAAAAGCCCATTGGCTCTAGTGCTCTATTATCAGTGTATGAATAATGTGTGAAGGGGTGTGAATGGGTAAGTGTGCCCTCAGGTGTAAAAACACTTTGAGTAGTTAGATGAAGACAAGCACTTTACAAGTCTGAGCCCATAACTGATGGAAACGGCCACATCTTCATGTTGTCAGATAAACAAAAGCATCAGATTAAAGATGCAGGGTGTAAATGTGAACATGAGAAGATCTGGTTCAGGTGTGTGTGTTTATGTGTGTATGTTGTGATGTTTGACCTTGAATCCACAGTTGTCAGGCTCAATCCTCAGCTCTCGTGCCCTTGGCAATTTGGTTGTCATGGCAACGGCAGCAGCTAGGAGGCTCATTGTCTGGCAGGTTGAGGGAGAGAGCTGATGTCGAAGGGTCTCTGTGGTTGTGTGTCTCTGTGTGTGTCTCTGTGTGTACAAAGTGCAGACAGGCATCCCTGAGATCAATGGAGGCTTTGTGGCAGACACACCTGTTCTATTTCTGTTCGATCTTTTTTCTTTTATTTCAAACAGTCTCTCCATGTTTTACAACACCGCCAGCATCAGTGACCTCTCCTGACTTAACCCACACACACAAACGTAATAACACTCACAGACTGGGGCTGGCCAATAAGACACATAGTACATATATTTTATTAACAAGATGTTGGGTGAGATGGTGTTGCTTACGTTGATGTACGGATTTTTTGCATAAAATAAAGTTAAAGCTTACATAATCTGAACAAGACTGAGGGCAGTGTTGAATGAACTCATTCAAAAACAAATGCACACTGGCCAAAATTCAATAGACAGATTATTTCCTCCACCAAGAAGGTTATGTTTTAGTAATTTTTGTCAGTTTCTTTGTAAGTCTGTGAACAGGATGACTCAAAAAGTTATAAAATTGATTTTGAGGGACTGTTAGTCATAAAGCACAAGGATGAAGGGAGAATTGGTGGTGATCTGTATACGTATGTGGATCCTAAAACTGTGAGGTAAGGCAGTTTGCCACATCTTTGAAAACAACTTGTCTGAAAATGTTGGAAATGCTTTGGCAGAGGTTTGCATTCTTGAAGCCCACACTAAATGTTAGTATTCTGTACCTATAGACCAGCAATCTCCAACTTTATGTCCAACAGCACGTTTTTATTTAACACAGTATATTCACAGACCAGTCATTACTCTCCAAGGAGTGACTAACAAATGGACAAATGTTGTGCATAATAAAGAGAACTCACCATAACACGGAGATAGTTGAAGCTTAGAGCTTATTTTAATGAAAACCTTATTGAAAATGATCAGTGTATTGGTTCAATAAGTGACCATATAATCTGGTGAATCTTACTGTCGGGTCTAGGAGAACAGATTTTGTTTTTTGTGTAATTTTACCACAAAAGTGGGGCAATTAGGAGGCTTTTGGTGGCATCACTGACTGCTGCATATTGGCTAGCATCCATACTTTGGGGGAGATATGGTCAGTTGCTTTTTTGGTAATTATATTTGCTGTTGTCAAGGGCCTTGAGCAAACCCCACTACAAAACTGAACCATCCCTTTATAAAAATAAACAAAACAACTTGACATTTACAAGGACTTCCTCTGTTTTCAACAGCCATTTCTATATTTTCACTTAAGAACACAGTCATGTGAAAGTCACAAGTTGTTGCAGTAACCAATTAAACCATAACACTGGACCGATGGAGTAATATTTTCATGACATTCATTATATGGCTTTAAATGTAGCTATCAGAGTGAAAAATTAGTGTGACTGTGGAGTGCCACAGGGATGACATATTTTTGAAGGCCAGACAGGAAGTTATAGCATCTCGCTGGTTCTGTTAACATAAAGCCTATGTTTTTGTTTGTTTGTTTGTTTGTTTTGCCGTGTTCTAAGACCATTGTCAATGATAAGAAACTTCATAAAATTCATAAGATTAATGTTTTTTTTCTCTATGAGACCTGTCATAAGTTTTAAGGCTTTAATGTTGTTGGCAAGAGTAAAAATCTATTGTCACTTCTGCATTTGTGCAGCACTTGATTGACTTTCTGTTTTTTCTTGCCATTCATTCAAATTGAGCTCATATAGTGAGAAAAATTCTTTATTTTAATTCCAAGAAACTGTTCAACATCAAGTGTGAAGAAACTCTGAATCAACCAGTAGCACTTAAAGATGATCAGTGATAGGTACATACATGGCCAGAAAACTGATTGTTTGCCCTATAAACATTAAAAATAGTTTTGCAACATTTGGTGTTATAGACTGTTACATTTGCTGATGTTGTATCAGACAGATTTCAATATAATTTGATTTCTATGTCAAAACAGCATAAATCTGAAATTTGGACATCCACTGATAATTTCTTTTGAAAAACAGTGGTGAGATAATTCTGTGTGAATGTTTTAGGCAGGTGTAAAAATGCTATGAGTCAGAATGTTTTGAAATAATAAATACTAATGGTTTATACAAACCAGTTTTCAAATTGACTCCTCACTGACTGCTCCCTCTCCCCCTGTTTACAGCTCCAATAGCTGCTTAAAATGGCTTTCCCCCCCAGCCCCTCAAAAAGACCTGACAGTGCAACATCTTACCATTGTTTCACCAGCAGCTGAAGCCCACTGGCTTGGAGTGGCAAGCCTGTAGAGACTGTAGAACATATGCAGAGTTGTTGAAACATGGTGCCAAGTAGGACTGAACTGACCATTTACCACATAGTAGACCAGTCCACCAATCAGAGTGGACGAGGCCCAGGTGGGGAAGGAAGCCTCAAACTAGCAGGAGCTCTTACAGAGCAACTCAGGTAGATTGAGAATACAGGTGGATCAGGGATACTCAGTATGTGAAAATCATGAGGTTCTTTCCAAACATTAAGAACTATAAACATACTTAAGCAGTCACTGAAATTGAACAAATGACTGAAGGCAAAATATAGACTCTTTAAGCCCCACTAAATGTTACTGTTTCTTCAACTTTCTTTCTGTCTCCTTTGTGACCCCAAACTGATAAATCAGCAGTAATAACAGAGATTATTAACACCTTTCTGTGTCACATCTGAGTCCTGATAAGAAGAGAGGAGAGGCAAGGTCATACACACACACAGGTGTGCGCAGGAGCATCAGGGATCATTACACCATCAACAGAGCAGAAAGGAGAATGTGTGTGTGGGGATGTGTGTGTCCATCTGTGTGTGTTGATAATGATGCCATTAAGCAGTGGGTGTATTTATAGCAGGCTCTTTGTAAAGGAGAGCACACACTGACCCTCAGAGAGACAACGAGGGGAGAGATGACAGATTTATAAAACATTTATTTTGGACGCCAGAGGACGAGTTGAGAGGGATGGCTCGTTGTTATTTTTTAGGCAGACATATGTCATTTTATCCCCAGCAAGTAAACAGATACCAAAAATAAACACATACTGCTGTGTCAGGGTAATAATCCTTAGATCCAAGCCTATTTATAGTCTGAAGCCCTGTCCAAATGCCTCTTTATGAAATAGATATAAAAACAGATGCTTAGGTTAACACCTGTTTTATACTCCTCAGAAAAATAAGTTGGAAATGTTACTTCAGCTGGTTATTCCTCCCCTGTAATAATACCAGTTGCTTTGCATTTTCTAATGTTAGACAGCTTTATTAGTCACCTTCACAAGAAAGTGCAACTTCTGCATTCCTGGAGCAACACAGTTACATGTGTGGGTTGCACCTCCAAAACTGTGCCAAAGTCCCCTGGAGGAAAGCAAACAGTTCCCCAAGCATGAGGAACCAGCCTTCTTGTGGAGCTGTCTTCCTGGGATGCCCACTTCAAGGTCTGCCTCTGACTTCAATAGTTTTACAGAACTTGGTCCTAATTTTGGAAATGGTACCAAAAATGCTGCCACTCTGCATACCAGAACGTCACCTTTCAGGTACAGGAGATTTTAGCACATATTTTTTAGTCACTACCCATACATTTAGCTGTGTTGCTTATCCCATAAATGCACAATCTTGACAAGTTGTACCACATCTAAAAAATGTGACAGCAAGACTGCGAAGACAAAAACATGTATTTTGACTTTCGAAGTCTGGAAAAGTTTTTGGGAATTACTTTGATGTATCGATTCAAAAGGTGCTGGTGTAAATTGGTGACATTTGGCTGACTGTTTGTGGCTAAGTTTGTGTTAGCTTAGTTTATTGTTAAATTAGTGATCTTTTCAGGAAAAAAAATTAATAAGAAAAATTCATAAATCACATTGAGGCATTCAAGAGGACATTTTCTCTGGTGCTATAAACAAAATATCTAACCAGCAAAATCTGCATAGAAAAAATAACACTATCAGAGTTGATACAAACACTTCTAAAGTGTTTATATGGGTCCACACTGCAAAGTGTTGTTCTGAGTTGGGACTTTTACTCTCATAAGCGGTAACTGTTGACTGTTTTTGGGGTTAAAATGCTAAACTTTGTAACATTTAGCAGTGTGACTTTTGATCAACACTTCACAGAGTATATTTTTGAACTACTCAAGTGTTAACTCTATTTTAACACTGCAAAGTGTAAACATGATTGTATCGATCTACTATATATCAGTAAGTTAAAGGGGAAATTGGTTAAAATAAAGAGACCACGATTAGTTTGAGCACATATTAGAAAAAAATGGCACTGCTGTTTTCATGGTTTGAGCTTGTGGCAGCTGTTGGTACTGTCCAATAATTGGGAAGGAGTCGTATGATTTACACTACAAGTATCACAAGTTCAAAATTCAGAATGAAAAGCTAGAAGTTAAAGATCATACAAAGGCATCTATGGATTTGATTTACTGAAACATCATTTTACACTTGTTTTTGGCACAATTGCTTTTTCAACTGAGAAAATTTTCAGGATTTGAGTCCATCCGGAGTATAACTAACTGCCCTTGCTGAAACTCAGCCTGCTCTTCTCAATTTGCTGTACACCAATGCAGTCAGCTCAAAGTGATAAGTCATTAGTCCCTCATTAAACTGAAACACTAAGGCTGTTGGAGAATGTTAGTGCACAACTATGTTCCAGAAAGAGGCTTCTTAGAACTGAGGTCCTCTTACTGAACACAATTATGAATGTGAGGTTTGTTTATGAGATGTAAATGGCTGAAAAACAAACTGACTGCTCCTCGTATAAATGCTGATGTTGCCTCTGACTCTATAAACCAAGTCCATCAAAAGCTCTGAAATTTGAACCGACCAGAAATAAAAAATGCTGACCCGTTTTCCTTTTTTCATTAATTAATTCTCTCTCTCCTCTTCTCCTTTTGTCCTGTTCACCCCCCTCAGCCTGGCGCTGCACCCGGAGCGCTCCCTGGTGGCGACGGGTCAGGTGGGGAAGGAGCCTTATGTGTGTGTGTGGGACTCCTTCACCGTGCAGACCGTCTCTCTGCTCCGTGACGGTCACACACACGGCATCGCCTGCCTTGCCTTCAGCTCTGACGGACAGGTAAGACACACACACACACAATGGGTATGATTGATGATGTACCATGTGACTCATCCAGCAGACCTCAGTGATTGTTAGTGTGTGTCAACCAGATGGTTTTTGTCCTTAAAGGACACACATGTACCAACCCAAAGGTCATAGAAGAATACTGACATAAAATGAAAAAGGAGAAAGGAATGATGGGAATGGACAAAGTATGACAATTGAGATGATATTCAGAGTCCATCCCTCTTCACATTGTGTCTGATAACACAGACTTGTGCATGACTTGTGAGACTTTTCTCTAGTTTGATCATATTCTGAATAAAATATTAACATACACACACAAAACCTGGTTATTAATATCCTGTATAAATACTAAATACTAATTTTCAGATATCTGATTACTAAATCTTATTTTCACTGGTGTCTAAGATTTTTCATTTTACTGCAAAAACCCTGGTAAACTTTTGAAAAACTGTGGCTTATTAAGGGCCAAGTCGCAGTAAATTCCAACATCATTTTTACAGATTAAGTGTGTCAACCTTGTCTCCACAAATGAGCACAGCAAATATTTAACATGTACTGACCTCTGTGTTAGCCAGTGTTGTGGACAGCGCAAGAAAAATAACCAATGTGTCTCCAGATAAATGTTTCAGGAGGACAAACTTGGTTTTGTTGTCACTCCAGCTGTAAAATCCTGTCAGGGCTGTTTATCACCATGTCCGCTTTGCTTATGTCACTTGGAGCGGGTAGTGGGGCAGAAAATAAAAGACAAGTAATTACCAGGGTTTTCTAAGGTCACACATTTTGCAAAGTATTTATTTAATTTTTTCTCCAGTATATCTCCATGGTCTGTTTACATAAGGCTACCCCTGCTCTAGTGGTTTAAAAAGTTTATCAGAAGAAGTCAAGTTGTCAAACAGTGACAAGCAAACCTCAACCAAATCTGAACTTTTTGATCCATACTCTACAAAGGTAGAGTGGATGGACATCTTCATGAGATACACTGTTGCTGTACTTTGTGGTCATGTCCAGGACATTAAATAATGAGATCTGAATACTGTAGTGAGCTCTGTCAGCTAAATCACCACCATGCTTGTCCTGTAAAGCTCTGTTGCTCATTTTATTTACACCTGCAGCTCATATTTCCTGCTGACTGTCAGTGTTTAACTTAAAAATGACCAGCAAGTGAAATGTGAGGAGCAGCTCTCTGAATCTGTCTGTATGTTATTACAGGCCTCAGCAGTTTACCTGTCAGCTCTGAGCTGGAATATGAGTGAACATAGTCATTTGTGGTCAAACCATGTAAGCTTTAGTTAAGCTATCTGCAAACCATAAGAAGGATGTCATACGCAAGAAATCAATGACATGGAAAATTGATGCATACGTTAAAAACAGATGAAAATGTCCCTCAGATTTAAAATGTATGTTTGTGCTGATGTAGGTAATTTTATGTTCAGGCTTTCCGTACAATGCATGCTCTGTCTAAATGAAAAAAATTAAAATGAGTCTGAGGCGTGTGACTGTAAAATATTCAGACTGTTGTTTCAGCACTTTCTGCTCCTGGCCAAGACCACAATCACAATAACTTAACAACTCAGAGTAAATCAGAGTAAACACAGGATCAATAAAATAATCATAAATCCACCTTAATAATAAATCAAGAGCTCAGGGTTTCAGATGCGGCTGATTTATTATAAAGCAGGAGCACAGAGTCAGAGTTTTTCCTCTGATCCACAAGAACTTTTTTCTATTTATGCTGCAGAGCTGACGCTCTCTGTTTTTGAGCTGAACTTTAGCTGCAAAAAGTTCACTTTGGTTCAGACTTTGATTGATGTGGGAAAAGAACAGCAGAGCAGAGTGTGAGATTGAAAATATTCAACATTATTCTGTATTAGAGACTGACTTTTCACATCTTGTTTAAAGTTTGTAGGGAGAAACTTTTAAAAAGTAGCAAAAAAACTGAAAAACTTTGTGTAGGAATATAAAGATGTGGAGGTGTCTTATGAGTTTGCTATAAGTTATTTACTTAATTTATTTAATCCCACACCCTCTCCACTAATCAATAACCAATTATTTAGCTTCCTAGTCTATGTATATATAAACATGTGACTAGGTTTTTAATCCATTTTCATCAATGTCTGAAAAAAACAAGACTGAATAATTTGATAAAAACATGATCTTGTTCTATCAAAGTGATCAAATTGACAACATGAATGTATATATACATACACACAAAAAAATATACATTTACATACATAAACATACACATACACAAATGTCTACATACATTTATACATACATGTATTTGTATACATACATATAAATACACATGCATATACACATACATGTACATGTACATACACACATGCTTATACAATCATATACATATGGATAGATAGATAGATAGATAGATAGATAGATAGATAGATAGATAGATAGATATACATACACACACATACACGGACATATTCATACACGTATTTCCATTAGATAAATCTGAGTGATTGATGAACATTTTAGACAGCAAAACTAAAGACACATGAGTTAATCCCTGCAGATACCTATTGAACCCCTTCATGTTCACTGTGTCTTGTGAAAATCGGTGCCTTAAACTGAGTTTTAAACTGCTTCATGTTTGGACATTGCTTTAAACCTGTACCTAAACTGTTCCCCATTTTGACCCCACAGACAGATACACTAAAACATTTCCTTGTTGTCTGTACGCTTGAAACGAGGTGGTCCTCTCAAATTATCTTCTCCCTTTCAATCCCTAATCAATACTTGGATATTTCCCAGAAGCTGATAGTTATTTGCCTTGAACATGTTTTGTGCTCAACAATTTGGGTAAATTTTAGCTGTTTTGATTTGAGGAATAATGGGTTTGTATGATCCTGGTATGAGGCCTTGTGAGTTATTTTTTATTGACATTTCATATATTGGAACGAATGATTGTCAGGAATCATCTACAAAGGTAGTGTCCATAAAAACAAAGATATCTGTACAAAGATGGAAAAATTAGAGGAGGTATAAGATGTCACTGTGATGTCACTGACTGAATTACCTTTCTGTATTTAACATTTTTCTTTTGTTCCCCTTGTTTGGGGATGAAGTGCATCTTTACCAGCCTCACAATACACTTCAGTTTTGATTAATCAGTCAATGTTACAATTCTGTTTGATGTTGCAGTCCATCAAAATTCAGCATGATGCATCAGACTGAGTAGCATCTTTGATTTTGGCTTCCATCACGCGTCTACAGCTTGTCCAAAATGCTGCTTCTCGTTTTTTAACAAGTCCTCGAAAACGGGAATGTATCACCCCCCCATCCATGCCTCCACAAAGACAGACCCTGGTTGACACAGGGAGTTGAACCAGCAATCCTCCTGCTGTGAGGCTCATGCATTAACCTGCTGCACCACCATGCTGCTCTGTTTCTCCACCTGTATGAGTGGTGGGCGATGAAACATGTGACATGCACACGCAGTAGTGTAACAATGTAAATTGGGACTTAAAGCTGCAGTGGCACAGCAGCTTCACATGAAAATCTTTTTTTTTTTTTTTTTTTTTTTTTTTTTTAGCACAGATCTGATTTTCATCTACTAACATGACTTTTTAAAATGTGGTCTGTATCAGACTCTTCTTTGAATTCCCAGGACCTTCACCTGAGATCTGATTTAAAAAGATCAGATTTTAGTGTCTTCAGTCTGTCAGACCTTTTTTTAAAGAGTAGATACGAGTCACAAACTAAATTAGATTTAGGTAAATTTGGCCTGCAGTGTGAATACAGCAAATGTGATGTTATTTATATAGCCTGGGGCAGATTCATTAGTTGGCTTATTGGATACTGACAGAATGATGCTAATGACCAAGACATGAACAAACAAAGAGGCAGTCTAATTAGTGCCACCACATGATTACAAGTACCAGAATTTCCCTCATTACATACTGAATACAGATTTCTACAAAGTAAAAAAGCCTCTTAAAATGATAAACCACATAGAAATCTGAAACTTTTACACTTCATTTTTCCTACATTTTACATGAAAGGACAAATTAAATGTGGAGACCATGTCCAGAGGCCTCTCCAAATCACTTCAGACATGTCAAACTCAAGGCCCATGGGCTGGATTTGGCCCACAATATAAATGCACGTTTGCCATGTAGGTCAAGACCAAGCAGCAACCTCTGGGGCTGAAAATGGAGGCCCATGCTGAAGTGCAAAAACTTGTCGCACCTTAAATGTCCACATGAAGCTGGATGTGGAAACCTGATGACCAAATGATTGTCATACATCTTTATAGCCTGGTTCATAAAGGGCTCCAGTCTAAATATGTAGCACATCTGTGTGCTCTGGCTGCATGGGGGCTGAATATTTATATATTGCACCCCTTTTTCTTTTGAGAATAAATTGAGGCTTTATTGAGGATTTCCAGTTTGGAAAGATGTAGTCGCTATTGGTCAGACCATCTGAAGTCCCACCTCAACATGACCATCCTGTCTGTGAGCAGGTTTAGTTGAAGTTCAGTTGAGATTACACCTGCAGTATGTCAGCATCCATTACAGCTCATTCACAGGGTCCCTAAGGCCCCGTTGATGAGCAAAAGGCTGATGTTACATGACTTTGTTATTGTCAATGTCAAAAACACTACTAGTTTTATTTTATTTATTTGACTGTCAAGTGTTTTAGATGAGGACTTACAACAGGGGATCATCTTAATTACCAAAAGTAATACCTCCTGATCCAGGCCACCATGAGAACCTGAGCTAAAAACAAATAATTGATAAAACGTCTTCACAAAGTAAAGTCCACTGTGCAAAAGAAAGGCCACATAAGAAAGGCCTTCAGCAATATAAAAGGTCACATTTTATTCAGAATACAGTTTTTAGTTATATTTATACAGAATTATGTGTCTATGGCCTGTCTACAAACCTCATCACAACTCATGAGGATTCACAGTAACACAGTATGTTCTGAGCAGGGATGAAGCAGAGAGGTTTGTACTTATGCCAGAATCTAATATCTAATAATTGAATTGGATTGATTTGAAAAGGACTTGTTGATTTTTTTTCTTGATTTTTTAATGTGTGTGTGTGTTTAAAGTTTAAAAATCAAGTCATGTTTTATGGTGTTTTATTACATCGTTCACATGAAAGAATCTTTCTCTTTTCTCTGAAGCGTTTAGCCTCAGTCGGCCTGGATGCCAAGAACACAGTGTGTATCTGGGAGTGGAAAAGAGGGAAGATCCTGGCAATGGCAACTGGACACTCAGACAGGGTGAGGAGGAGAGATTGTGTGTGGTAGTGTTTGTGTGTGTCTGCGTGTGTCTGTGTTTGTTAACATCTCTATTTTCTTCCAGATATTTGACATCTGCTGGGATCCATTTCAGCAAAACCGTCTGGTGAGCTGTGGAGTCAAACACATCAAGGTAAAACACACACACCAAATACACTGTTATCAAATGCACACAAAAGAGATTATTGATTCTCACTGTAAATTTATGGTGACACAGTCTGATGTACTTTGTCAGAATAAAATGGTTTATTACAGCTATTACACCGCTGTATTACAAAATAAAACACAGTCATCAGTGATTCACCCCCAGAGGCTCAGAGAATTTGAAGGTGAAACAGTAAGTGAGTTCATATGAGAAGTTTTATGAGAAGTTTCCCATTGGCAGTTGTAAAAAACAGGTTTTAAACTTCACCTAAGACCAGTCATAATACAAATCCCAATTCCAATGAAGTTGGGATGTGTAAAATGTAAATAAAAACAGAATTGCAATTCTTTTTCGACCTATGTTCAATTGAATACAGCACAGAGACAAGATATCTAATGTTCAAACTGATAAACTTAATTGTTTATTGCAAATATTCTCTCATTTTGAATTTGATGCCTGCAACATGTTCCAAAAAAGCTGGGACAAGGGCACGTTTACTACTGCGTTACTTCAGAAAACCATGACAGAAATGACCTTCTGATTAAAGACACTGGATCAAGCTGGTCCATCTGCACTGCAAGGTCAGATAAGAGGATTTGTGACAACAAAAAAATCATAAAACTAACATGTTATAAACTCCTTAAAAAGCACAATAGACTTTTGGACAAGGGAACAAGACGTTCTCAAGTGCTAACTTACTTCTGCATTTTAGTTGTCATTGCTGCACTACTGTGAGTCTTAGCAGCATAAAATGGTCTGATTTAATTGGTCATAATTTCAAATAACAGTCAGTTCTTTACCCAAATCACTTACATTTGCTTCAGTATTAGTTTACTTTGTTGTTGTGTCCTCCTGAGTCCATAGAGCGAAACAGTGTGCACAGGAGAAAGAGCACCTATCCATTTGCTGCATCATAAAATAGTGCCAAACATAGAAAGTTCTTGAAAAATAAAGCACAATCAACCCAGCATAGTTTTATCAGCTAACAGCTGCTTACCCTTCCGATAGTTGGAGCTCGCTCTCCTTAAGCCCTTTCATGGTTGAAACATTTATCATCAAAGACACCAACAGTAGTGAATTCTTGGTTTGAATATTAAATCTAGAATATATATTTAATCTTACAGCAGGATTATTTACAAGGCCAGGATTGTTACTTTGTCTGAGAGGTTCTCTGTGTGCCCCCTCTCTCTCCATAGTTCTGGTCTCTGTGTGGAAATGCTCTCACTCCCAAGCGAGGGATTTTTGGGAAAACAGGGGACCTGCAGACTATCCTGTGTGTGGCATCAGCTAAAGATGACATCACGTACTCTGGAGCGCTCAACGGGGACGTTTACATCTGGAAGGGACTCAACTTGATACGAACTGTCCAGGCAGCACACGGGGTGAGTCTCAAACCTGCAGATTTTTTTCTTTCTGTGAGGAATGTAAGTAAGTAAGTAAAGATTTCTTTCAGGGCAGTTTTCACATAAGTGAGACACAAAGTGCTTTAAACTGACACAACATGATAACAGTAATAAACCTAATGCCGATACCATATGGCAACACCAATATAAACAGAAAGACTTCAAACAGGGACAGTGACAAAAGTTAAAAAAATATTTCCCAAATTTAGTACACTGTGCTTTATTACATGAAAGGAAATGTAAAAAACACTTGTTTTAATATGTCTGTACATACACGGGAAGAGCATTCCAAAATTAGGAGCTGTGGCCTTAAAACAGTCAATCACCACACGTCTTAAAGTGAGGAGGAGGTCCTGGAGCAGCTGTTGTGTGTTTGATCAGATGGAGCAAGTTTCCTGATAGAGCTAAAGAATTTCAAATAGACAAAGAGAAGCCTGACCGTGCATATGAAATGTAACTGGAAGTGAGGGGATCCAAGTACCAGTGCAGTGTCGGAGCATTTGTTTGACCTTGATAAAACTACAGCTGTATATTTTTTTCTAGCTGGAGATGTGGGGTCGATGTGCTGAGTGCACCAAGGGGAGAATTACAGTAACTGATGTGTGATGACATGAAGGCCTGTTTGAGCTTCTCAAGTTCAGCAGTCATGATGAGAGACGTCAGGTGATTTATGCAATATAAAAAAGAAAAAAAAATGTATGTGTTGTTTGATGTGTCCGTCATCTTCCAGCGCCCCCAAGCAATGACACTTGCATGTTTACTTACATCTATACAAGTGCATTCGATGAACCTCAAAGGTGATAAATGTGTTTGGAAGCTTAACCTTTGGCGAATCCATGGTGGGCTTCAGCTCCAATATAACCCATCCAGGCATGAATTCAAGTGTTTTTTTTGTCTGTTTGTTTGTTTGTTTGTTTTTAATTTGAACTTCAATTCTTAAAAATACATCTGTGAATAATCATAAGTCAAAATTTTGACTTGGAAAAGGTAGCAGTGATGTTTCTAGAGCCCAATTTTGAGCCTTGAAAGAAGTGACAACTTCTGGTCAGTCTCGTTTACCAATCTAATGTGTCCTATTTCTTCTTCTTGTTTTCTTTATGATGGTACCCAGTAAGGTGCAACCAAAGATCAATAAGAGACAACAAAGTTATCTTTTAGTTTCAGTAAGAATGAAAATGGAAATGTGAGCAAATGTGATATGACCTTCTGTATCGTTCCTGACAGAAAATGCTTCTAAGATTGGCACAAGTAACAAATATTCTGTAGTCGATAACGTTAGGAGGAAAAAGTGTGAGTATGTTTTTGTTGAAGTTTGGTAGCATGTTGTGAGATTTTCTCCTAACCACCAGGGCTTGACATAACCATATTTGAATATAAAATAGCTTTCTGATTGTTGAGCCATATTAATATGAGGTATGGCTCATAAAAAATGACTAATCCATGAAATTGAAGATAAATATTTCTCAATGTCTTTCTACTTCAATCTCCTCTCCCCTCTGACACAGACTCAAAACATGTTCCTCTAAGCACAGAATTGATCTTAGGAAAAAAGAAAATGGTACTAGTTCTGGTGAATATGAGGGTGATCAAGAACTATGATCTGTTTTTGGGCCAGAAACTGCTTTACCAAGGGGCGCAGTGTTCGCGGTCTTGTTGTTTTTCTGGGACCTATTTGTAAAAATGTTGATTCACTGTTGACCCCTCTGAAACCCACTCCTACAAAATGATACCTTTAATGGTAAAGAAAAGAATCAACTCTGGAGTTGCTTAGTCATACTTTTTCATCCTTGGTAAAGATTGTGTTTTCTGATGCTTTGACTACTTGGAAGATCCAGATTCTGAAAAAATTGGGTTTCCTATAATTTGTTCCAAAATGTCTCCATACATTTGTTTTTCCTTTTGATCAAGAGTCAGAAGTTCTGCTCAACTTTTTGGCTATTAATTTTCCAGCACCTTTGCTAAAACATCTGCACTTTAATCAGAAGCCATCAGAAGTGAACTACAGATGTGCAGTTATGCATGAATGCCAACCTTTAACATATAACACTCTATGACTGAACCCCATGGTTTTATCCTCATAAGTGCAGTCCATTATTTAAGGGACATTCCTCACATATCAAGTTTGAAACATCAGTTTTTGTTTGTGTGTTTATAGGCCGGTATCTTCAGCCTGTATTCCTGTGAGGAGGGATTTGCCACAGGAGGCAGAGATGGCTGTGTCAAACTGTGGGACGTGGACTTCAAACCGATCACAAAGATCGACCTGAGAGAAGCTGAGCAGGGATACAAAGGTACATACCTTTTATATAAACCTCAAAAAATGAGACAGCTACTTTGAAAGGTAACTAAATCATCCAGTAACTGAAAGGACTGATAAATAATATGTTGAACTACTTAAAGCAAAACCCTGAACTGGATTTCCTCGATACATAGCCTTTGGTGTGAGGTTTTAAATTAGCATGGGCCCTGCATGGTTAGGCCATTAATAAGTCCATGTCTGTGTGAACGCATTTGATAAGGAGGGTAAAAGAGCACTGAGAGGTTGTTACTCAAGATAAGCAATAAATTAATGCAGCCCTTTAACATTTTTAAGGTTATTAGCATGGTTTAAATGCAGTAATAACAACATATCCTACAAACTAACTCTGAACCAAGGCCTCCTTTTCTGTCTGATTTATTTTAACTGTCCAACTAGTGCAACAAACACTACATTGATACTGAAGTCAAAGTATAAACATAACAAAACATTATCTAAATGAAAACTGGAAAAGACAGTAATAAAAAATAAAAAATAAACAGAAAAAAGGTGACAAAGTTAAGAGAAGAGAGGGGCAATCAATCAATTATTAACCTTTTTTGAATATACAATTGAATAACAACTATGTAAAGTTTGTGAGATGATTCTGCTCAAATATTATGTTTAATTCTAAGTTGAAATAAACTTTAAAATTTGTTGAAAGTCTTAGGCTCTGCCAGCAATAGAAAAGACAAAATTTGTGAATATTTTGTTGATGCTGCTAATCGACCCAGCTCTTCATTGATTCTTTTATGGCTTCCTGTGGATTTTCTGTGCGTAAAAACTATGCCCACACTGTTTTCTGCATCAACACATCAGACACGTGGCTCTTTCTTACTGCATTAACAAATGTTTCAGCATGGAGCTGCAAATGGTATAGATGGATTATTTTAGTTAGAACTAATTCCTGGCTGATTTTTTATTCTAGTTTCTTCATTCTACATTTCGGTAATCATTGTGTTTTCTCATCATCACAACTCTTTGACTCATCTCTTTGCTTCCAAGTTCTAAGTTATGGCTCCTGCTATTCTGACTATCAAGCCAAGTTAAGCTCGAAAAGCACAACAGCTAAGCATCCACCACTGGCAAACATTATGTCTTGTAGTGTCATTTGACTTATAATTTGAATCAATTCTGTACATTGAAAAAAAAAACAACCTCAGGTTGTGCTAAGGACTCCAAAACTTTTAACCTTTGTATCACGTTTTTTTGGAGGACAGGTTGGATTTTTTATGCTTTTTTTTTTTTTACATCAGTCTGCATGTCATATAAAAGGATGTTTGAACCTGGATTTAACTAAAGTGAAGGTCAGCCTTTTACGGGGATTTAAAATAAAGTTGGGGAAGATATATGTCAGCACAGTATTGAGTAAAACAACCAGATTTCATGCAAGTATACTTGAGATTACACATATACGTATGTTATTCTTCAATAACAGACACATAGCACCTGTTTACTGCAGGGGTATTGAGGCCACGCCCCCTACATGCACTGTTCATTCCTCCATCACATACACAGATGATGCTTGAACCCTGAACTATTGAAGCCTCACATTTAAGCCTGTGGACATGAAGTAAAGCTGAAATTGAGGGTTCATTAAAATAATTAAAACTTGATAAACTTCTGCTTACCAACAGATATGTTGTAATGCTTTTTAATTGTATTATTATGCGTGGATGTCCGCTTATGAGAAAACAACATGCTGATTTTTATGTTTGGATATGATACAGTTCATTTGAATTACCCCCAATTTCCAGTTAATGCCCATCATTTCCATGGAGAGTTTCCAATTAAGAATATTTCTAAAGTTCCTCAGCTTAACTTCCCATGGAAAGGTCCTCTGAAGATTTTGGAAATTTACCAGAAATTTTTCTTCGCTTTGCAACCCAAAGAGAGAGCTTGGCTTTATTTCTCTCTCTGTCCTCTTATCCTTTCCACTACCTTCCTTGCACTGAAATGTTACTTTAAACACTTTGCTGTGCACATTGTTTGGATTTTAACCACAGGCATTGATTGATAAGGGCAAAATAATTCGCTTTACAGGACATCTGCATCAGGTTGAAAATAGAAAAACGCCTGCTCCAGGCGTACAATTTGGTTTAAATACTTTGCACTCTGTCATCATCCGCTTGAATCCAAGTGGACTACAAAAAAGGAACCAAACAATACAGAGCGCGGCAGAAATCTTGCCCCTGTCTTACAGACTCTGGGTTAATACATTGTATTTCCAGATGCAGTTTGACATCTCTTTACAAAGACTGGCTTCAGTTCAAAAATGCCTGAGACACAGACAGGTGCTCCACTAACCATCTTCTTTGTGTGGGTGACCTTTAAATCAGTCTGGAGCTGCTTTAACAAGAGCAGTGGCCTTTCTGCCTCTTTGTCACCCTGACTTTGTACTGAAACCTTTTCTTCAAGCCACATTTTAAGCGCTGAGCTTAAATATCAAGTTCTTTATTAAAGGCAGACTCTCCTCTGGTCTGAACAAAAAGATAAAAAAGGAAAAAAGAAATGACATTGTTTTGTCAGCTCAAGCCTGTGGTGCATCAGTCTGCTCTTTTTTTATTAAACACAGAGGAGGTTAAACATACATCCTTCACCTTTCTGTCAAACTCTCCTCTTTTCAAAGATTTTAATTGGCATGTTCTGTCTTCAATTGAGTCAGTAAGACCTGATTTGCCCTTTTCACTTTTCTCCAAGTGTTTGAGGAAAAGTTTTCAAGCAATGATGAGAGCTGGGGAGTTAAATTTTCAGTCAGATTTTTAGAGAGCCCAGAGGTGCTGCATGTTTGAATCCCTCTCCTCATTTTTCTTTCCTAAATGCTGCTCTCCAGCTGGAGGTGGAGAGTTGATGTATTTCTTCAGAAAAAGCTGCGGGGGAGAACCATTAAGCCCTTGGCCTCCTTTTTTTTTTTTTTTTAAAATGTCTCCTCTCTGAAGATGTCTGAGTGAAAAGTGAAAGGAAAGGGACTGAAGGATGGAGGAAGGGGTTTTTAACCATGTCACAGGTAGAAATGTCCTCGTTTTGGAGAAGTTGGAGAACAGGGGGGGTGAACCCTCTCGCCTTTATCAGAGAAGTTTCTACAGAAAGTTTAGTAAGTGGGTCAGAGGTAGAACTGGTCGTCTTTAACTGGAGGGCTTGTGCTCCTCACTGTGTTCTCAGGCAAGACACTTTAAGTCTAATTTGCAGGTTGGAGACACCACTGGATCAGTTTAGTAGTGTTTTAATCTGTTTTCTTGGTTTTACTCTGTAGTAAGCTAATATAGCTACAACCTTGTTTTGCCCTTCAAAGTAATAAAAAAAACATGTTTATTCAGACAGTAAGTAAAGTTTCCTTTGCTAAAGCCAGTACAAATTACAGAACATATCTATAACAAAGACAAATTTCTTATCAAAGTCTTTTTTCCTAATTATTTACCTTTACTAGTTGACTCACTGAGAGTAATCAACTAAAGGCAAATTCCAGAAAAGTGAACAATTTTAGTGAACAGAAGGATCAAGTAGTGTATATGACAGGACAAGGACTCTGAAGCTGCCTCCTACCTCCCAGTCAGTGTTTCAAATCACGTGCATGTTTTATTAGAGCATCAATTTACATGAAAAAAAAATCTAAAAAATGAGCACCATATAATACATTTATTTGTATTAACCTTGTTTGTGTATTTTCTTTATATATATGTACTAGTTCTTTGTTAAGTATAAAGGAAAAATACATTAACATTTGACCTTAGCATACTTACATAACAGAGAAGGTGACAACCTCTCTCTGATTTACTTGGTATGTTTAAGGTTTGCTCCAGAACTTTTTGCCAGCCTAAAAACACTTTCTATTTCAAACTAATACACCATTTCCTTATTTGACTTTTTCCATTTTTCAGCACTGAAGAAGTTTGATTTAAGTTTCTTTGACACTAAAATGGAAACAGGCCCAATGTCAGAGTCAAGAAAATATATATAATTTGTCAATGCTCTGAGCTCAGCTCTAACACTGCTGACAGTTTTGACCCCATCAGCTTCAAGAGCCTGAAAACTAAATGAGCTTTCGCTCAATGATAAGTGACAAGTGACAATGACAGAGTGACAAGTTTAATCACAGTCGGTGCGTCCATTTTCAGCACGACTGACCAGACCAAAGTTATGATGAAAGCTTTGCGCGTGTCAGTCTTTCATAGTTCTGAAGTGGAAGAAAAGGCAATTACTTTATATCAACTTTGCATATCTATCCATACAAGTAAAATCCTCTGCTGTTTCAACACAAAGGCCGAAGATACTGTATATGTGCTGTTAACTTTGTTAGCATGAACTCATGATGGCTGCCTTGTGTCCTCTGCATTAGCTTGATATGTCTGCTGTGCACTCCCTTACGATTTAATGACTTGAAAGAAAGATGCACATTACCAAAATGATCTTCCAAGTCCACAATAACCCACATCCGTGCGATGTGGCATAATGGCCGCTGAGCTTTATTGATGCTTCTCAAAGTAACAGGCGACAGGTACATTATGTTTTAGCCTGAAAAACACTTGAAAGTAAGTTTGGTGTTTTGGTCAAGAGTGTCTGTGGCTGTGTTTGGTGGGTTTGTTCATCTCAGGCTCAGAGCTGTGAAGGATGTCACCATGAGATTATTGTGTTCCACTTAGAAGCTGGTACACTCATGGTTAGATTTTATTATCATTCTTCTTCTTCTTCTTCTTATTATTATTATTATTAGATAATCCAACTTTCCAAGTTATAATCCTGACTAAAGCTGGCATTTCAAACAATCATTCAATCAATCTTTATTTTATGGCACCAAATCATAACAAATGTTAACCCAACACACTTTACAAAACAGTAGACTAATGCCATTCTCTTATATTTTATTACCTCTTCCGAGGAGGTTGTCTTTGCTGTTAAGCACAAACCTTTTATCTCCAAAATTGATACTTTTAAGGAACTTAAGGAATGATGTTTATATTGTCTTAATAGAAATTATTTTTTTGTATTTTAATGTGGTTATAAGTTCATAAAACCCACTTGCCAACATGGACGTTGACCAAAAGCACTGTTTTATGAAAAAATTAAATATCATACAAAAAATAAAAATATGAAATGAAAATTTGTGCCTGACAGCAAAGTAATGTTTTTGCTTTGATTTGTCAGTTTGTTTGTTAATTTGTGAACAGGATAACTCTAAAAACTCAGAGCAGATTTTGATTACAATTTCAGGGAAAGTTGGTCATGGCACAAGGAATAAGTGATTCAATTTTGGTGGTGATCCTAATTCAGAGATGGATCCATACATTTATACAAGTATTTGTTAACATTGCCAGATAGGGCAGTTTTCCACATTTTTGCTGATAACTCAGTCAGTTATTAATGCATTTTGGTGACATTTTCATTGCATGTTGGTCATGGCACAATAAAGGAGTGATAACATTTTGGACACAAATCTGGATTTGAATCCAGGAAGTGTTTTTAAGGATTTTTTAACATTTGGAGATGGGGCAGTTTCCCACATTTTTGACAATAACTCAATTGGAAATGCCTTGGTGGAGGTTTGTACTCTCAGAGGACTTCTCATTTATTATCCTATTAATGCAGACCCAATATGAATCCACCATGACTGCAGCACTTTGCCACGTTTGACAACAGTTACAACAGCCATAATAAAACCTTTTGTCAGGCAGACAGGAAGTCTTGAGCAGAGCCAAACTCAAGTTGAACAGCTATCCACTGAAGCCGTGTTAGGAGAGAAGAGCAGACAGGACTACAGTTCATAATAGTGATATATTTATGGAGGCCCAGACCACAGATTTGTCCTTATCATGTTTCTCTCTGTTGAATAGAATTTAATCAGATTAGAAGTTAGACTCTTGAGATGCAGCATCTCATTTTCGATAGGGTGCTCCTCTCTATATGGTTGTGAGGGTAGTTATCATGGTGGTATCAGCACTAAAAACCATGGATAGTGGGATCATCCTAAAACTATCACTAACAGCTATAGTGATTATGACGTGGAGAGGACTGTTGTAGGTTAATATATCAGAATTGTGTTGATCTGCAACTGAATAAGGTTTAATAAGTTTAAAAATGAGATTTTTTGTTAAATAATGATGTTTTGAGTGACATATCAAAATTGCAACTCTGGGTTCTTCTTTTATTTCAGAGAACAAGTAGAACATGTTATTTGTGTGAAAAGTGTGAATATTTCTTGAGCCTAATGTTCATAAAAGGTATTTAAGATGACATTATTCTGTTCTCTAGATGTTTTGTAACTACAACATCTATTTTTCAAGTTGACTGAAAGTCACTAATTAATATGGACACTGATTTACTTCATCAATGGCTCAGTTTTTGGTCCACCACAAATATGTCTGGATGTTTTGTGGAAGTAATTTGGTTAAGTGCAGTGTGGCATCTTTGATTTCACTTAACAAGGACATTTAGGAGACGGTAAAGTTAAAACTTTTTTGTTAATTGGTGAGAGTTTCAATTTGTGATTTTATATTTCATCATCTCAACTTAACTGCTATGGTGGCTATGATGCCAAATGTGGTACTATTTAACCCACAAGCAGAATAATGAACAAATGGCAATGTGCTTTTTCTCTTTTTTTAAGGGGGGGAGAGGGGCATCAGGAGGCACTTTTCCGAACAACAAGTATCTGAAGCTGCGTTTCCACCAAGCACTTTAGTTTGGCTTGATATTGTTTGCAGTTACAGGTGTTGCAGTCTTCAAACTTTAATCTTTATTTAGTCTTTGCACAGTCAAATAAGGAGAAAAGTGTGCCGTCCCTTTTTTGGCACCCCTGTGAATGGGTGCAGAGTGTATCAAACTGACCCTAAATGGTGGAGCCAAAAGCACTGCAGTCTATTGATCGGTCACAAAAATCGCAATTCCCATGCAACAGCTGCTAGAACGAAAATACATACTGTACCGTGCCATGTTAAAATAACTTGTTGATTTGTTCACTGCTGCTGAGTAAAGCATGTCTGCATGAATCAATGCTTCATGGGGTACAGGAGTGCTGAAAGTCCTCCGATGTTGCTCTTTGCTGACGTCATGCATTTATGTAGCCGGCCCTCTCTTCCTAGCTCACGTCCCTGCCATTAAGTGAAGGTTTATCTGGGGGAGGAATGCAAAGAAGATCCAGGTTTACCACTCCAAACTGTACCAAACCAAACCAGACCACTCTGAGAAACAAGGCTTAATGTGCCAACCCTTAAAATGAAGATATGCTGAAAAGTAATAATCATTTCTGCAGCACATTCTTACAATTTGTGTGATTCAGAAGATGAATATTAAGTTTCCTTTCAACTGCCTTCTGGCTGTTTAAAGTCTTTTGAGGTTTCACATAAGAAATCTCTCTTTTATGGCTTTTACAATAAAAATTACCCAACTATCTCCAACTTTTTCTCCTAACTTTTCTGGTATCAGGTTTCTTCAGCCTGTGAACCTCCAGAGGAAAGTTTCTTACAAAGTTACAGAAACCCCACACTCTGATTCCTGCCTTCAGCGACAGCAGGCACTCTAAATAGTGGGAGCTGCAGAGCTGAACGGCCTGCTAATTAGATTTTAGATGGTGGGGAACAAGAGTGTGACCATGCAAGTGAACAGCACTGATGGAGGAGAGAAAAGTGTGTTTGTGCATATGTGTGTGTTTGGCCTCCTCCTGCCTTTGGAAAACTTATTCAAATTTAAAGCCTTTTATCGTGAACACAGTAAGTGTAGCCTGATACTGAGGTGTCAATTTTTAACCTTAAAGTCCTGAAGATCCCTCTTCTATTTCCATTAATGATTCACCCATACTGTTACATTAAAACCTGTTCATTCATGTGACTTTATGCAGCAGCTACAGTGTAGTTTGTAAGATATTTTATCATCTCATATTCTAAAAGCTGATTCAATTCTCCTGTTCCTCCTCCTATAGGTCTGTCTATCCGCAGTGTTTGCTGGAGAGCCGACCGGATCCTGGCAGGAACTCAGGACAGCGAGATCTTTGAGGTGTGAAAGGAAAGCCGGCCTCATGCTGTCACTGCCTGCAGAGATTTTCAAATAAGAGTTTTATTTTGGTCTACCGAATACTCATTGGCTTATACATTTAACCTTTTTGCCTTTTCATTGGTGTGCACCAAGATGGTTGCTATACTCATCCTAAGATGTCTCGATATTTTTCTTTTGACAGAGCCAAGCTGGCAGATTCTATCTTCTCACAGTCTCTAAGCCAAGCTTTAAAGAAACAAGAAGAAACAGAAATTAAAAGATGTTTTCCATTAAAGCTGAGTTGTGTCATGCCAGACTATGCTTATATGCATTGTCTAAAGAAATGTCTTTATTATAACTACTTAAAGGGTTAGTTCAGGGTTTTTTTTAAGTGGGGTAGTTAGAAGCCCATGGCGCTAGTAAATATGGTTGTCAATAAAGCAACATGCGAGTTTTGTCCCAAGGGGGAGATATCTGGGGGCAGATGGTAACCGGTATATAGCAGTACATGGTGCCACCAAAAGCCTTGTAATTAACCCACTTACAGGTTAAAACTACTCAATAAACTATGTTGGCTTGACAATATATTACATATAGTAAGATTCTTTACAGCATTTAACTTTACCTTGATAAAGCCCCTGTGTTTAGAGCTATTTTATGGTGAAGGGGTTATGTATCCCTCTGCCATCAGCTTGTCAGGCAGTCAGAGGAAACAACAAACACTACCTTCAATAAACTGAACCAAAAATGAGCAAGTCATTAATTGAGAACACAACCCTCAGCACCCTGAACAGCTGATGAGGGACTTTGCTGAGGAAAAGTGAAATACTGTTAAGAATCTTACTGTAGCCTATTGTTTAGCCAACATAGTTTTTTGAGTAGTTTTAACCTATAAGTGGGTTAATCATGAGGCTTTTGGTGGCACTATGTACTTCTATGTACCAGCTACTGTCTGCACCTGGATATCTACCTCCAGGGACAAAGCTTGCAAGTTCCTTTACTGGCACTCATATTTAATATTGCCATGATCTAGTAACCCCACTTCAAAAAAACTGAACTAACCCTTTAATGAGATTTATGTATTAAGACTTGACAAGCACAGGCTGAGAGGCCTGATTGAAATCAAAGCTTGTCCTAATCTGTCAAAGGCATTTTCCACTTCAAATCAAACTTAGGTCGGACTGGTTTTCATCTAGATATTTTTTTTTACCATAGTCTTACCAAACTTATTTTCAATGATTTTACTTAAATCTGATTCCAACACTGGACTCCGTACATGTTAACTCTGAACTTTGGTCTTGGTAAAAGGCTGTGTCCAAGGTGTGTGTTTGTGGTTTCAGGTGATGGTTAGGGATCGTGACAAGCCGCTGCTCATCATGCAGGGACATAGCGAGGGTGAACTCTGGGCGCTGGACGTTCATCCTAAAAAACCTCTGGCTGTCACCGGCAGTGATGACCGCTCCGTCAGGTTGGTGCTGGATCTACAGCTCATGTTTTTTGTCACATTCAACATACTGGGAGTTACGCAGTACAACCACAGGCATGTTCTGGGACACATGTTCCACTGGAGGCTTCACAGGCTTATTTGTTTTCCAGCGAGACTCTTTGTGCTGATCAGCAGCATCTGCTCTCTGCTTTCTTTCGGCTTTGCAGGAGGTTCCTTAGAGACCAATTATATATTGTATAATTATTATAACAAACACAGTCTGCTAAACACACCCAAGAAACAGATGGCCACAACCAACAGAACAGGAAAGGAACAAAAGGATGGGCTCAGGCTTAGCTCCTGAAAATGTGTTTCTGTGTAAAGAGCGGTGCGTTAACCTCCTTTATTTACTAATAACACAAACCTCGATTCCAATGAAGTTGAGATATTGTATAAAACATAAATTAAAAGAAGAATGCAAAGATTTCAGTTCCTTGTCAACCTATATTTAATTGAATATACCACAAAGATGAGACATTGTTCAAACTGATGAACTTCTTTGGTTTTTGCAAATATCCTTTCATTTTGAATTTGATGCCTTTAATACCTTCCAAAAAAGCTGTGACAGGGCAACAAAATACTTAGAAAGTTGAGAAATGCCCAAAAGACACCTGTTTGGAGCATTCAACAGGTGAACAGGTTAACTGGAAACAGCTGAGTGTCATGATTGGGTATGAAAAGAGAATCCCCGAAAGGCTCAGCTGTTTAATGAGGGGGTAAGGATCACCTCTTTTGGACACCATGGACGCCATGTCCCCTGACCTAAAGAGGAAAGGACCATGTAGACTGTTATCAGTGTTAAGTTCAAAATCCAGCATCTGTGTTGGTATGGGGATGTGTTAGTGGCCAATGGCATGGGAACCTTGCACGTCTCTGAAGGCACCATTAATGGTGAAAGGTAAATACATGTTTTGGGGCAACATATGCTTCTATCCAAGGGACGGCTTATTCAGGGACATCCCTGCTTACTTCAGCAAGCAAATACCAAGCCACATTCTGCAAGTTACAACAGCGTGGCTACGTAGTAAAATAGTGCAGGTACTAGACTGGCCCGCCTGAACCCCAGTTCTGTGTCCCTTTGAAAATGTGTGGAGCATTATGAGCGCAAAATACTAAAGCAGAGACCCAAGACTGTTGAGCAACTGAAGTTGTACATCAAGCAGGAATAGGAAAGAATTCCATCTACAAAGCTTCAACAATTATTGTCCACTGTTCCCAAATGCTTTTTGAGAGTTGATAAAAGGAAAGTTGATAAACATGCCCTTGTCCCTACTTTTTTGAAACTGTTTTAGGCATCAAATTCAAAATGAAAGAATATTTGCAATAAACAATGATGTTTATCAGTTTGAACATTAAATGTCTAACCTTTGTAATGTATTGAATAGATTACAGGCTGAAAAGGATTTGCAAATCAGTGGACTCTGTTCCTATTCACGTTGTACACACTTTCCCAACTTCACTGGAACCTGGGTTTGTAATTGCAGTAGTTTAAATGTTAATGTAAAGTTTCCAATCCAAACATTCTTTAAAAACTTCAGGACCATATTGTGAACAAAACTTTAAGAAGTCTGTGTAAAAATGAACCCAGTTTCCTGGCAGTATTTATGGCATCATCTTTTTAGCCTGAACAGACTACATTAGTCTTCATTTTGTAATTCTTGAGAAGAAAACTGTCCCTAACCAATTTGATGCCTGAGGCAAGATTTCAACTGGCGCCCTTAATACCGAATGCTTTACAGGAAAACTACATTTGCCAGATTTCATACTATATCTTACATGGCAGATCCATCCGGTGAAGCTTCAAAGTGATACATTTATCTCCAGTCAGAACATGAGTGGACATTTCTGACGGCACAGTGAGGCAGAGAGATGACGTGCTGAGAGTGAGAAGCAACTACAGCATCTTGAATACTACTTCTGAAGAGAGTAGCATGGATGGAGCTCTAAGTGGAAGTTTGATTTGACCTGAACAACATTTCTCCATTAAAAGCATGTCAACTTTTCTTGATGGAAAAGATGTTTTTGCTTTTCTCTCTTGACTGGTCTTGACAAGAGTTTGATTAACCAACAGGATCTTACCCTGTAGCTTACTCCATGGCAGCACAACTTCTATAGTATGTCATGCATAAGCAACTCCATGTTCACTGACCTCAGGGCTGGAGCAGACCTCAGGCCCAAAACTAACATAGCCTCTGGTGTTACCCTCAGATGTCATATTTTTGGTTTACACCCTAAATGAAAGTAACAAATCAGAACTCAAACTGTTTATGAGCTAAATTAGAAAACATGAGCATGGCTATCATCGATAAAGTGTTTTCGTACATTACTGCATAGATGTTATAACTTTAGTCAATTGCAGTACATTGGCACCCCATGGATGGCTGGCACCCCTGGCATGACTATACTGCTTTTGCCAAAGGCTGGCTCTGCTAGTGAATGACTTTAGAATGCTATCATCTCCTTCATTATGCAATTCTGGTTAGTTTTGGAAATATAATAAACTATTAAAAGTTGTTCTGATCTTGTTTTGCAGTAAAATAGTCCAAATAATCTGACAGGGATCTGCAATGATCAGTCCAAAACACTCCTGTATTGTTCTGGTACAAAGTAGATCATACATTTTTTATACATTTATGTGTTTTTTTTTAAGATATTATTAATCAAAATTTAAAAAGGGGGCCTTTTTTACAGCATGGAAGGTTTTGTGTAAAAGCCAATGGCAAAAAAGTGTTTTCCTATTGTCATACTTTGCTGAGATGATACACAATCCCAACACAAAGCCAGGTGAAGAGAGCTGTGTGCTTTAGGTGAATTAAACCAATCGAAATGTCAGCCATTGTTCCCTTTAAAAGCAATGAGGGACAGCCAGCGGACATTACGTTGTTTACATTGTGGATGTCATTGCATGCTCTGAAACTCTGGCCAGCTATTATAATGCCTCTCCTTTTACTGTGCCGCTAAACAAACAGAACACGCACAGAACAGATATGAAAATGTGTTGGTGCTCATTTTAAAGTTATATTTCATTGCTGTGTTCCCACAACATCAGCAGTAACCAAGGATGAGGGCTGGACGTTTCTGCATGTCTAGAATAAAACCATAACTGCATTCATTTTTTAACTCTTGATTAAACAACAGAAGCAGACTGGTCTCTGACAACCTGTTTACGATACATAAAAAAGCTGTACACATTTTTCTACTCATGTTGATAAATCCTTGTCTGCATTCTCTAATACATGTGTAATGCACACTAGATAGCCTGTATCAATAATTCTGAGCAGTGAAATTTCAATGTACACACAAGAGCCATTCCAGCGCATGAATGTCCTTAATTCTAGATTTACATGTGCACATACGTACATGATCACAGGGATAAAGAGAGAGGAGAGAGAGACCAGTGTATACACCAAAGATAAACAACACAAAACTAGACAACTAACATTAGAACAACAGATGGCTAAGTATTAGGAGAAATTTAGAAAATTAAAGTGTCTTCTTCTGATTTAATCATTTGGCAAAATTATTTTTAAGGGCAGCATTATGAAAAGAGTTAAGAGGGAAGAAAAAGCAAGACAAGCAAGATAAACATTTTCACAACCTTAAACAAATGAAGTGGAAGAATAAATTTGGACTGTATTCCTACTCACTAGAATTTAATTCAGCATTAAAGCATCAAACTCTTGTAATACAGCCTCTACATCTACATGTCTTAAAAGGTGTTTGTCCATCATAGTTTTCCCTAAATGTGTTTTTTACTGATGTAAGCAGCTGCTGGAAAGATCAGTGCATGCAGCTGATATCATTAATTTCATCAAATGTGAATTTATTTGTTTATGCTCATGTTTGCTGATAAAACTCTTCATAACGAAAAACTACACTTAATTCAGCATAGCTCACTTAGTCACAACTTTTATTGTGAGTGTCTTCGTCAGACTAATCAAATTTGCATTGGCAAGCACCTCACAATAAAAGACAGAGATAACAATCTCAATTGTTGCAGTTGTCTTCAGTGACATTATAAGCATGAACAAAAACTATGTAAGTATAGTTCCCGTTTGCATGAGAACCTTTGTGTGCATTTTTGCTTCTTTCTGGGTGAATTACATGTGCTGGAGGGCGCAAGGAGGAGTGCTTGAAAAACTGAGCCATGACACCTCTCAAGCCTCTCATCCATTAATCACATACAGTGGAGTAAGTAACCACTTAGCTCAGTGGAGTGTGTGTTTGATCTTGCTGACATGAGTCTATCCTTCTGATGCGTCCTCTAAATATGCCTTTGTTCTCTGGTGGAGATGTTGTTGTTTGTATTGTTTGTGAAGGGAGTCCAAAACTGCATTAAAGGTTGGAGAAAGACAGTGTCTTAGTCCCCACCTCTGCTCAGAGATGGTTTCTCCATCTTAACTAAAATGGCTTCTTTGACACCTCTCTCAAACCATTGGATTTCTCTGGATAAGATGGAGATGTTTTTGTCATCAAAAGAATGTCCTGTATCTTTAAGATGTAGGTGAATGTCTGAGTCCTGTCCAGAGGAGGTAGCTCTCCTATATCCCCTGAAAACGAGATGCTGCATCTCAAGGGGCTAACCTCTAATAAATTTATATTCAACAGAGACAAATATGACAATGACAGGTCTATGATTGGGACATGAATCTATTACTAGCTTTAGTTCTTACTTTAGTTCTTACTTTAGTCCACTTCCTTCGCCCTCACACCCAACACAGCATAGTGTGGATGGCTGTTCATCATGAGACTGGGATCCACATTCAAGATTTCTTGCTGCTAAACAGAGGTTTTTTCTTCCCTCCATGTTGGAGGGATTCATGATTGGCTATATGGATTCATGTTGGGTGTTGGATGTATGTATTTGTATAAATATGTATATGTATATTTTATATGTACATATATCTATATATCTATCTATCTATATATGTATATATATATATATATATATATATATATATATATGAATACATCCATTAAATGAAACGTTTGTCTTCAGCCTGCTCTATTGTAAAGTGTCTTAAGATGACACTTGTTATGAAGTGGCGCTATACAAATAAAGATTGATTGATTGATTGATTGATTGATCGATTGATTGTTACTCTGGCTCTTCATCAGTCAACTCTTAGAACTGAAGAATCCTTTTGGAGAAGAAGAAAAATGTCCTCAAGAACCTGAGCCAGTCCAGTTGCCACTTTGATAAGTATTTAATAACTATGACCTGGATGACTGAGAACCTACACAGACATCCTCTAAATAGCAAGAATACACTGAGCCACAGACGTTAGCCTTTTCATGAGGTTTTTGGTTTGAGGCCTACTCACTTTATGCATCCTCATAGGAGCAGGCCAGCTTTGCACTTGACCACTCCTCAGCTTTAGATGACCAACATGAGCACTTGGTGTAAAAACAAAATTACTGCTGCTTCAGGTGGAAAGAAGGAAGGGCACCTTCACTGCACACCAATGCTCTTTGCAACTGGTCTACTAAAGGGGCCTGAATGTACCTCTACCATGATCATTTATGTGCACACTGTTTGCTTGTGTGTGACAGGTTGTGGAGTCTGGTGGATCACGCTCTCATTGCTCGCTGTAACATGGAGGAGGCAGTGCGTAGCGTGGCGTTCAGCATGGACGGATATCAGTTGGCTCTGGGCATGAAGGATGGATCCTTCACTGTGCTGAGAGTCAGGTAACATCCACACACACATACATCGAAACACACACAGGGACCAAAACAGACACGATGCAATAGAGTCCTGAGACAAACAAACATGAACAGAATTAAAATCTAATATTGCTCTGTTGTTCAGGGTTATTAACAGACTCTTTTTTTACTGCTCAGAGACATTACGAATTGTTTTTCTCTGTCTGTCTCAGAGACATGACGGAGGTTGTCCACATAAAGGACAGAAAGGAGGTGATTCATGAGATGAAGTTTTCTCCAGATGGATCATACCTCGCTGTCGGCTCCAACGACGGACTTGTTGATATCTATGCTGTCGCCCAGAGATTCAAAAAGGTAAGGACAAAGGTGGATCCACAAGCTAGAAAACAATGAGACCTCAAACTAAAACCAGCAAAAAAGAGTTTTAATGCAGCCACAAAGGTCTTAAAAAATGAAGATACTGGAGCTTGAAATCAAAGCTTCTCTACTAATGTGATGGACTTTTTGTCTTAGAAAAATTAACTTAAACAAACATTCCTATCATTTTTTGTGCATGTCACTGCAGGTAGGAGAATGCAGTAATTCCACCAGTTTTATCACACACCTGGACTGGTCTCTGGACGGTAAAATCCTCCAAACTAATGACGGAGCAGGAGAGCGCCTCTTCTACCGAATGCCCAGTGAGTCTCCATGGGTGCTTTTTATTAAACCTAACATTTAAAAACTCTAAAATCATCATGATCTTAATGCTAACATTTCATTTGTTTACCATGTATGTCCCGTCCTTACACACATAACACATAAATTATTGTATGATTGGATGTTGCAATTAAATGGTGTTTAAGTGCTAACATTTTAATGCACTCTGGAAATAAATGACAATTACTTAGTGGTTCAAAAATTGAATTATTTGGCAAAAAAAGTCTGGATGATTTCGAGATTCATGCACTGATTTTCAAATCAAAAAAGTAACAATAATCACTCTCTTGTTTTTTATTTTTATTATTAAAACATTACTCCTAAAGACATCATTATATAAAGAAACTGGAGTAGCATATTAAACCCCTGGAGGAGCCTACAGGTGGATGCTGAAGAGGTGAAGAGTAGAAAGTAGGCGCACAGCACTGATGCAGAGCAGCTGGCAAAGCTGAGGAGAGAAAGAGAGTGGAGAATTTTGCAGCCTTGTCTGAAAAAACAATGTTAGACACCCAATACCCTAATCTTTTGCTGAGGGTACTGTAGGCTTTTTGCTTTTGCAAATGCATAAATGCTTTGAAATAATGAGAGGAGGGCACATTTGTAAAGATTAGCATGGTAAAAAAAATGTCAAAGCGTGATGATGTCGGTGTTTGCCAGAGAGATTTCTTTCAGCAATAATATAAAAGCCCATTGAGAAGACCCATTATTGTTTTTGTTGAGGACACAAGCAGGAAGCTATCATTGCCCTTGGTCTTTTGCTGGGACACAGTTCATGAACCTTGGCAGCTGAGGCACTTGACAACATCAAAACCCAGAAATTCAGTGTTCAAAATAATTGCCCCTACTCCAAGCTCGGGAGGGGCTTGGAGTAGAGCTGCTGCTCCTCCACAATGAGAGAAGCCATATGGGGTGTCTCAGGGCATCTAATTGGGATGCCTCCTGAACGCCTCCTTGGTGAGGTGTTTAGGGCACGTTCCACCAGTAGGAGACCTCGGGGAAGACCCAGGACACGCTGGAGGGACTATATCTCCCAGCTGGCCTGGGAATGCTTCGGGATCCCCCAGGAAGAGCCAGACAAAATGTCCAGGGAGAGGGAAGTCTGGGATTCCCTGCTGAGGCTGCTGACCCTAGTATGACCCTGGTATGGTAAATAGATTATTTGTTCAGATTTTCACTCATTTTGAGTTTGATGCCTGCAACATGTTTAAAAATGGGGTAGTGGCTTTGTTTAACAACACTCAATAAGAATTTGGGAACTGAGGACACCAGTTGTAGGTGGAATTCTTTTTGCTTGATGTTTGACTTCAGTTGCTCAAAAGTCCAGGGTCTCCGTTGACATATTTTGCATTCATAATGCACCACACATTTTCAAAGGGAAACAGGCCTGGAGTTCAGACAGGCCAGTCTAGTATCCAAGTTTTTTTTACAACAAAGCCACACTGTTGCAACTTTCTGACAGACAGTGGCTTGGCATTGCCTTGTTGAATTGTAGATGTAGTGATGAATTGTGTTAACTGCATTGGTTTTCTAAAGTGTTCCTGAGCCCACGTGGGAATATCCTTTACAAAATGATGTGGGTTTTAAATGCAGTGCTGCCTAAGGAACTGAAGGTCTCAGGCAATGTTGGCTTTACGTGCAGAAATTTCTCCGGATTCTCTGAATCTTTTGATGATATTATGGACCTTAGATGATGAAATTCCTAAGTTCCTTGTAACTTTATGTTGAGAAAGGTTTTTCTGAAACTACCGGACTGTTTGCTCACACAGTTGTTCTCAAAGTGGTGAATCTCACCCCATCCTTTCTTATGAACAACGGAGCCTTTTGGGGATACTCCTTTTATACCTAATTAAGACACTCACCTATTTCCAATCAACCTGTTCACCTGAGGAATTTTCCAAACAGGTGTTTTGGGGTTTTTTTTTTTTAGCATTTCTAAACTTTCCCAGTCTTTTTTTGCTCTTGTCTCATCCCTTTTAGAACACATTTGCTTTATGGTGCATTCAATTTAATATAGTTAAAAAGATTTGCAAATCATAATGTTCTATTTTTATTCACGTTTTACACAATGTTCCAACTTCATTGGAACTAGGGTTTCTAATTTAAGGAGCTGCACCGAAAAACTTGACTCTTCGCTCTCAGATGCCAAGTCCCCTGAAGGAGATTGTGTATTTCACTAAGATTCACATCCAGATACACATGTGCACAGAGAGAGAGAGTAATGCATGTATTCATAAACTGAATATACATGCATATTTCCTGTGTACCTGTCAGAGAAACTGAGACACCCACACTCATCTGCAACCCAGTGTGATGAGTTAGAAAACAATGAGACAGAGCGAGGGTGGCAGAGGGCTGACTGAGAAATATATTATCTCAGAACTGAGCAAAGGAAAAGTTTGAAAACTTATAATCATGCATAATTCAGTCCTGATGACTCAATGACTCTTGTAGTTACCGTGGAAACGCCAGTACTCACTTAGAAATCTCTTATCTGGTGAAAGAGCCAGAGTCAGTCCTTGAGCGGCTCCTGCCTCTTTGTTGATTTAATAAAGAAGTCATCTGTAATATTTCTGTTTCTTTCAATAAGCAACCTCAGGCTGACTCCACTTGTCAGTATTTTTCCACACAGGAGAAGGATTTTGTTATGTTGCTTAGGAGTTGAAGGTGTGAAGCCTGTCGCCTGCAGCTCTTCATCTAACAGCTCACTGCGGCTGCTGCTGGCTCCTTCATAACTCCCTGACACAAATCATCCCCTGACAGCATCTACTAAATGATCGTTGTCTGTTTTGTTGATGTATTTTTAATGATCGATGTAGCATACTGTCACTCTCTGCAACAGACAGATTATTTGTAAATCATGGCTGCATCTTAGTAAAAACATCACCTTATGTTCTGACATCTTCTGTGAGCAGAGGGGTTTAAAAATGAGGTCTAAATGAATGAGATAGGAGGCGACACACTGCTTTATTTCCTGTAAATACATTTTTTTAGGGTGCAGTTTGTGCCTTGAGCTAGATGGGTACAGTGAAAATATGCTAATCATAAGGACCATGAAAAGGAGCCATCCATGTCACAACAATCCTCATAACTTTAAAAGAAAATAAAGGATTAAAGGGAGAAGGAAAAGAGGAGGAAAGCAAGAACACCACCATCAAATTCTGCATGACAAAGTCAAACCAAAAACAAATAAGACTGCAGGAGCCCGAGTGTGCTCTGCTGATGTAAGAGGCTGTTCATTTCCACACAAAGGGAATGGAGCTCTGGGACCTGATTCAGAAATGATTTCAGCGTGGAAGATTAAAATCTGCACCATCCACACATTTTCCTTTTCTTTCCGTTCTGTCTGTGACAAATGACGTGTAAATGGGCTGTTTGTTATCACCGCCATCTACAGAGAGATAAGCTGGTGCATGCAAGTACATGAATAATTCGTCACAGAAATCAAGAAGTGTTTTTATTTGGTCACTGAGAGTTAGCAGAGGATGTGTCCTAAATTACCTACCACTCACTTTCTAATGCTCCATAAAATGAGTATTTATGTTCTGTAGTGCTGTCCAAATGATGAGTGAGCATTATTATACTTTATATAATGTGATTATTGTATCCCACAGTGCATTGTGTAATGTAATGTGCCACTAACTGTCACTCACCAAGAAGTATAAACAATCAGTCACTGCTGTGCAAAGCGTTGGCAAGCAGGTAGAGAGATGCAGTTGTGCTGCAGTCAGTGTGGATTCAGAGCTAATATGTGGTGGCATTTTTTGTGAAACCCAGAAGCTGTTTTAATAAAAGAACAAGGGTGTTGTTTAGCTCAGATGTCCCACGTTCAGAGGCTCTGTACTTGTCCTTTTTCACAGGTTTGACTCCTTTTTTTATGGCCCACAACTTATGGCACGTCTTCGTTACTGAAGTCAAAAATGCTCAGTTTTAGTGAAGTTTGTGTTCTTTGTTTCTTCTGACTAGCTGACCAGCTGATGGCAGAGGGATACATAACCCCTACATCCCAATATATGATATTCTAAACACAGGGGCTTTGTTGAGCAAAAGTTAAATGCTGTAAAGAATCTTACTGTAGCTTATTGTTGAGCCAACATATTTTTTTGAGTAGTTTAACCTATAAGTGGGTCAATCACGAGACAAAAGCTTGCAAGTTCCTTGGCACTCATATTTACTAGTGCCATGGGCCTTTAGCAACCCCACTTAAAAATCCCAAAATTAACCCTTTAAGAAAAATAACTTAAAATATCCCAGATGCATTCGTGTGATCTGCTCGAGTAAAGAGGGAGACTGATCATATTTGCCATAGTGTAATGCCTAAAAGCAGTGCTGGGGGTGAGCGTAAGAGTAGACTTGCAGAGCAGTACCGCTTTTTTCTGAGTTTTCAGGTTCCTTGTGAGCTGCATGATGGCCATTAAAACAAAGTCTGCTAACTCAGCTTCTCTTAACATTTCTGTTATGTCATTACAACAAAGAACCTCGAACACAAAGGGAACTAATTAAAGCTCACAAAAGTAAAAAGAAATGTAAGCCTTTAGGACAAACGGTGATGTATTCAAAGACTGTGGGTGGATTTCATTGACACAGCACTCCTGTGAGGGTTTTTCAGGGCATCTCGGGGCTGTGCCAGATACAGACAGAGCAAACTGTTAGCAGATGCCGGCATTGGAGCATCCACTGCTGGATGGACAGAGCAGCTAACTAATCATTAATTCTCCAAATTGATAGTATTTTGATGTTTTTTTTGTGTGTGGTTTACATATTTTGCTCAATATCAGTTGCCATTATCACTTTTGATATTGAATTTTAATGTTTGTTTTGTAGTATCTTATTTTACTTAATGTCATGTTTGTAAGACATCTTTACATCATTTTTGTATAAGAGATCTTCTAAACTCCTCAAGCCAAGGTTAGAAATGTTACTTTGGTCCATTATCCCTCCCACTTTAATAATAATACCAATTGGAATTGTATTTTATATTGTTGGAAAGCCTGATAAGTCACCTTCACAGCAATGTATGACTGTAAGGATTGTGCATTCATGGAACTTGGTCCTAATTTTGGGAAAAGTGGCAGGGCTGATACCAAAAATTTCTGCCACTTTGTGTACCAAAACACCAGCTCTCAGTTGCAGGGGATTTTTGCACATTTTTGGGGTACTACCCACACGTTTAGCTGTGTTGCTCATTCCACAAATGCACGATCCATACAAGTTTCACCTCATTCTAAAGGTGACTAATCAGGATTTCCAACGATAAATAATACAATACTAATTGGTATTATTAAAGGGGAAGAATAAGAAACAAGAGCCAAGATGCCCTTTTTGTCCACAGGGGGCGCAAAAATGCCTGGAGTGGAGGTTTAATTATTTTTTTGAAAGTCTTCTTGGTTTAAGATAAGCTATCTTTGTTTTACAGTTTTGTTAGTTTGTTCGTTTTGATTTTGTTTTTTTTTTTCATAAATGGTGCCTAACTAGTGTTGCTCAGTGTTTTAAAACTTTAAGAAGTTATCACATCACTATTAGCATCCAATGAGGCAACAAGTTATGACCAACAACTTTTTTCTCTGCCTGGTGGCTCTCTTTATAGTCCTCTACAGAAAATTCTTATTTAGGTAGAGAGAATAGTCAAAGAGCTTGACTTAAGACTCATTCGTCTTTGTCTTCCAGTGGGGAAGCCCGTTGTCAGTAAAGAAGAGATCAAAGGTCTGTGCTGGGCATCCTGGAGTTGTGTCCTTGGTTCTGAGGTCAGCGGCATCTGGCCAAAATACTCCAACCTGACGGAGGTCAACGCTGTGGATGCTAATCACGCTGCAGCCGTCCTTGTTACTGGAGATGACCTTGGCCTCGTCAAGCTGTACAGATTCCCTTGTCTGAAGAAAGGTCTCACTCTTAGTTTCTCCTTCAGTCCTTTAAACTTTGTTCTTTCTGTTTTGATGTTAAATGTGGGTTGTCTGTTGTTTCCACAAGGAGCCAAATTCAAGAAGTACATCGGTCACTCAGCCCACGTTACAAATGTCAGATGGTCACATGACCTGCAGTGGGTGCTGACAACGGGTGGAGCTGACCACGCCCTTTTCCAGTGGAGGTTTTTACCAGAGTCGGTCATGAATGGAGGACTGGACAACAACATTCAAGGTAAAGAATCAGGGGAGAGTTTGGTTCAGAGTCTCAAAGCTTTTCACAGTAAAGGAGAGTAATGAAGTGGACTCAGCTGAATATGAGCAGAGTACAAAAGACTTATAGAAAACTAAGACTGTGTAATTGTTAGACTATTTCAGAGGGTTTTTGAGGTCTTTTACAATTTCAGTGTTGATTTACTGAGATGTTGATTATTTTTTAAATCAGCCCAAATGTATAGGGAGTCGTTACTACATCCTCATGAGGACTCTTATGAAGTTGTTTAGAGTTCAGTAACAGGCCGGGGAAATCCTTTTGAGAGTCATGGGGGTAATTTAAGTGCTTTACATTGCCAAGAGAGGCTAAAGGGATTTTTATCTAAGCTGTAATAGCTCTTGAAATGGTTTAGCTTTATTTAGCTTAAGGAACTCTTGGGAAGTCTTTGTGAGTCCTTAACGTGGGAATGTGATTTTCAAAAGTGCTTATAAGTCCTATTAAAAGATTCAAGACTTTAAAGGGTGCTTCCATGATTTTTTTAATGGATCATTTTAATCTTTGTGGAGGGTAACATGGCCTTGAGTAGTTCTGTGTGTTTTATTTCATTTTAATAAGTCTTGTTAGACATCCATGTTTGTTTGTTTTTTATTTGTTTTTTTGTTGAGACTCCATGTAAATTTTGACGTTTCGTAAGTTGTTTCAGAATGGCTGAGCAATTTTGTTTGAACGTAGGTTACTCTTTGAGGATCTTGCATGGTTTCTGGAGTCCACTCAGGGGTAGGGATTGAAATTAAAAAAAAAAAAATTATTCCCTCAAGGAATCCATATCATTAGTCCTTTCGCCTATGATTCCTTTATCAGTCTCTAACACTTTGTTCTGCATGCCTTGCAACTCAAGGACGTCAAGCTCTCATCAGAGTCAGTAAGCAGAAATAATACCAAAGAAGTCAAAAATCATGGCAGACATGGGGCAGAAGTGGAACTGTGGCTTAATTTCCAACCAAAAATTGCTTACTGCACAACTTTCAGAAAGTCAAAACGCCAGAAACTTGCAGAAGCATTTATCTGGAGTATGCAGCACAGCACTGAATACCAGGAGTGTCATGCGTTTGACATTGTTGCCACTGACAACCTATGCAAGCCAACTTTTCTCCACACAGAAAATGATCAGGAATCAATGAGGGAATTTTTAAAGTTAACAGCAATATCCTACGGTGCTACTATATTTGTCGTACACATCAGCTATTTTTTGTACCCTTGTCCCTCTGGTGAGCACTCTTATATCATTCCCCAACCATTTTTGTAGCAAAGCTTGGTTTTATGAATGAAAATACTGACAGAGACTGGCCTTCAATCAATGACCATGTGAACTGGTGACTTTCAGCTAAATAAATATGTGGCTGTGTTTGTAGTATTTTAGATTATTATCAAATACATATCTGTTCAGGATATTCTTATGTTATCATGCACACTAAAACAAACAGACATTCACAAGCATATCATCTAAGCATATCATAGTCAAATCTGTTGCATATAGTCAGTTTTATTTGTGATTACACCCATTATTCAGCTGAAGATGAACACTAATGCAGGACTAAAAAGCAGCTCGTGTGTCCAAGGGGTCATCTAGTGTCTTGACTGTCTGAAGTTGGTTGTTCAAAATCTTAATAGGCTTTAAGGTGCATTAGGTTTTCATGGATGGGTTTGAGGTAATAAGTAAAGTGAGTGATACCAAAGTTTCTTAAACAGAAACCAGAGCTCTTTATAGAAATGCAGCAGTCTCATAGCATCTAGATGGTTTTATGGAGAGAGTCTATTCAACTTTTTGAAAGTTTTATGTTTTTCTGAAATTTGTATGGTTTTCTGAAGAAAGGATGTTGGAGCAGAACTTGGAAATGGGCCCCTGTGATGATAAGATTTAGGAAACTCTCAGGGATTTAACAAGGACAGACAGATGGTTTCAAGCTTCTTTTTTCTTTGTTGTCTCGGTAAAAGAATCCCTGATGAGACTCTTTGGTGGTTCTCGTTGTTGCTGATGGGATCTCTGTTCTTTATCTAACAAGGTTCAGCAAAGAAAACAAGATAAATGGTAACTAATATTAACTTTGGCCATCTGATGTTTTGGAAGTAATTCAGTCTCTAAACCCTTATTTTTCCTTCATCCATTAAAAAATTCTTTGAGATAAAGTGATCAGAAATGTCTGCATCTGTCTTCTCTGCAGACAGCCATGGAGACTCCAACAGTGAAGAATCTGACAGTGACGTGTCGGACGTCCCGGAGCTCGACTCAGACATCGAGCAGGAAACGCAAATCAACTATGAGAGACAGGTACAGCTTTCATTTCTGATGAGACTTGTGTTTTCACAGTGATCCACAACCCATGAGCAGGACACTGAACACTCACCTGCCTCAAAGGATCTAAATAGAGCAGATACAGTTTTGAAATTTCGATTAGTTTTAGCTTTCATTTTGTTTTGAGCTTTTAGAAATGTATTTTGTATTGTTATTATGTTAAAACATTTAGGTTAAGTTAGTAGTTTCAGTTCTTTTTTTTCCTCTCGATTTTTGTTTTTAAGGCCTTTACACACCAAGGGCAATGCAAATAAACAGCATGAAACTGCGAATATTTCCAAGATCATTTTTGACGCATCTTCGTATTCACAATTTCACATTAAAAGCGATGTATATTTGTACATATATGTCATGTACATTCTAAAAATAATCACGTCATGGAAGTCAAAACAGACTCAACATCAACTGACAATGACCTGGGACTTATTTTAATGAAAGAGAATCTAAATGGGCACATATTGGGAGAAGAACTGAACTTCTGTTCAAAGCTGTAGCTTTAGTATACACGCACTGCTTCAATGCTATCCCTCTCCATCTGTTGTTAGTTAAGAGAAACATTTTGATAACTTTGGTCAGGTAATACGCGTTGCTGTCATGCAAACACACCATCAAGTGGGCCGCCATGTTGAATGTTTTGACTGTTGACTGTGACATATGTTTAGTCTTGACTTCTCAGATCAAGCTGTTCATGCTACCTCAATTTGAGAGGCCAATAATGGAATTAAGTTTCCCAATTGCACCTGCAGCACGATGTAGTGATGTGTACTGTGTTAAAGTAAATTGTTATTCTAAAGTGGAGATGTTAAAGCTATTAAAGAAAACACTGATATGCTCTTAAACAAAATTTATTTATTATAGATCATTTAAATTCATGATTTTAATACATTACAGAGATTTCCTTTAAGTATGATTTATCTGCAATTATTTATTGATTTAAAAGTATATGACCCTGACAGTACATGAGGAGAGTCCTTACAATCATATAATCATGGTGGCTAGAGTAAACTTTACTTTGCCATTTTTCATAAATCCAAGTTCATCTCTTGTTGTTTCCTGTCACAGATCATTTAGTTGTGTTACCTCTTATGTTTGACCTGCCACAGGGGCTGGTAGGTTGAGCAAGTTTACCTGCCACTGCACAAAAACACTCACATTTGGCAGGTGGCTGGTGCTGATTTCCAACTCTGATTGATCGTGTCAGTTATTTACAGCCTGAGGGTGAATAAAAGCTAATAGGCCTATTTATGTTTCAGAAGGGACCTCAACCAAATTCTGTAAAATAAATCAAGCAGATGGAAATTCTGCTCCAGAAAGCACACTCAAAGTGTAATAGAATAGCTTTTATTGTCATTGCCCTGTAGTACAATTAAATGTTTTAGAGCTCTGCTTACAAAACAGTGAACAGTATATTCCTTTGTGCCTGAGCAATGTCAGGTATTAAAATTAAGGACATTTTGTCTGAGATTTTACAATGCTTTAATTATTGTAATAGAGTTTCATTAGTTTTTAAAGGCTTGTTTTTAATTTTGTTTTTAGTCAACCTTTATTTTAACATTTGGGTATTTGTAATTCCGTTAGTTTTGGTTAATCATAACAACCTTGACAGACACCCATGAGTGTTCTTCACTAATGAGCGTGTTTAAATAGAGACTGCACTGTGACAGCTCCTCGTTCTTATTCCCATCAGCCACAGACACAGCAGGGCTCTGTGCGGTTGCCATGGCAATCCTAAAAAACGCCTTATCTCCAATGCCAGCCGCTGCCTGGCAGACTTCCCCGTGACTATACCGTCTGCAGTTTGCAACCAGTTCCTGCAACAATGTGCTGTTTGGAGATAGGAGGAGAATGTGTGTTGGTGTGTGCATGCATGTGTGTTCATTTATCAGAAGCTCTAAAGTTTCATTGGATCGAGTAGGAAAACATGGATTAGTATTATTAAATATACTTCCCTGTCCTTGGTCCTTTCTTCCTATCCTCTATTTTCTTTTCTCCCTCTTTTTTATACATCCTCAGTTTCCTCCTCTCTTCATTCTGTTTTTGCATTTTCCTCCAGTCCTTCCTCCTTCCCTCTATCACCCTGCAGAGCTTTTCTTAGCATTCGGGGCAGCATTACTTATTCAGACACCATTGTCTTGACTTAGCGATAAAATATTTCAACAGCTATTTGATGGATTTCCTTAACATTTTGAATCCCTCTGAATCTGACTCCAGTACCCAGGTACAGTGAAATCTTTACTGACTCATCCCTCTATGATGAAAGATAGATTCTTATAACTGTAGCTCGGTCATACATCTAGTGAACCATGTCAAACTTTACTTTCTATACTTTGTTGAAACATTCCAGCGTCTTCAGATAGTATTTGGTTCAGATGTTTGTCCCTCAGGATTGAAAAAAACTGACAATTTTCTGTCATGTAATGTGGAGACATCTCCATTTAAATACTAAATGTATCTGTTTTTTGTCTCTACGGGCAGAACCAACAACAATGAAAATGTAAACATGCTAGCATTATCATTGAAAGAATATTAGCAGCCGAGTGTCAGCAAAGCAAAAGTAAGAGCCTGCAAAAAAATTTAATCCAAGTTCAATTTCAAAATATCTCACCACAGTTGATTCAAACCCCACCCACCTGTCAATACAGACTAGTACTATCATTAATCAAAAAGCAATAAATCAGGCGAATCATTATCTTGTTTTAAGGACAATCCCCAATTCCAGTGATGTTGGGATTTTGTGTACAACAAAAACAGAATACAATGATTATCTTTTTCAAACTTTATTGGGTTTTTTCAGGTATTCCTTCATCTTTAATTTGATGCTTGCAATACCTTCCAAGAAAGCTGGGACAAGGGACAACAAAATACTGGGAAAAGTTGAGAAATGTTCAAAAATCTCCTGTTTGGGACATTCAACAGGTGAACAGGTTATTTTTTACTGTGATTGGGTATAAAATAAGCATCCTCAAAAGGCTCGGTCATTCATAAGCAACGAGGGGACAAGGTTTGCCCCTTTTTGAACAACTGCGTATGCAATTAGTCCAACAGTTTAAGGAAAAACTCATCGTTCTGTGAAGGATATTTCCACATGAGCTCAGAAACACTTCAGAAAACTTTTGTCAGTTAACACAGTTTATTGCTTCATCTTCAAGCGAGTCTACCATGCAAAGCGAAAGCCAAATATCAACAACACCCAGAAATGCTGCCAGCTTCTCTGGGCCTGATCTCATCTGAGATGGACTGACTCAAAGTAGAAAAGTGTGCTGTGGTCTGACGAGTCCACATTTGAAATTGTTTTTGAAAATCATTGACGTTGAGTCCTCTTGACTAAAGAGGGAAAAGGGCCATCCAGATTGTGTTCAGTGCAAAGTTCAAAGCCAGCATCTGTGATGGTATTATGGGGATGTGTTAGTGCCCATGGCTTGGGTAACTTGCACATCTGTGAGGGCACCATTAATGCTTAATGGTACTTACAGGTTTTGGAGCAACATTATGCTGCCATCAAAATGATAGTGTATTTCAGCAAGACAATACAAAGCCACATTCTGCATGTGTTACAACAATGTGGCGTCATGGTAAAAGAGTGCAGGTACCAGACTGATCTGCCTGCAGTCCAGATCTGTTTCACTTTGAAAATGTGTGGTGTATTATATAGCAGAAAATATGACAGCGGAAACCCAGGACTGTTAAGCAAATGAAGCTGTATATCAGGCAAGAATGGGAAAGAATTCCACCTACAAAGCTTCAGCAAAAATAGTGTCCTCAATTCAACTCCTTAAGTGTTGTTAAAAGGAAAGATGGTGTAACACAGAGGTGAACTTTCCCATATCCAAGCTTTTTTTGGAATGTGCTGTATGCATCAAATTAAGAATCAATGAATATTGCAAAAAAAACCAAAACGAAACAATGAAGTTCATCAGTTTGAACATTAAAAGTATTTTATTTGTAGTGTATTCAATTGAATTTAGGTTGAAGGGTATTTGCAAATCATTGTGTTGTGGTTTTATTTACATTTCACACAACATTCCAACTTCATTGGAATTGGGGTTTGTAGAAAAAAAGATATCATTCCAAGACAAAAATGGTTTTGGCTCATGACTAGGATGACCCTTTATTGCCTCACTGTGGAGATCTTTTTCGGGGGAGTCCAAAGAGGAAACCCCCCAGACCTGGCGACTCCTGAGAATCCCCCAGAAGAAGCTTGGGGAAGAAAATGTCACTGGGGAGAGGGAAGTACAGGTTGACCTGCATAGCTTGCCTCCACAGTAACTTTCCCTCAGTGGAAGAAGATGGATTAAGTCTAATTTAAGTGCCCACTGAACTAAGTACCTTATTAACATTCTGACATTTAAAAATCAGTAATTATACACTTAATGAGTCAAACAAATAAGAAGGCAAGCAGTAAACATTTAGTCTGCACTCCTGTCACAGTGAAACGGTTTATGTCTCTGAGCGCTGATCCACCATGACGATTCTGAAATATGCAGTTTGCGAAAGTGGAGCGGTGCTGAACTCAAACCTCCAGGGAGCAAAGTCTCTGAGTGTGACACTCTGAGACGACTGAAACACAGCAACTCAACCTCAACTGAATAATTTGCATGAAAAATGAGCAGGCTTATATTCTGCTCTAGGGGAAAACACACCAGAGTGTCTTCAGTTTAGTTCTTAAACTAAGAGGAAAAACATGTTCAGAGTTGATACCTAGCTGTTATTTTGACTATTATAAAAAACAATGAATCACTAAATGTAAGGTGTGATTTTCTTGCTTCTAAATAAGAAAAGAGCTAACGTTTGTCCATCAGTAGGACTTGGATTATTAAAAGATATGGACAGGGGAAGGAGTAAATTGTGAAGTGTGATGTCTTTGCTTGGCATTGTGGACTCACAGAAAGAAGGTTGCTCACTCAAACTTCTGTTGGGGATTCTTTGTGCATTGGTTTTCTCCATGTACTCCCCCCGTAGACTAAAAACATGACTCAGCAAAATTGCCTGTAGGTGTAAATGTGCCTGAGTGCCTATCTCTATATTCCAATCTTCTGACTGGCTGGCAAGCTCTCCAGGGCGTCACCTGCCTCTTTTCTAGTAACAGCTGGTAAAGGCTTCAGCCCCTCAAGACCCCGAACAGGATTAGCCTTACAGATGCTTGTTCAATGATGGCTCTAATGAGTTAGCTGTGGGGTCTAACCGTGGACCTGATATTAAAACATATATTGGTTTACTCTTGGCGAGTTTAAATGTCTTAAAGTTGGGAAGAACAAACAGTCCTATTGAATGCAGAAAAACATTGCACAAAGTGTTTGAGTGTGAAGCACAGGTGTCTTCCTAGTTTCTGCCTGACACCGGTGTCATTTATACTCCATGAGCTGTTAAAATAGCAAATGACCATGTGCTCCCGTTTGCACCTAGAGGTTTGTTTGTCTGAATATGAGGAGTTCTCATGCGCAAAGCTGGTGTGTTCCTAGTTTGATGACATAGAATTGATTGTGCTTAAAATCTCCTTATACCTGGTCTAAAGTCTAAAGTCTGTGGTGCAGAGTGTTTCTGTCATTTTGAGGAGGCATTAGAGACATGGACACACATCCCTGAAATCAAAACACACCCTTTACTGATCTTGTTTCACTAAAACAGGAAACACAGCAGCACACATCTACCATTTAATATCAGAGAATCTGTTGAAGTATTCAGTTCATAACGGGACAGAGAGCTGAGGGACGGTGCATTCTTCTTTTTTTTTTTCATTGCTCCTTGGTGCACTATTTCCGTGCACTCCAGCACCTACACTACTCCAAAAACAAGAAAAAAATGCAGAAGATGAAAGCTTTTCTCTAAACACAGAGCTAAATTTCTCTTACTTGTTTACACACTAATGATTCACTAATAATTGTGCTCAAAAATGATAAAACAGGCTGGCGTGTGTGTTTCATACACAAACTAGTGTACAGAAAGCAGGTCTTTCATAAACATAACTGATTCTGTTGGTTTTACCTGGAGATTTAAATAATTAGGTTTCACTTTTACATTTGCGTGGAAGTTTCTGACTCATTTTTTTTTTATTTCTCTTATGCTCTGGGATGCCTCTATGAAAAAAAAAACTGAATCTGAGCATTAACATGTCGTGTCAGTCAATGACTCTACAAAGCAAATTATAATGTTGAAAAGAGTCGGTGTTGCATCATAAGTTTTCAGTAACTCAATAACATAACTACTTTCTCACACTGCCCACACAAAGGACTTCACATTCTAATCCTCACAACTTTTAAGGCTTCAAATCTAGCAAAATACGTTTATTTATACAATATCTGATGGCTGATGAATGGGCTTTGTATTTTGTGTGGTAGGAAAATGAACATGTCTATGTGCATGTTTCTACAGGTGTATAAGGAGGACCTGCCTCAGCTGCGAGAGCAGAGCAGAGAGAAGAAACAGCAGGTCGGATCTTTGAAGAGACAAAGAGGACCAGATCAAGGTCTCCGACTGCAGTTTGTTCATGGGTAAGCAGATCAGTGTACCTGTATGTGTTTCTATATATTGAGATGTTAATATGCTGGACTAATATGCTGCATCTTTGGTACACAGGCAGTGACTTTAAAGCCTACAAAAGCCTTGAACTGTAGCTCTCGTTCCTGATTCATCGTGGTTGAGTATTTATTTTAAATGTGGAAATATGTTTATCAGACATGTACTTTCATGAAAACTATACAAAAAGACATTATCAGTTCTCTTTGTGTTTTTTTTTTTACAGCTTTCGGTCAAAAGTCAACCCTGAGCAGGGTACATGTTCAACCCCAACACCAGGAAATTAGCATCAGTCTTGTGTTGAAAATGACACTTTGCTGTGGAATAGATGTTTTATCAGGTATCGAATCCTGACATTTAAAGACGTGTTGAACTCATAGATTATGGATTAATTTGTTGATCTATCCTCTGAGTAAGCACCTAAAACTTTAATTAAAAAAAAAGGCTGAGTGCCACTTTTAGATGATTTATAAATACAATCTCTCACATGGTGATTACTGATTCTAGGACAGTCTGGCTACATTTAGCATGATTTGGCAGCACATTATCTGGTGTTTTTTGTCTTGACAATAAGGTAGTTACAGGGTTACATCAAGTCACCAGATTGTACAGAGTTGTATTTGAGGTGTAACCAGATTCAAACCAATCAGAAGACTAAGTTACCTTTATACTTCTCCAACTTTTTAACTTCACCATGACTGTCCCAAAGGCGCAAAAGTATAAAGTGATGACCGCAGTGGGACGGCTTTAAAGGCAGTAATAGAGGCATCACAGATCGAGAACAGAATTGCAGAGCCAGTGGAGGGACTGTGTGGGGATGTGCTCTCTTGACTTCTGTTACACTGTAATGCACAAGAATTCAACACTAATATAAAGCCTTCACTGGGTCAATATGAATGTCTCAAGGAGTAACGATGGTTGGACTTTGTTGCTGCGCTTTTACAGAAATGCACTGTGGAGAGGGGCTGGACTGTCAGCCTTCTGACCTTTGAAGAGACAAGCATGATACATTTCACATGGTATGAAAAAGCGGGCAGAAAATGATACCTGGTGAAAAAAAAAAAAATACATATATATATATATATATATATATATATATATATATATATATATATATTTATAACACTTTTACTGAACATCAAGATGGTTTATGTAGTGGAAGATGAGGTCTATAAGGTTGTTTTGCTGAATAATATGTATTTATGGCAAGCCAATGTGTAAGACCATTTTCAAATGTGAGCTCAGGTCCTTTTTGATTAAGGCACTTTTTAAAATGTCTCTGGAAGCTACAACCATGCCTCCCCTGGCTTTAGATTTCATTAAAAGTCAAGTAGGTAAGTAAAGAAATCCTGATCTTACAATAATGGTGGATGTCTGCCCCCAACACCTGATCCTTTAGATGAGTTCACACGAGGCCTGGGGATTGAAGGTTCTACCTCCCTCTCTTCTTTTAGTGATATTAGGTGCTATGAGCAGGCCTGTTTTCTTGGAGCGTAATGATCTTAAGATTTATTTGGGCACTTTGAGCTCTTTATGATATGATGGTGCCAGATGGTAAGAGCTTTATGTGTTAAAGGGATTTTTTTCCCCTCTGGTTTTGAAGGGACAAATACAACTAGAAAAGCACTGGGAGAGCGCAGACCTCCGCCAGGTGCCACAGTTCCCTCCATATTGTGATTGACACCAAAAAAATTCCTGGATCCCGATGGTGATCCTGATCACCCCCAAAATTTAATCAGTTCTTCCATATCCCATTTCCAACAAAAAACATAACCTCCTTGGCAGAGGTAAAAATGGGAGATTATGAGTTTCTTTTCTGGTTGTTGTCAGAACATGCATTATTTTAGAGTCTCTCATTTCTGAATAAAGCTCAAGAAACATCGACCTAAAGCACCCTTCAATCTTCAATCTGAAACAAAAAAGCACAGATTGATTTGGCCTGCTGTGATACATCTTTTTTCAATAGCAGTTTAACTTATTTTCTGATCACCTAATCATATGCAGACATATTCTGACTTAATGTTCTCATATGAAGCACTGCTTATTTGTTTTTCTGGGCTTATTGCAATTGATTCCTTGTTTTTTTTAATGTTTTTTTTGTTTGTTTGTTTGTTTGTGTTGTTGTTCTTGACATATTATCAATCATTCAGACTTTACCAGCACTTATATACTTAACTCAGTCTTGTCGATATGCCCTCTGTAACATCGGGAAGCTCAGACTCTGCCTGACAGAACTGGCAACACAGCCTCTGGTTCAGGCTCTGGGGGTTTCACGCATGGACTACTGCAACTCAGCAGGCCTCCCTGCATGCACATGTAAACCTCTGCAGATGATCCACAATGCATTTTTTATGAATGTGTATTTCTTTTTGTTTGTGCAGATACCGGGGTTATGACTGCAGGAACAACCTCTTCTACACTCAGGGCGGTGAGGTGTTGTACCATGTGGCGGCGGTGGGCGTGGTCTATAACCGGCAGCTGCACAGTCAGCGCTTCTATCTCGGCCATGATGACGACATCCTGAGCCTCAGCATCCACCCGCTGAAGGACTACGCTGCTACAGGACAGGTGCATGCTTATTTAGTGTGTAAACTTGAATATAACATGACTACTTTGTGTTTGATGTTTAATTCAAAATAATGTTCTTTACAAACGTGCAGGTTGGGAGGGACGCAGCCATCCACGTGTGGGACATCCAGACTCTGAAGTGTCTGTCTTTGCTCAAAGGTTTCCACCAGAAAGGAGTGTGTGCACTTGACTTTTCAGGTAAAATGATACGAAGTAGCTTTAAAATGCTAATTTGTGATAAAATGGCTGATTTGGCCCTTGCTGTCCAGAACCCACACTGGACTCTCCTGTCGGGGCAACTCAGAATATCCAATTTTGTGTTAAATTTTGAATTATTGTTGAAAATCTCTTACACGTAAGGTCTTCTCCTAACCTTAAATTTGACTTCTTTCCACTCATTTTTATTTTGTTTAATTTTTATTTTTCTATTTTATTACAGTCTAAATTTGTTTGTTTTTACCTCATTGCCTGTGAAGTCTCCTGTCACTAAGAGTAACAAAAAGTGTATCATAAAGAAGTTACTAAGGTAATCACAACAATCATAAGCTCAGGTCTGTTGTTCAAGTTTGATGTATTTTGTAAATTTTCCTTTAACTTCTAGCTGGAAATTTCATCTTTCAGTTTTGTAACAGGGGTAAAATCATTGAGGCCCTGAAGTGTTTAAGCAACAACAGAAGTAGAAGCAGATCAACAAAAGCCGAAGAAACACAACCAAAGCCCAAGCAAAACAAGAAAAGCAGAAGCAAAACAATAAAAGCTTTAACAACACACCAAAAAATGTCTTCTGGTTTATGCTTTAGCTCTTTTGATTTAGCTTCAGCTTTTGTTGTTTTGCCTTGTCTTACAGTTTCTCACAGCTGCTAAGACACATTTTTTGAGACCTTCCCTCCTTTTCTGTAATCAGAAAACACAAATCTCAGTTTTCAAACTATGTTCACTACTCTTCTGACTATTGAGGAAAAATCAAACTCTCATACCAAAACAGTTTCAACTGTACTCAAAATCAAACACTGTTCTAAATCACAAACTGTAGTCAGAATGAAAACGCTACTGAGCAGAAAATGCTCCTACAAGTCAAAATAGAAAACATAGCGGTCAGTGACCACTCCATGAAATAGTAAGAGCGAGTAAGAAATGTTCTGCAAGTAAAGTTCATCACAACACAACACAATAAATGATACTACTGTACAAAAACATTTATTACATTCTCCAAAGAAAACTTTTTGCCCACAGCTGCAGAGACACATATATATTATTGGCACACTGTCATCTGCACTAACATAGATGTCAAGATTTGTTCTGTTTGTTCTTGTTTTTACTCCACTGGAGATTCACATCCACCGTTACAGTCATTTACAGCGTTGGAGATTTTTCATTGAGTCTCAGCATCATGTCTTTGCTGAATCAGGCCAGAGGACTTAGTAATTTACATGACAGGGATAGTTCTCAGTGGCCAGGCAACAGGGCAAAGCCTTTAGTTAGACTGATCAATGGCAAGACTCAGTGTATGAATTTATGCACTTCATAAAACTAAGTAACAGTATTGTTCTACAAATATCGCATGTTCATGTACAGTAACCTACATTCCCTTTTCATGAAATGCTTCAGCTGTATTGTTTTGCAATATCCCTGCCAATACATAAAGCTCTTTTGAACTAAATTTGATTAAATCCCCTGAAATGTTGTAAAGAAGTAAATCTTTGATTTGCAAATGCAGATGTCAGTGTGCAAGAATCTTTTTCTTTTTTATGAAGAAAAAATACCATCAACCTAATTGTAGTTTACACATTTCATTATCCCTAAAATTGTTAGCATTTATCTTTAATGGTAACTATCATCTCACTTAAACTTTCTGAAATCTCTTATTCTAGTTTTATTACATCAGCCTCATATTTGCAAAATGTTTTCAGTTTTAACCAGCAGGTGATAAAGTTTGGCTCCTGTATTGAACACGTAGAAGTATAACTTCTGCCCCCTGTGGTTGCCTTTCAGCATCACTAGTGCACAGATTAGATCACTGACCACTGGGTTCAGATTTTGGCATGTAGCATTTTAGCAATTGTGCAAAACTGTATGTCGTGTTGCTTCGGCTTTTGTTGGGTTCCTTCAGCTTCTTTTGTGTTGCTTTGGCTTCTGTTGTGTTGTTCCAGCTTTTCTTGCTTTTTTCTGCTTTTGTTGTCATGTTTGATGCTTCAGGACCACCATAAAAAAAATGTGTTTTTTTTCTGTTCTTGTGTTCCTGATGCAGCTGATGGAAAGAGTCTGGTGTCAGTCGGAGTCGATGACGGACATACAATTGTGGTCTGGGACTGGAAGAGAGGAGAGAAACTCGCTACTGCCAGGTAATGTTTAAAAGAAATAAACGCAACCATTACTCCACTGTACTTGGACAGGATAAGTTGACAGCCCTGCCACCAGGTTGTGCATAAGTTGTACCTGCCGTGGTAGTAGTTGCTCAGTGTTGTCAAGTGTAACCCTACTGATACCACGTCCTATTGCTACAACAACAATCTGTTTTGCTGCTCCACACCAATGTGACTAATTCAGCCTATTTATTTAGGAGGATAAAGGGGTCCTTTTTCAAGAAAACTATACTTCACTCAAGACCTCTGTTTCAAGAAAAGACACCATAGCAGTTACTCAAATGTAGCTTTATTTGCAGTTATTCAAATTTAGATTATTTGCAAGTATTTATATTATTTATTATTTATTAGCAGCCATGTTAGCTTTATTGCAGATATTTTAATTTGGCGGTATGGCTCTGGGTGGGGTTCTTCCTGCCCTTCCACATGCCAACAAGGAAACATTAAGCAGGAACAGCACAAATTCCCGAATTCCTTGGACTGATAAGGATTCAAGAGGCAGTGAGAGAAGCAGCAAAATTCCCCCACAGTAGCATCAATGATAACATGATATCAGTTAAGTCAGAAATAGCACAAAGGAGGAGCTGGAGTGGAGGAGGGTAGCAAAGCTGCTGGCAGCAGGAACAGCAAAGAGAAGGCAGGTTAGAGCAGCTTAAAGAAGGCAGTCTGAGTGCAATTAGCCAAGCAAATCAGCTAGCTAGCTTTGGATCAGCTGTTTGACAATGGTATGCTGGCATGATAGCAACCTTGACTCCATGTCCTACCAGAGCTGATGTTACGCTCAATTTTAAGTGTTCATTATTCTGTATGTACTTGTTTTATTTTGCAGGGGTCACAAGGAGAAGATATTTGTGGTGAAGTGTAATCCAATGCTGATGGACAAACTGGTCACTGTGGGGATCAAACACATACTTTTCTGGCAGCATGCAGGTAACCGCAGAAAGGAGGCTTTAAACTCTGCCATAAAAATGAGTTTGGGGGTTAAAAAAGTGGTTAAAAAGAGACTTGTTGAAGGCATGCTTGCTCACTTGTTTTACTTGTGAATGTGAAATTTGTCCTGAAAATAAAAGCAGAAAATGCATAAGAAGCGAGTGAAGTCAATAATGCAAGTTATTTTGTGTGACAGCTTTTAGGGGGTTTCTTTTAGAGTCAACTTCTGTGTATTTTTGGTCCTCTTCATTTTCTGCCCTGATCCATTAGTCACCACTAAAACAGCGAAGTACTCCTCCCAAGCGCCAGACTTAAAAACACTGTAAAAAGAAACACACAAACAAGGATAATTTTATGAGGATGTTAAAGCGTAAAAAAAAAATCCAATAATACATTTTTTTTTTCATAAAACAATAATAATGGTCACCTTCCATGTTGATTGGTGGGTTTTAAACATTTTTCTTAAAGTAAAACTTGAAAAAATGATTTGTTATCAGGACAAAACAATATTTATTCATCCAGTAACTAAGTGTTGTTTTTTTTTCATGCCTTGAGAAGTTACAATTTTGAAGGTGAGAGGTTTGTGCCCGGCAGCAACAATATCTTAGAATTGTGCAGTAAACTAGAAATGCGCAGAGAGCTTGAAAAACGTCTGCCAAGGCATGTCTGACATTCTTAACCCACTTACTAGCGAAATTGTGGAAAACAACCCTATCATGCAATGTTTCTAATCCTTGAAAAATATTTTCGGATCCACATCTTGGATCTTAACGACTTTCCCTTGTGCCATGACCGACATTCCCTGAATGCCATCAGAACCCTTCTGAGAACTTATTGAGTTATTACCAAAAATGTGTAAAACTGCCTTATCTTGGAACTGTGACGTACCATTACAAACCACTAAAGTCTAATCCCTACTTCCTTTTACTGTGACCAGCACTCCCTGAAAATTTAATCAAAATTATGTTGAGAATTTTTTGAGTTATCCTGCTCAAGGACAAACAGAATGGACAAATGCCAATAAAAACATAATATAACCCTATAATATCATTTCACAAAAGTTTTTATGACATTAGATATCGCTTTAATCTCTCTTAAAGGATGATTTGCTTTTCATACTGCAGTACGGAGTAGTGTGTTGTTTTTCAGTTGTGTTTGTGAGTGAAAGTGTTTGTGACCTGGCTTCATCACAAGGATTGCAGGATGAAAGGGACATCACCAAAGTTCACTTGTGGGTAGTGGACTTTCCTTCATATTTCCTGCTTAAGCTGGAGATAAACTTGCAGTTTGTCCCTGCATTCATGTTTGCGTCGATTGGTATCATGAGCATTTTCATTGATATACTTGCCTGTATGTGACGTGTGTTACTGGAGGACACCACTAGAGGGTACAAAAGACCTCAGGCCATATGTACCTACCTATTGTGTCAGCAGTACACTGCAAACATGGTGGTAATTCTGAGAGTAAAAGTAACAAAATAAACAACAGAAATGTGTTAACAACTGATGAGAAATCAGAGTTGTCAGAACTGTCTTAGGGTATGGATGTAATGAGTTACCATGTTAACTGATGACTTGCAGCCAGCTGTGCTGATAGATGTTGTGGTCAAAGCAAAAATAGAGTGTACCCTTCAATGCTTCACCTCTATCAACCGTTGTATCAAAGAACACTTCCTTGCTTTATCATTTCAAGAAGCCAAACTACCACAAACATAAATATGGACAAAGTCAACCATGTTGTCAACTCCTAGTCACCAATGTACACGGTCACCAGTTGAAACACTACACCAGACTTATTTCCTCGTTTCCTGACTTCTAAATGAGAATTTATTCATCATCAGCCAGATCAAGTTTGTGTCTGTACATTCTCACACTTTCTTTAGATGTTGATGATTTTGGTTTTGATTTATCAGTTTCTTTTAAACTTCCTGTTGTTTGTTTCTGCTGCTGTGATCAATCTGTTATCTCTCCTCTGCCTCTACACTGATCCTACTGGAGACATGTAGACTACAGCTTGTGTAAGCGTTGGGTTTATTGATAAATGTTAAATAGACTTGAACTTGTATAGCACTTTGCTATCTTTGACTACTCAAAGCAGCTTTACACCGCAGGTCACATCTAACCATCTACCCATTCACACCCATTTACTCTCACATTCACTCACTGATCGTTGGAGTTTCTATGTCAGTCGTCCATCAGAATCAACTAACACATTCATGCCCTTTCATGTCCGTTTACACGCCATGGACGCAGCAGTGAGAGCAATTTGGGGTTAAGTGTCTTGCCCAAGGAAACATCGCCATGCTTAACCGATGCAGGGTATGAGTGATGGCTGCGTCTGTGTAGTTAACAGCAAGTATAGCTTTAGTCCATATACAGTATCTCACACTGACCTCTTACAGATATTTCAATGGAGTGAGCAGGACAAGATCCAGACACAGTCAAGGGCATGAATTTGTCTATCCCTGTACACCACACCAAAGTTTGTGTAAAAGCTGTTCCTGCAGTTTTTTGTGTCGCTCCTTTTTCCCACTCCCTCAGCCATTAAGACTCTACCAAACATTGCTGACCTTTAACTGTTGCATCATCCAGTTTCCCAGAAGACACAATTAACTCCTTTAATGAATCATGTGTAGACTCTTGTCTGTGAGAGCATTTGACCTTTGTACCAGAGGGTCTCAAGCTGCAGTGTGCCTCTGTTGGGGGCTGTTGGTTGGGAGTTGTCAGGAGGAGGAAGAGATGTGAGCCAAATAAATCAAGTTGAGGTTTCAGTCTGGCTGCTGATTTGGCTGCTTATTAACTCAGTCAGCAACTTCAAGCAAGTGGGTGTAACACAGCTCTTTGAAGTCTTTAAGGTGCTTAAAGCCATAGCAGGCGATTTCTGTGATGGCTGTTAAAATCACATTTCTTTTCAGTTTCTTAGCTCAGTGGATTCTGAATACACATACATGTAACATGTTAAGTTTTGTGTGTACTTAATAAGGTCATCCTTATGGTCACCAAATGTCTGTCAATGTGCTCTGGAGGTACTGGGTTCTCCTTAAAACTGCAGAGCCTCCTGTCATTTAATTTCATTTAACTTTAATTCTATATCAGTGTCAAAGTAACCTGGTGATTGTGTCTCCCCTCCCCTACCTCCCTCCCATACTGCAGTTAGATGTAGTACACAGACCTTCTCAGTTGAAACTATCTGGAAAAACACTACTGCCTTGAGGCGGAGTCAGTAGAGCAAAACCAGAAACAAAGAAGAAGAAAACATAGCTGAGGGAGTTTCTCCCATTAGAGAGGAGATGGCAAAGCCCCTGAAGACATCCTTCAAAAAATCTGAGAAGCACTGTACTTTATTTCTGACAGGACGGGCAAGCAGAGGGGAGATTTTTTTTTAACAAATAGACGAGCCTTGGACACATTTTGTATTTATGAAAAAATATTAATTACTGTGTTTCGCATAATGTGTGGCCTATAAGTTAGTGACAATGGTTCCTAGACTTTACCTTCAGCCCCCCTTTGGCAGATGGAAGCTCTTAAAGCACTTCTACCCCAACCTTGCTGGATCAGCCTGATTTAATGTCTGTAATCAGGCAGATCCATCTTGCCAAGCTCCAATTTACAACAATTTTGAGCAGCCCAAAACAGCACAGCCCAATAAGCATCTTTTGAAGCAGGAAGAGGTGGAGGCTACAAACAAGACGACAGCAGGAAGTGACTGCACATACAGAGATTAGCATAGATGCCAAAAGATTCAGGAGCTGATTTATCAGATCTGGAGTGCATTTCTTTATCAAATGAAAACCAAAGAACAACACTACAAACTTCTCTGTAGAAAGGATATTTTCACTCCACTTCCTCACTGCTTTCAAGCAATCTCGGGTCATCCCACTGCTTAAAAAAACCCAATCCAGCCCAAGTTGAAAACATACTGGCCAGTTACACCTCTGACATTCGTGTCCAACATTCTTGAGCGCACAGCCTCAAATCAGGTCTTTGACAATACGATAACAACCTGTTTGAGTGAAATCAGACTGGTGGTGGGGCCAGCACTGAGACTGCACTACCGTCAGTCACAAAATCAGTGCTATTGGCTAGAGCTGCTGGTCAGTCCTCAGTCCTAATGCTGCTGGACCTGTCTGCCGACACAGTGAACCATCAAATCCTCCTCTCTACACTCTCTGAGCTTGGTATCTCAGGATCTGTGCTGTCGTGGTTTAATTCCTTCCTCACAGGAAGATCCTTTAGAGTATCATGGCAAGGATACACATGGCTTATTGACAGGAATACCTCAGAGTTCGGTGCTTAGTCCCTTGCTCTTCTGATTATACACCTCCTCATTTGGTGCAGTTATTCACTCCCATGGCTTCTCCTACCACTGCTATGCTGACAACACTCAGCTCTTCTTTTCTTTCTCACCTGACGACACAACTTTCTCAGCTCAGATTTCACCATGCCTTGCTGATAGCTCCACATGGATGAAGGAACGCCACCTCCAACTAAATCTGTCTAAGACTGAGCTTATTGTCCTTCCAGCCAGTCCCTCCATTCAACCACAGATCAATACGAGAATCAGAATCAGAATCATTTTTTATGCCAAGTATATGACACATACAAGGAAAAAAAATAAATAAATAAATATAAAAATAGAAAATAAAATTAAAATGAAATATAAATGAAAATAACTCTTAACAAATGCACTGTATATAAAATGTACATTAGGAACATATACAAACATCTGGGAATATTTACAACTGATGGGAGGAAAGTGCAGCTACTTTGTGCACAGCAGTCGTACAGTTTTGCAAATATCCAGCTTGGACCAAATAATCTCATGCCTGCAAACTCTTTCAGAAATCTGGGTGTCATGATTGATGACCAGCTGACCCTTAAGGTCCTTGATTGCTCGGTCTTGTCGATATGCCCTCTATAGCATCAAGAGGATCAGACCCTACTAGGCAGAACAGGCAACAAAGACCCTGGTACAGGCTCTTGGGATTTCAAAAGCATTGATTACTAACTCCCTACCAGCAGGCCTCCCTTCATGCACATTTAAACCTCTGCAGATGATCCAGAATGCAGCAGCCTGCCTGGTCTTTAACCAGCCCAGAACAGCACGTCACTCAGCTGTTAATCTTCATTGGCTTCCAGTGGCAGCTTGAATCAAATTCAAAGCTCTACCTCTGGCTTACAAAACAGTACCTAAAACAGTGGCTAAAAATCACTAGCTAGACTTTCTCCTTTGTTGTTCCTAAGTGATGAAATGAATTACCCAACTCCACTCAAGTTTTGGTCTCTCTCCTCTCTCCTCTCTCCTCTCTCCTCTCTCCTCTCGTACAGCATTTTCCATCTTTCTTGAATTTGTCCATGTCCTTTGTCCACGTTCTCATTTGAAAAGTGAAACAGTGGTCTAATTAGAATACAATATGCCAGCCTGCAGTCGGTCCGTCTCCTGGTAGATGGAAATGTCCAGACATTTTGTTAATTTAGTCAAATAATAATGCTTTATTTTTTGATGTTCATTTCTTATTTAAAAATATTTTTAAAAACTTAAAAAAACATTGAAATTAAAGGACACCAGGAGTTTGAGCCCCTGTTCCAGACTTTGTGCTGCAGTTACTCTTGGTTAACCTAGAGATGTAAATTGTTTGTGAGTCGCTGACAGCATCCCCTCAATTTTTGCAACAAATGCAGTGTTGATGCTTTAACCCTGTAAAGCCTGAAAACACAAATTATAGCCAGATTTTTTTTTTTTTTTTTTTGGAGCTGATATGTTTATTTCACTTTCTACTAAAATCCTCCCAAAAAAATCAAAATTTCCATAAAATTTAACATGTATATATTTTTTGTATCTCATTTGATACATTAGGTGTTTTTGGCAACTGATAATCCACTTGAGGACATTTTTATCATTTATCTGATGGTATTCAGATGTTTTTTTTAGTAATTTGTTGAGCATATTGATTAGATAGAGGTATCATAAAAGTATGTATCAAATATGATACAACAGGCTTTAAGGGGTTAAAAACTTGTGTACAGTGTTTCTATCGCTGACACCACACAGTAAATGGCTTATTGTCAGAAAAGATATAGTTATAATGGCTAAGATGTCTGAGTACAGGTTTCTATCTGTCTCCAGGTGGCGGTCTGACATTCAAGCGTGGTGCCTTCAGGAGCATCAGCCGGCCTGAGACAATGATGTCAGTGTGTTACGGCCGCAGTGAGGGGCTGGTGTTCACAGGGGCCGCCACAGGAGACGTCTACATCTGGAAGGAACCAATGCTGCTAAAAACAGTCAAAGCTCATGACGGGCCCGTGTTCGCCATGTTCTCCCTCGACAAGGTGAGGAGATAAAGGTGTAAGTGTGTTTGTGTGAGAGAGAGATCATCATGATCTGATTCATCAATCAAAAAATTCTGATTTCCAATAAAAGTGAGAACACATCTCCAGACGATTTTCCTCCTACCAGTTATCTGTTTACATTCTGTCAGCTGAATGTGTGTCTTCATACGTGTGTGTTTGTGTAAATGTGTCTTTAAGCCCACTTGCTCTCAGCATTAGTCACGCTGAACAGGATTTTCGGCTAAATGCCCAAAAATCTCAATGTAGGAGTGAGCAGACGTGTACTTTATTTACATGTTTCTCTCTGTTGTCCATCTGTTTCCCCTCCCTCTATCCATCTCTCTGTTCATTGTTTCATCTCTATCCATCTCTCACTCTATGAATCTGTTTCTTTATGTAACAGGATTTTCAGACAGACGAGCCAATAGAGAGGCTGACGGGGGAGTCTAGATTTAACCTAAGCGCTGTATTGAATCCACACAATCTCATTTCTTTGTTAGTTTGTTATCACACACTCTTCGTAGCTTTATTTCTTTCCTTCCTGCTTCACCTTATCATAAGCACATCTGTCCGAAAACAATGCTTGTTTCTGGAAAAAAAATCAGTGTATGATGTGACAGAAGCTCTTCTTAGTGTTAGTTAAGGTAGGATGAGGATCAAGCTAAAGCAACACTACAAAAAGAGAAATGTGGATGCCTTGTATTTTACTCTGTCTCATTTACTCAGTCTCTTTTAAGATGTGGGTCAGCAGCAAGGATAAAAGGCCCTATCTTGACATCATGGATCCCTTTTCTACAGGAGCGTGTCCTTAAATGGGGTGGACACTTTGTATACGTGGCTCACAAAGAAAATTATGTTCACTAAAATGAAATTAGGAGCCATTTTGACAGAACAAGTCCATAAATTTCACTGAAAAATTAGTTTTTTTGGACTATACTCTGTAACTTGTGAAAAGCATACATTTTCATGAATATTATTAAATGTTCATAATGTTATGGCAGTTACCCCTGAAACAGGTTGGCATCCCTTGCATCCAGAGCCTCGGGGTATAGGGTTTGCACCCTTGTGCCCTTGAGCTTCATGAACATATGAACATATACAAATGAAGTAGGTTTTATGTTGATGATGGTGCAGACAAGTCATCAGGAATGATGAATTACAGCCCAGCATGTGCTCCCAAACCTGACCTGATGTGACCTGCATATAGAGCAAAGTTAGGAGGTAAACTTGACAACAACAAGAAAGACGAACAAAGCAGTTAGGATGATTTTCATCAGCATGAGGTGACAAAAAGTCATGTTTATCGTCCACAGTAGCGCTGCAGCCACAGCAATCAGGGCTGCCCATAAAGGGGGGATAAAAGGAAAAAATTTTGTTGGGGGAGGTCAGCCACTGAGGGGGGCCTATAAAGGTCAAGAATGACATGGTCCAGTATATTGGTGCAAAGACAATCAAAACACATTGCCAACCAAAAAAGACAACATTACTTACTTAATCAATAAAAGTCAATTTTCCAATTACTGTTTATTATTAAAAGTTATACAGCTTTATTTTAATCAAGCTCACAAAATGAGGCAGCCCTCATGCCTCTTCCTTAGTTTTCAAAGCTCCTGTCCCTTTAATGCTCCTTCCCCATGACGGCCCAGTCTGCTCTGATTGGTTTACAGGTCTACTCTGAGGTAATTGGTCAGCTCAGCACTGCTCTGTGCCATGCTGTCAACAACTCATTCCAGTGTATATGCTCTGCACTGAGCTTTCCGCTGCCCGCGAATGGACTTAAACTGATGATGAAACAATGGTTGGACACCACATTTGTTAGTCTATGTGTGGGGGGACTGAGACATTCTGGACAGCTAATGGCACCATAAACAGGGAGAGAAGGAGAAGTCCTGACGCAACAGACTTTATTTCTTGTTTATAGAAGTACTCTGTCATTCAGAGGAGAAGTCTGTGTAGGTTGTCATTCATACAGAGGAGACATGTTAAGGGCATATTAAACTCAAAAGGACATGATATGGGCTCTTTGATGACCTTTAAAATATCTTAAAAACTACAACAGACTTTTACCCCTCAAACTGTAGGGAGCTGTGGAGAGCCTGATATGACCCTGGGGCCACCTGTTGATTATCACTGCCCAAGGGTATCCTTTAGAGGCACCTACAGACAGCACTGACGGGTGGATCCTCCATGAAAACTGAGCTAGGCTTATGGCACAGCTCAACTTGAGCCCCACCAACAAACTGTCAACAGAAAAACATCAACTTGATTATTCAAATTAATAAAAAAAATTAGAACAATATGTTGAAGTTCCAAAGTAATAATCGAAAACTGCATTGTTTTTTTTCAATCTGTAGTTATGCTTTCATAAACTCATATTTTCAAGGATGTCTAATTCTGATGAGGAACACTGTTAAAACATAATGAAAAATAAATGTACTCTAAATCCTTCACTCTCCGTCCCCTCTTATGTCTGAACAAGAAAGCTGCATATCTTCGTCTTGTCAGCGTTCAGGGAGTCGGTGAATGTTTTATGATACTCAGAGTTAAAACACCACAAAAATAGACTCTTTAAACATCAGCATGGGGAGAGTCCTTAGATGAAACATGGAGCAGATCTAAAGATCTCAAACCAAGTGGGAGAAAAAAAGTGTCAATGAAGAAGAGTGAAGGCTAACAGCCCACAGAGCAGAAGACGGGGAGGTGGCTGTCTCTGGTGGATCTGACATGTTTCTGCTTTGTTTCAGCACAGCGCAGATCTGTGCTCATCTCTGACTGAAATATCAGTAATTCAGAGAAAACATTTTCTTTTCAGGGCTTTGTGACGGGCGGGAAAGACGGGGTGGTGGAGCTGTGGGATGACATGTTCGACCGCTGTCTGAAGACGTACGCCATCAAGAGAGCAGCACTGTCCCCGGGGTCCAAAGGTACACACAGACCTATCAAACACATAAGAAATTTAACTGTAGACCACTGTGTCTGGAGCATCAAACATCACTTTTAAACCAAGGTGCTGGTTTATAACGTAGCACTGAGATGCTCTGCCCACTGACATGAGGAAGAGTTTTTGCAGTGGCCCCTGATCACTCTGTATCTTTCATCTGTCTCCTGCATCTCTCAATTAATGCAACAGTGCCATTAAAAATCATCATCAAAGATAAAAAACTACATGAGGAGAAACCTGGTGCCCTCTTAAATGCAGGGTAACTTTGTCTGTTTTGTATTGTGGTTATAACTATTTGTTATTCTGTAAATACAGTGTGAACATGTTGGACCTTTAAAGAACATTTTTAAACACACAAATCAATGACAAATTTCTGCCTTTGCAAGCAAAGTAGACGATGAAGTATTATCCGTTCTATTCCTATTCTATTGTTTTTTGTGTTATGCATAGAGAGGCACGAAAGTTTAGGCTTCGGTCTCTGATATGAAATTATTATTTCTGGGCCTTATAATTGTCTGCTCTAAAGTTTTTGCAAGCCAGTCCAATGGTTCCTATTATTTTGAGGTTCTTATAATGATTCCTCCCTTAACAGAAAAGCTGTGCTGCTCAAACAATGCATAATTATTTCCCATGATAACTATGCATTTATGCCTTGTAGATTAAAGTAGGTTTATAAAGTATATTCATACTTGCTGCTTCATGAGGCATATTTGATACTAGGACTGTCACAATATTGGATTTTCACCTCCCAGTTATCATGGACAAAAAATATAACAATGATGATATTATTGCCATTTTGATAGAAGATTTTGGGAAAAAAACCCTGAAGTGTCAAATTAGTCCACAGCCTTTTTTTTGTCTCTGCTTTGGCAAAGTACTGCTTATATAATGCATAGGGAGGTGGTGATACTGCATGAAACCATAACTATATGAAAAAGTAGAAATCAATAATAATAACTAAATAACGTTGAAAAAAGCCAAATAGCCTGATATGATCCAAACAGAATGTAATCTTGTTGATACAGATGACGCTGTGTACAATACACCGCTGCCAAACCCTTATGAATGGGACTAGAACTTCATCAATAAAGTCAAGTCAAATGTTTCTCTGTTTATGTTTTTAAGGTACAGCAAGATAATGCACTTGAGCACACATATCACGTACTGTAAACACAAGTTTTAAACTCCAACATTATATGATCTTGAACATGTAAGTTTACAACAGGGGTAATACCTCAAAGCAAATGTGTCTGGTGAAAAACATTTTTATTCTGCTAAATTAAATATAAGCACAATGTCGATGACTTATTCTGTACCTGGATCAAGATCTACTAAGTATTAACACTTTGTGACAGAAAGAAGTAAAAAGTATACTAAAGTACAAGTTTTAGTATTGAAGTACAAGTGTAAGTCTTAGTATTAATGTACGTAGTCTTAGACTTCTTTACTTTCCAGTATCAGACAAGTATACTTCACTGTACTATGCTTGAGTATATAAAATTTTAGTATATTAAAAAGTAAACTTCAAGTAGACTGCGTCAGTTTTAGTATAAAGCATTTTTGTTAAGGATTGTCAAACTTAACACAACGCTGCTCCTCAGTGAACACACTACATAAAATTGTTTACAGGTATCAAACTTCCAGAGGAGGGAGTACACTGTAAACACACACACTGTACATGAGGTGGAGGCTGCGTGTGTCTGATTCAGTCTGCAGAGAATTCTCTACCACGCTGCTTGAATTAGCCGGTCACTGCAGCTGTAAGGATAAACAGTACCCTGTTAAGAAGCAAAAAGTCCCATGGTATATCCGTATGCCTGTTATTTAACCCAAATGATAATTGTTTTAAAAGAGACGGTTATCACCCATATCACTTTATTGTAACAGCCCTAGTTCAGACCAAAGTTCCTTACAGAGCAGTTATAATTAAAGTAAAACAGGGGATGCTTTAAGCAATAAGAAAAAAAGAATATTCTTATAAACTAACAGTTAATATCATTAAAAACACATTAAAAGTTTTGAAAGCAGGTCAGCACATATGTATCATGGCATTCATTATTTATTTATACACCCGCCTCAATACAAGTAGGTTAACAGCCACAAATAAGGTTATATTTGACATTTAGAAAATACCATTCAACACCTGAAACGTTTGGATAATGTACTGCTTAAAAATGCAGCCGGAAAAAAACTGCACTATGGTTATTAAGTCTAACAATTTTAGCAAATGTATCTGAAAATTCAGCACTCACTTCCTCTGCTGTTTTATGGTGCCTTCAACTATTCAAGACTGCCATCTAATGGACAAAAAGTGAACTAAACATCTATTTGTAACAAAACTTGTCAGCTTTGGAAAATTTACTCTCAAGTAGACCAAGTTCATCCTGTGAAATAAGGACTGCATTTGCATTTGTGTTTGTGTTTGTAGGCCTTCTCCTGGAGGACAACCCATCCATCAGAGCCATCACCCTGGGACACGGTCGCATCCTGGTGGGAACGAAAAACGGAGAAGTTCTCGAGATCGACAAAACTGGACCCATGACCCTGCTGGTGCAGGTTTGTCAGGAGCACAGTGTGTGTGCAAACTGTTTTCTTACTGGCTTTCAGTTTTCCTTTATGGGTTGTTTTGATACCAGAATGTTGTTTGTTTGTTTGTTTAATACTCCCTTTATTGTGTTTTACATGCATTGACTTATCAAACATGACAAAATTATTTCTGCCTCTAACATCTCAAACAGTACACTATTACCACAGACCTCTGAAACAGTAGATGTGGCTGTAGCTCACCAGCACTGATATTTTACTGTGAGTTTACAGAGATGCCTTGTCATGTTGATTTTATTGGAGCCTGCTGATGGCTGACCAAACTCTGGGCTCAGGGAATGTCTCCCCTTGAGGGGCGGTGGAATATCCTCCTGTGACATTTTTGGTGGAAATTTTTCAAATGGTCTGTTTGAGCACACGTTTGCTGAAAGGTGAAGCAAGCAGCAGAGGTAGAGGACAGATTTTTGTTTTAGCAAAGGGGGTTTGAAGGCCATGGACACATATTAATGTTTAAAAATCATTAAAAAGTGTATTATGTCTAATGGACATTTAAAGGTAGAAGTCCTAGCTTATTAAACTGCATATAGTACAAGGATTCAAAGCAGGAGTTAGATGAATAGTTTGATGAATCTCTGAGGTTTTTTTTTTACAAATCTTAGGGTCAAATTATGATTGTCCAAACTGTGGCCTGCAGTTCACTTTTAGTTGGCCCCCAGCAAGATCCAAAATTAACAGAAATCTAAAATATAATGCTTGTGTTTGACTGACAAAGTGGTTACAGATTTTAAGTGCAGCATATTTTGCCATTATTTTCTTTTCTATCTTCTCAAAGTCTCAAAGTTTTTGGTGCAGTTTGCTCTTGTTTTGAGTCTGAAAGTGGAAATGAGCCATCAGCGTCTCCTCTCTGCTGCTCAGATGGTCAGTCTCATCGAGCGGTAACCCGGGCCAAGAGGGCTACAGCCCACATTTGCCATAAGTGACTCTTTTGTCAAGCCATTAATGGAGCTAAGCTTTTATGTAGGCTGTTTGGCTTTCAGTACTTTTAATAATCAGAGACGTCTTACACCTGACTGATTTTACGAATACAAGGTAGGTATATCAATGCGGCACAGTTATTGTTTTTTGTTGTATATGGCGCTCGGTAAAGGAAGCTTGGACACCCCTGGTCTAAGTCAAAGTTTGTTTGAAAAATAACATAAAGACCCCTGCAGACACTCTTTATTACATAAATAGATGCTCTTTTTTAAGACAAGAGGTCTCTGGCATCTTTCTTTTCAAATCCACTATATTTTATTACAGAAGTAGTAGTTTTAGTAGTTTCAGAACACAAGGCTGTTGGACAGTGGATTTTGTTTTTTAATTCTGTCCAGAGGACATAATATCCATGATTTCCAAAATCATATTTTTGTTGCCCTTGTCACAGCTTTTTCAGGACATGGTGCAGGCATCAAATTCAATAAGAATGAATATTCGTAAAAGAACAATGTTTAGCAGTTGGTACATAAAATATATTGTTTTTGTATTGTATTCAGTTGACTATAGGTGAAAAAGTATTGGCAAATTATTGTATTGTGTTTTGGTTTATGTTTTATACAACATCCCAACTTCATTAGACAGGGTTTGCAGAGCAGTTTTGATCTTTATCGTGTGTTCTGTGTGTCTCATTGATCCATGTGTGTTTGTGTGCAGGGTCACATGGAGGGTGAAGTTTGGGGTCTGGCTCCTCACCCCCTCCTTCCCGTCTGTGCCACGGTCAGTGACGATAAAACTCTGAGACTGTGGGAGACGTCAGCCAATCACCGCATGGTGGCCGTCCGCAAGCTGAAGAGAGGTAAGTTAAAGGAGCAGACCGCCAACGTTTGAATGTTGCTGTCTGGTAACTAGAAATAAGTTTTATGTGATATCCAGGGTTGAACATGGACTCATACATTTACTTTTAGAGGCGTATTTGTGCACTTGCTTTTTTTGCAGTTTTTTAAATCATACTTTTACTTTTACCTGAACTATACTGTATATGCGGGAAGTGTGAGCTTTGTAACATTTTTCATAGCAAATTGGTACAAAGTAAAAGAAAAATAATGAAAAACAAAACTGACCAAAGATCCTCATCAACAAGTGTTGTCAACCAAATCAAAATTCAAATTGAGTACTGACACTGAGTTTCGTACTAAAAAGTCTACAATGAAACAAAACTCAAATCTGGGGGCCCAGTGGCCACATCAGGCCCTCCAAAGCTTCCCATCTGGCCCAAGGAAAAGCCCCTGTACCTGTTTTATTAAACATGTTGTCGGTCTCGAATTCAAAAAGAGGGAAAATTTGAAGAAAAAAAAACTGTAAAATTTGTAAGTTTCAGAACCTTATATTTTTCACAAAACGTCCCAGTGTCATTGAAATTGGGTTTTTTATACTGTTTAAAAAAATGCAGTGCTGTGGTTTTCTGACTTCATTCGGCCTATTTCCTGTGACATAGACGATTATTGCTTTTATTTTTTCTGCCTGTGTGGCTCCAGTTAATCCAAGCATGGATTTAAGAGGAAATGTTTAAATGCCTTGATTTGATAGTTCAGTACCCTCCATGTACAGCTTAACTAATAAAGAAAGATGATGGATAAATAGATCAATATACAGCTATGTATTAAAAATACATTATTACAATCATTACAACATAATTTTGGTAGTTATGAACCTTTTTTAACTTTTGAAAGCGACAAATTTCAAATGTGCTCTTTTTGTAATTCATTTTAGCTTAAGTTATTTAGGTTCAACTGTTTGTATTATGTGAGACTGTCATTTTAGTGTGCTATCCTCAGTATCCTCCGTTATCCCTAATTAACTTCATAGAAAGTACACTGCTTAAAAAGAGCCTCACAGACTAACATTTGACAAACTACAAAGGCTGGCTAATGTCAGCTTTCTATAACAGCTAGCTGCTACAACATATCTTAGCTATATATTGTACAAGATAGCATGATATCAAAAGGAAGTAGGAGGAATAGATATATATATAATGACTAGTTTATCAAGACATTGTTTTATGCGAAGGTTATCATAGCACTGACTCAGGCATAAGTCAGTGAGATGTAGGTTCCAGAAAATTATTCCATGCATAGGTTATCAAGATGTTGATCCACGCGTTGATCATCAAGACCTTGACCCTGGCTTAGGCTATCAAGATGTTGATCTAGGCACACGTTATCAAGATGTTGATCTAGGCGTACATTATCAAGACGTTTATTCCAGTTGTAGGTTATCAGGACATAGATCCAGGCGCATGTTGGTTAGATATTGATCCAGCCAGGTTATTAGGACATTGACTTTGGCACACGCTCTCAAGACGTTGATCCAGGCCTAAGTCAGTAAGATGCTGATCCAGCACAGGTTATCAATACATTGATCAGGTTGTTGGTTATCAAGATTGTCGGTTGATCCAAGCATAAGTTATCAAGATGCTTATCCAGGCATAGGTTTTTAAGATGTTGATCTAGTCATATGTTGTCAAGATATTGGTCCAGGCATAGGTTTTAAGGACAGTGACCCAGAAGTCTTGTCAAATGTCTTTGGTGTCGTAGCTGCCTCGATGTGATGACTTTTCTGTGACATCTCACGTTACATTGACAACAACATAACAGATTTCCACATAACGCATGTTTGAGGCGTCAGTCCACACGGTTTTCTGCTCTGCTAGGTCAAGAGTGGCACCTTCCACGCCATATTTACACAACAGTGTTCTGGCCCTGAGGTAAACTGCCACAGTCGAAAAAATGGACACTTTTGGCAGGACAATGACAGACCTTTAAACTTTACAAAATAGAGAGCAGATGGGGTAGAACCAGAAATAGAGGATGAGAACTGACAGCTCAGGAAGTAATCATATGACCTTTTAACATTGAAACTCCTTAATGAACTGAATTATTTCATTTAAAATCACTGACTCACAAGTTTTCTGACGAACCAGAGTGTTTTTTCTATAGGTGGTCGCTGCTGTGCCTTCTCTCCTGATGGGAAAGCATTGGCAGTCGGTCTGAGTGATGGTGGTGTGCTGGTGGTAAACGCAGACACCCTGGAGGATCTGCTGAGCTTTCACCATCGACGGGACGCCATCTCTGACGTCTGCTTTACCCCTGGTACACACATGCACACACCCACAATATGAATATTACTGCAGAGGATAAGTCATCAAATCTGTTATGATATATACCACAAACTTTTCATGTCAGACTCAGGTAAATTTCTGGCGGTGGCATCACACGACAGCTTTGTGGACATCTACAATGTGCTGAGCAGTAAGAGAGTGGGTATCTGTAAAGGAGCGTCCAGTTACATCACACACATCGACTGGGACGCCAGAGGTAACACACAATCCTCTCTCCCTTTACTAAAAAAAACAAGACATTATTTTGATGTATAGAGTTTATCTTTATCTTTAAAATGCCAGAGTATAAGTTAGATTCAACAAATCACTCTGACATCTTTGTAGGTCATAGTATCACCAAGCTGATGATATGTAGACTCTGGCTCACTGAAAAGTGAAGGCAGTTCAGAAAATGTCTAAAGGTTCTTTCTTTCTGAATAGCCAGAAGGAGTGCATCTCCAGGTTGTTTATGTTGTGTTTGCAGTGTTTCAAACCAGTTTCAAACCAGTACTGCACTGTTACAAACAACATTAGTATTTTAATATATGTTTAATTAAAGAGTGGGTCAGGTCACATTGAAGCCTGTTTTGTTTACAGTGTGAGTCAAAAAAAGGAAACCCAGACTCAATCTCAAGTCTCTCACAATCCAAAAAATATATCATATAACTGACTTAAGGCAATGTTCACATACAACAGATGTGTCAAAATTGTGTTTATCCAAGTTTTTATTTTGCACAAACCCAGATTCAATCCCAATTGATCAATATTTCAGACAGTTCTCAGGAGGCTTTGGTGGGTGCACAATGGCCCCTCAGAGATTGATTCTGCTAGATCACCTCAGAGAGCTGAAGTTGAATGACCACCAAGGACCTCACACCATGGGATTTCTTACTCATTGGCTATTTGAAGCACTAAGTCTTTAAGACCCCTCCTCAGAATGTGGCTGATTTTGATGACTGAATTATTGGGGCTGTGGATGCCCTGCATCGGCTCACAGAAGAGTTAGTGAAGGCCTTTTGTGATATGAGGAAACGAGCAGAGTTGTGTGTTCAGAGAGAGGGGCGGCGTGTCAAAGGAAAGTCAAAGAAAAGTCAGAAGTGATTGAGTTTCTTCTATCAAAATGCACAATGCAGCAGCATTTTTGGTTTTTGTTATCTGTTTTGTTTTGTTTTGTTTTGTTTTAATTTCTTGGTTGTCAGCGCTCTGGCAAATGTCAAAGTATATCATGAGAAAATACAATTACACAAACTCAAAACTTGGACAAAAGCAATTTTGACATGTTTTACAAACTGTTGTTGTGCTGTCAACCTGCGACCAGTTAAGATTGACCAGAGTTATACTTTCATATCCTGATGTCAGTTTTATGATATCTTTTTTACTTTTTGTTAGACATGAGATTGAAGCTTGGTTTCTGTTTTTTTAACTTAATTACTACAAACAAGTGTGCCAGTTAAAAGCCAAATACTGAACAAATACAAAGTGAAACTTTAATTCACACGTCAAACAGGGACTTCTTTGATTCAGTCATGTTCAATGGGTTTGCCTTCTAAGATTTTGAGCGTAAAATGCTTTTTTTTTTCTTATTTTCTTGTTTATTTTCATGCAATAGTTTTGTAGAGAGGGACCCTTATTATTAATAGAATTCTTTCATGCTCTTACATATTGATATTTCAAATTTTGATTTCTGAAAGTGTCACAATTTCAATGCAGTTGAAGATGACCAGCAAAAACAAAAATTGAAGCAAAAAAAAAGAAAAAACAGAGTCAGAGAGTTCAGCTAATCCATTAATCAGGACACAGTATAAAGTTCATGTAAGTATGATGTTAAAACTGAATGTTAAAAATTACTTTGTTTTGAAGTGATAAACATTTAAGGGGATTTAAACAACAAAGCAGCAGTGTACATTAAACTGAGTTTATAAAGTTTGCTGTTTTTGTCTGGCAGAGGAAGATTGTGTTTTTTTTCTTCTGAAGTGTATTTTTGTGATCTTGCTGCAGGTAAACTGCTGCAGGTAAACACAGGAGCCAAAGAACAACTTTTCTTTGAGGCCCCGAGAGGAAAAAAACAAACCATCAGGAACTCTGAGGTGAGAGTTTGACTCTGTGGTTAATTTTGAGATGTTAACCAACAACAATAGTTTTGTTGGATGTGGATGTGGTAGATGTGAGACTAGTTTCAATTTCAATGTCAGTTACCGTTCCTACCTCCCATAGTTAGAAAAACTGAATAATCAAGATTAAATGATTACGTTGGTCTTGTTCATTTATCCATAATCTATCCCATTCGGGGTCGTGGTGGGCCGGAGCCAATCCCAGCTCACATTGGACAAGAGGTGGGCTACACTGTGAACCTATTGCCAGCCAATCACAGGGCCACATAGAGAGATGGACCATTCACACTCATACCTAAGGGCAATTTAGAGAAATCAATCAACCTAATGAGCATGTTTTTCATCTGTGGGAGGAACTTGTGTGGCATGTGTACTACCTGCTGCACCACTGTGCTGCCCTGGTCTTGTTTAGACTTTTTTAATTCTTTCATTATTTATAGGTGTTTGTGTCCTGTATATATTTCAATTATTGATTGTTTTTTTAATATTCAGATTGATAGTGTTAATGCTATTTAATTTCAATAATTGTTTCTTTTTTTAACAAATTTTATTGAACTTTAAAAGATGTTCAAAAGAACGGTCAAGTGCTCAATAAATACATAAAAAATATCACACAAAACACACCATAAATTAGGACAAAATAACCATAGAGGGACAAATAAGTTACAGTAATTATACAAAAAAAATTAAATACAAGTACTGATATCTGAGAAAGTATTTGTTATTCCACTACAAGAGTTTTATTAAAATCCCAGTTGTTCTGTTTTTTTTTTTTTTTTTAACTGGTTATCAGTTTTAAAGTATTTCAGTCTGTTTCATTTCATTGATGAATTGAGGAAAGTAAAGGGTGCATTTTCTTATTCTGCATTTGTGGATATGAAATTTACCATACAAAATTATTTAACAATAAATTCAATGTTGTGATTATCATATTTATGGCTTAATGTTACATAAATAATTTAATTTCAATGTTATATGTGGTTTTGCACAGCAGATATTCCCCACATGAGTCCATATTGTAGTCAGATGAGTACAGAGATATAATAAGTGTGATGAAGATTCTATTTCAACATTACAAAAGGTGCATTTGGGGCTTGTGTTCAAAAATTAAGAGAAGTTAAGATTTGTAGGACATATGTTGTGCAAGATCTTGATATGAAACTCTTTGGTTTTGTTAAAAATGCTGAATTTGTAGGGTAATAACCATGTCCATTGTCACTCTACATAGTTTAATAATTGCTTGTGGTGCTTGTTGTAAAATCAGTGAGTAATCTTGTTTTGTAGTCTTGATCTCAGTATTCATTAAAATAATTGTGATTATGATTTTTGCCATAATTAAGTAGCCCTAGTATGGTTTACCACACAAGTTTGGTAAATGTAGTAAAAATGTAAACATTTTTGTCTCAATTACAACAAAACCAAACACCCAGCTGCCGTTTTCAAGGACTGCTTAAAACAAAAGATCACATTTTGGTGAAAACAAGAGCAAACCAAGCTGACATACATTTATCACATTTTGAGGGATTTAAGTTTTTTTGTATGGGGGAGGCAGAGTTAGTGTGACGGGAGGGGGTCTTATTTAAAACTTTAAGTCTCAAAACTGTTTCTTTGTAGTTATTGTGTGTTTTGTGTTTTATTCTGTAGCTGGAGCGGATCAGTTGGTCGAGCTGGACGTGTGTTCTAGGTTCAAGCTGTGAGGGAATTTGGCCGACGTACAGCGACATCACCGACATCAACGCGGCATCATTAACCAGAGATCGAACACTGCTCGCCACCGGAGACGACTTTGGCTTCCTCAAACTGTTCAGCTACCCTGTTAGAGTACGACACAGTTACAGCTCTGTGATTACTGTGTGGACTGATGCTTAACATGAAATCTGACTGCTGTATGTGGGAAACACAAAATAAAAACCCTTGATTGATACGAAGTAATTGTTACATAAATATGTGGTAAACATGAGTTAAACATAAAATCACACTGAAGATTACCTGGAACTAACATTACTCAGGAAAACAAATTAGCTGAAATAATATTTGATAAACACATGAGAAAATATTGTTACGTCATTGTTTCTCCTCTATATTATTGTTGTGTTTCCCTCAGTGGTAAATTATACTAGATATAAATCTCTGCTGAGTGCAGTGGGGTCATCTCTGGCCTGTTTGTTTTTCTCCTTCTTCCAGGGTCAGTATGCTCGTTTCAAGCGTTACGTTGGCCACAGCGCTCAGGTGACAAATGTCCGCTGGGCTCAGGACGACTCCACCCTGCTGACAGTTGGAGGGGCTGACACCGCCCTGATGATCTGGTCAAGGGAGAGAGGAGGCGGGGTTAGCGGAGATGGGGACGGTTCCTTGTTTCGTGACAACAGACCACCTGTGGACAGTGAGGAGTCAGACGATGACATCGAGGAGGATGGAGGTGGGCTCATACACTTTATAGTTAGCACTTGTACTCCCTAAAGCCACAGTAAACATGAGAGCCCAGCATGTTAACTGAGTACAGCACAAGCAGAAGGTTGAAACTGATTTTTAAAACTTGTTGAAATGAGTAAAATATACATCCTTCAAAGAGGATTTAACCCCCTGAGAAAAAACAGCAACTCAATTCTACTTTGTCAGGGACTTATTTTTAGTGTTTGTTTGTTTGTTTGTTTGTAGAATTACAGGGAAACTAGTGCCCAAGCTTAATCAAGCTGACAATGAGACAACAGAGTAACACAGCTGCCTCTAACACAAGTGAGAAAAGTTCATCTGACAGCAGCAGCAGACCTCATGGGCACAGTGGCCAACAAGATAAATAGACAGACACTCATGAAGATAAACACTTACTGATCCTGAAGTAAACTGAAGTTTTAGCTACTCTAGCAACACATGGAGGAAAGAAAAGAAATATAGACGATAAGGCAAGATGGCAATCAGCTAACATACTGTGAAAAAGTGCCAAAAATAAAGTAATAATAATATTTACGAACAGCAAGGCAGTGGTTTTCAAACTGTGAGGTGGGCCTCCTCTGGGGGGCAGGGGAAGACTTCAGGGGAGGCCTGGAGTGAGAAACCAAACCAGTGAAAAATGTTCTGCTTGGCCAAATTCTGCTTTACATGAAAATATCGAATATTTTCCACAGAAAATATATAAAGACCCCTAAATGGAGAAAAGAGTAAGTAGACCCAAAACACTGCCATGCACATTTGGATTTTGTTAACTGTTCTCAATCAAAAAAATGAATTTGATTAGAGTTGTTGGCCATATTGACATAAAAAAAATTCTCCGACAAATAATTTATGATTGATCAAGGAGGTCAGATTTTTATGCTGTATTTTCCTTTAAGTTTCTTCGTTTGATTTTAGATGATGCAAACAAAGTTTGTTTATTAGACCACCTGTCATAAAAATGAGAAAACATGAATATTTAAGAAATCTTTAAAAATGGTTAAAAACTGAAAATGTTATTGTTATTGGACATACATGTTGAACAGGAATGAGGAATTTCAACTGTATTCATCTGGTTATACCTAAATTGGAGCCACTCACTGGTTCTCTGAGAAGTCAGAAATTAATCAAGTATAACATTCAACCGCTAAACCTAATTTCTCTGGTCGGGAATGCAAGTAAATAACTTCAATTTGACATTTAGATAAAGATATAATAATGTAGTTTACTATTTTAAAAATTCATGAATAACAATATTTCTGTTTTGGCATCAACAATATTATTTTGTTTAAAGAGCTTCTACATACGAGTGTATTAACCATCACAGGAACATAAGAATGATTTTGGTTTATACCAGTGCTTTTGATTTAGGGCAGCTGTGGCATAAACTTCAAATTGGGTGGTAGTTTAAGATTTAATATATACAATTTTTTAAGCTCTGCATATTCAAGATAGGATGTAGAAGTTATGATTTACTTAGACCCTTGAAAATAATATATTTCAAAAAAAAAGATTAGTCAGATATGAAAGAGGTGCGAAAATGTTTTCACTGTGAAAAAATGCTTAATTATGAGACATAAATATTGTTTATGAGTGTTATACTTCATTATTAATAACTAAAAAATATATTGACTTGTTGTTAATTAATGTATTCATTTTTAAAATCCTTTTTTCGTTTGGCCATGTTAGGTGGTACATAACGTTCACACAGGGGGTGGTGGGGTGGGGAAGGCTCACACTTCACTCTGAAAACCCCTGTTATAAAGTATTGTAGCGACAGTACAAAAATATAAATATATGTGCAGCTATACAGTTTGTACGAGGACATGTGTGTGAACCTCAGTAGTCTACAGGTAAATGAACAGGAATAAAAGTACATGGACAAAAGTAAAGAAACATTTTAAATGACTAAAAAGGTTCATTGGCAAACCAAGTACCATAACCAACTATGTGTACCAATGTTGTGTTAACGATTCTCCATGTCAGAGATCATCTGCTTTACAGGCATTTGTCATCATTCCAACTCATTTCACAGCTTCATCCAACAAGATGAACCAAAACAGCACGGCTGCAGAGAAACTCTGTTTTTGACACTGTCTTTGTTTTGTGTCTTCTCCGTGTGTGCGTACAAAGGCTATGACAGTGATGTTGCTCGAGAGAAGGCGGTTGAATACACCACAAAGATGTACACTGTGAGCCTCCGAGAGATGAGAGGAACCAAACCACACCAACAGGTGAAGGAGCTGTCAGCGGAGGAGAGGTATGTTCACGCACACCTCACTGTGAGGGTCTCAAAGCAAATCAGATCATTCTTGTTTTATAAGAGTTTGTATTATTTAAATGTGTGCCTTTAACTCTCAGTGCAGCTTTTTTTCCGAACAATCCTTCTGGAGCTTTGAGTGTTTGAGTTTTTTATGGTTATTATCTCTTATCAAACTTTTTATGAACATTTCATGATTTACTTTGTATGTTTGGTCTTAGCCTTAGTGTGTGTTTCTATTTGACTGTGTGTCTAAATATTTGATATACTGGGCCAGTGTGGGTGTTATATTTGTTAAAATGAGAAGGATCCCGCCCGTGTTTGCATGCTTTGGCTTCTGCATGATGAATGTAGCTTATCGTTTCCAGTATGGTAGTTATCTGTGTGTTTTCACAGTAATGTTTCAGTGTTACCTCAGTGTCAGTGAGTTGCTGTGTTCAATACATGTAACAATAAAGGGAACCTTAAAGGAACAAATTATGTGTAAAATACATGATAACTGATATCTAATACCAGATTTAAACACTGTAATGCTTATTTAAAGAATGACCAAATATCCCTCAAAGCTGTGACACTGCGATGGTTTAAAAATCAAAATGAGACGTTAAAACTGCCACAGATTTTTGAAGTTTGATGAATTCTTGTTATTTTAAAGGGCTTGAGAGTGTCTTCATACCCTCAGGCCTTCATCTGTTAACTCAGTGATTCCTGTTTTTGTCCCTTTGTGGTACCCTTACATCTAAAGTGCTGCACTTTTGCTGTTTCTATAGAAACTCTTAATATCTGTGTTGTGTTTTAACTTGCATTCCCCTGGAGGCAGGGCATTGTCAAGTAAGTATGCGCTGATATTTGTTTGTAAATTAATACCAAACTGGAAAATGAATAACTTTAAATTTTGGCTGGATGAAATTTTGAATTCAGCAAAGAAATGAATATTTCTAAGAAGAAAAAGAGGAAGATATGAGCTTAATTTCTGTGGTTAAAAGATGACTTATTTGCAGCTCTCAGTCTTGTTTTGAGGAGGTTTGTGGGATATTGTGGGGCAAAAAGTGCTTAAAAAATGCTCTTATACAAACAATTTTCAGTAACTTGTAGAACAACCTAATCTGCTGAGATGTGTTAGAGAGATGAAGAGTAAGGAAAATTTATTAAAGTCACACTTAAATTTGTCATAAAATACATCATGAACTACCTTTTTGTGTCAGAACTCTTTACAATCATTAAGTCACAACTAACTGTTATTTTTTTATTTTCTTTCTTTTACCACAACTATGAATTATTATCAATTTCATTATCATTATTTTTCTTATCTAATTGAATAGAACTTCTGTAGTGTCAACACGCTTGTTTACATCAGTGACTGCAGACAGGGTTTGAGGGATCTCAGTTCATCCTGGCATTTTATTTATTTTCCTATTTAAAAAATGAATAAAAACAACTTTAAAAGAAAGAAACCTAATCTAAGTAGCTCTTAGGTCAGTATGTTCTATTGAATTTTTGTTTTGTCATTTATGATGTAAAATAATAAACATATTTGCAGGTCTCTTAAGTTTATATGAACAATGCTTTAATAACACAATGACCTTATTTATCTGTTATTATAAATAACATCAATGAATATTATCCCCTTTTTTAAGTTGCAGTAGTTTACAATAGTTTTGAACTGTATGCTGCTGTTTTATCATAATCTTTCATTGAAGAGAAACTGCCACTATAACAGGGCTGGGCAACTAGCAGCCCGGGGGCCACATGCAGCCCTCCACCTCACTAAATGCGGCCTGCCAGTCATTTCCAAAAATCAACAAATACGAAGAAAACCCAGATATCAAATAGAAATAATTCTTTATAATCTAGATTAATATTTTCATTGGTTTTTGAAAGTTATTGAAGAACTTGCTTTGCTAAAATAGTGTCTCTAAATCTCTTTCATAAAGCTTTAGAACATTATATTACGTATTACTCAATACTGTATTTAGGAAATGGCAGCAGTAAAATATTTGTGCTTCAAGAATTGGAAAACACTCATTTTTTCACTGATTTAAAAAAGGCTTAATCGGCTTTAATTCTGTCTACCTTGGCTAAATTAGCTTGAATTCTATGTCAAGTTCATTTAACCATGCATAATAACTTGTATTTATATTATAATAAATGATTATTGGTATACTATTTTTATGACTACTTTATATTTGCATATTTTGTTTATCAAACATTATTTTTCCCCATCAAGAGAATCCAAAATTGTGCTGCAATGTGGCCCTCAGGCTGGGAAAAGCAGTTTTATGTGGCCCTCTTGGTAATTTAGGTTAACCAACACTGCACTATAATATCACATCCCATCTTCTCTCAGGCGTCCTCTCGACAAATCAAATCTGTTCTTCCTCTCTCTCTTCTCTGGTTTCACTTTTCATACCACGACTTATTTTCTGTTGCTCTTCATCCATTGTTGTTATTTGCTCCTCATGAATTCATGTTAAATGTGTCACAGATGTTACTTTCTGATATCTCTTCTCTCCACAGTCTGGTTTCTGTCATGATCATGCTCTCTGTTCTGTTTTCTGAACACATCAGTCCATAATATCTTTTATAAATGGGTTTAATGCTTGGACCAAAACAGTATCATGACTTTGATGCATGAATTCATCTTCTCTGTCTTCATAATAGTATCAGTAAAGCACATGCATTAAGCCTGATTTGATACATTTATTTGTTAATGCATGAAGTGATATGTACCAACAGTGTTAAAAACAGACTGGGGCTTGTCTTTATTCAAAGAGTCAAAAATAAATATGGTGGTAATTTTGATCAGCAGCGGTCCACACCTTGACATTTCAGTCTTAATTATTAAAATTCTTAAGAGTGCTTTCTACGGTTGAATCCAACATACACTGCCTGGCCAAAAAAAAAGTCACCACCTGGATTTACCTCAGCAAATAGGTATGAGCCTTCTATTGGATAATTACTGTATGGGTGATTATCTTTCAGCAAGCAACAAATTATCTAACCCCAGCTGATGCAATGAGTAGCTTCTCATTTCTTAAACACCCATGTTGAAAGACACATCCTGTGGTCAGGGAAAAGATGTTAGTCTGTTTAAGAAGGGTCAAATTATTGGCATGCATCAAATAGAGAAAACATCTAAGGATATTGCAGAAACTACTAAAATTGGGTTAAGAACTGTCCAACGCATTATTAAAAACTGGAAGGATAGTGGGAAACCATCGTCTTCATGGAAAAAATGTGGTCAGAAAAAAATCCTGAATGATCGTGATCGGTGATCACTTAAACGTTTGGCCAAATCAAATAGAAGAAAAACAACAGTAGAACTCAGGGGTATGTTTAATAGTGAATGTAAGTGAGTTTCCACACGTACAATGCGAAGGGAACTCAAGGGATTGGGACTGAACAGTTGTGTAGCCTTAAGAAAACCACTAATCAGTAAGGCTTACTGGAAAAAAAGGCTTCAGTTTGCTAGGGAGCATAAAGATTGGACTCTGGAGGACTGGAGGAAGGTCATGTGGTCTGATGAGTCCAGATTTACCCTGTTCCAGAGTGATGGGAGCATCAGGGTAAGAAGAGAGGCAGGTGAAGTGATGCACCCATCATGCCTAGTGCCTACTGTACAAGCCTGTGGGGGCAGTGCTATGATCTGTGACAGATCTTGTGCCACTGCGAATGTGTGGGTGTAATCAAAGCTAAAGGCAGTCCAATGAAATATTAGAGTGTGTGACCTTTTTTTTTGGTGGCGACGCTTTTTTTTGGCCAGGCAGTGTATCACAACTGACTATTAGTATTTGCATTTATGTGATGAATTATGATGGTCACCACAGAGCTCGGGTCTGATACCCACTTTTCCTGCAACTGTTATCTTCAGTAGAAGCAACAACTCGTCAAAATTTGCAGGTGACAGGAGACTTAACCCATCTGAGTCATCATTGTGACTCTCTAGGATTGCAGACACTGTAGTTAGTTTGCACAAAATCACAAATGCTTTTTTTTTTCTCAAAAATGTTTTGTTTTCTCCAGGTCAATGCACCATCAGCTCCTCATTAATCCTCTTTGTCTTTCCTCAGTTTTTCCCAAAATGAGCACATCAGAAAGCAGGCAGTATCCTCTTCAGTTTAACACAATATCTATCCATTTCAATCCTCTGAAGTAAATAAAAGACCAATTATGGTAGTAGGAGCAGCTCAGCATGGAGGAACACAGTTTACCACGGGCTCCACCAATTACAGATTTTGCTGTGGGACAGTTTTCAAACTTTTCTTGCCCAAGGTGCACCAAGAATCAGGCCAGAGTCTTAAAGGACACCATATTTGGACCCCAGCAAAATAGTCTCTTTTACACAGGCCACAGTATTTGATTATTCTGTATGTGAATTATTTCATTTATTAATTTGTTCCAGTCATGGTAATGTTCACAGTTTTCCATAAAGAAGAGAAAATATATGTATACATATACACATACATATATACCCATACCCATACATATATACATGTATATATACACACACATTCACACATGGACACATCTACAATTTTGTCACACTCCATGTCCAGAAAGCAGCAGGATGATAAAAATACTTATATTACCTGCCCCTTACTCTTATTTACTTTTTTACTTATTTGACAAACTGTATTACATAAGATTCTTCATCAAATTTGTTTTTTCTTTCTCTTTATTTAACACATTTACATTGAACACATCAATATGATAATTTACTAAAATTTATCTACCAGTAAATTTTCTGAGCTGACCTTAAACATATCATATTAACATGACCATATGCAAGCTGTTCAATCAAGAAATTAATTCTGACTCTTTCAATTTCAACACAGATTGAAAAACTGCAATAATATTTTAAAAAACAGGACTCAGTTATCAATTGTCTTTCAAGTTGGCAGTTAAAAGGTCTGGCATTTTGGTTTAATTTACTTTTCAATGCTAAATGGTTTGGTGATTTTTATTTATCAATAACCTAAAAAAAAATATTTCCAGGTTTAGAAACATGACAAGCAGGTTCTGTTTCAACCTCTTCTCAAATTTGTTTATTCTGTTAACTGCAAAACTCTTCAGGGTTTCAGAGGGATTTTTTTAAGTTGCTGAACCTATATTGTTATACAGAGATTATAGGATATAAAGAGCTGATATAGTAAATAAAAACCAAATCATCAGCTGCTGTATAATTGTTGTAATGACTCCCCCAACGATGATCAAAGTCACTGGACTGGTTTGGATTCTTGAAGATGTTTCACATCTGCAAAAGGCTTCTTCAGTTCTAAGAGTTGACTGTGAAGAGGCAGAACATAAAGCCTAAGCTGATCGTTTAAATTTTGATGGTTACCGTCACGTGACGGTCATTATTAGAGTTGTTGACCTAGTTTCCTCCTGGCGGTGTGACTGGTGAGGGTTACCTTAGAAGTGAAGAAGCCTTTTGGAGAAGAGGCAAAACATCTTCAAGAATCTGAGCCAGTCCAGTTGCCACTTTGATCAGCATTGACAAAACCATGACTTGGATGACTGAGAACTTGCACTGTACTGACTCACGGTTCTACGAAATCCAAAGGCACACCTGGACCAGTGTGCCCGGCCAAACAATTTGAGAACCCCTGCTCAAGGACCGTGGGTAGTGTTTTTTGTTTGAGATCATGATCAATATATTTCTTAAATCAAGGCTGACAAAATATGCACCACCACTCTATACTATAGTGTACCAATAAATGCAATGCACCAGGACAAGAGTGTGCAGCTTGAAAGCCACCACAGGTTTACTTAATGCTTCATGACCAATAAAGGCATGTGGTAGGTGTTTGAGGCCCATTAAAAGTAAGTGCTGATAAGATATTTCTTGTGAATAAAAATATACTGATCTTCAAATACAAAAACTCCCCCTTTTAAGATGCATAACTTGATTGTGAATCTGAATCATCAAGTTTTTAAATTCTAGCTCAAAGACATTTTTCTAGCTTATAGCTAACTCACTGACTCTGTGGTAACATTTAGCCTGAACACATTTCAGATTATGGGAGCTGCGGTCATTAAATTGACTGTAATAAAACAGTTAGCCTGTTTAGCTGCACCAGCATGTTAGCCTGAAAGCCTGAGTCTGTTAGCATGTAGCCACATTTGTTGTTAAGACATCAGGTCTTTCTGAGTGGAAGTGTTTGTATGAGAAGAGGGGTCGAAGTGTGTGTAAATGTTAGTGTGTGTGTTTGTGTGTGTGTGCGGGTTTTCTAAAGCTCTGTACCTTGGTTCTGTCTCTCTGCTGTCCAGGGGATCCAGGTAACACCTGTCCACCTGTCCGTACAAAGCCTCTTCATTCTGTGCATACAGTAGTATATGTGTGTTTGTATCACACACCTGTTGGCATTCAGACACTCTTCATAGCCTGAAGGTCATTTTTCAAGTCACTCATGAAGCTGTTCCTTTAAAAATGTCACATTAGCATGTAATTAAGCCGCTCATTCTCAGTTTTTGCATTAGAACAGGCTCTGATAAATATTCCATCACATAACCATAAAGTATTCAGGCCATTGTAAGGTTACATCACACACTGGTTTGTAGATGATTGTTTTTATGCTTCCATTTTTTTACTTTCTAATGAAAAATTCCCCAACTTCTATTGTTTTCTAGGCCAACTAAATGAACAAACATTTCTGAGGTCATCATCATGGTGACTTCTGATTACAACATATCTGTGCCCCTATTTATAGCTTATAGCTATTTTTAGCTTTTTCCTCATAGTCATCTAACAACAATCAGTGGAGTCGCCTCTTATTGATATCATTATGAAAAAAAAGGGCATTAAGGTCCCATGTCCTAGTGTGTTTGACTGTTCACATCACATCTTGGGTGTCTATTAATAAAGGATTTGATTCATCTTGAATGAAAAAATAAAAATTTGTCTCTGTAGAGGATCAGATGCAGCTCTTTTTCCCCACCCCTTTTGAAACGCTCAGATCTGAAGCAGTGAGGAGGCTACAGGAGGCTATGTTACAGGCCACGTAGAAGACTTTCAAAACAGTCATGGCGTCTGCCTGTGCCGAGCAGAAAACACACATGTAGGTGGAGGCTGTATAGCAACAACATAATCAACCCCAGGAAGTGAAAAACAGGGCATTTTAAGAGGCATTTTCTTTAAGGAGGTATAGCTCATTTCTCTGTGAACTAAGAGTTCAGTAAAAGGTGTCATGCTCTTCTGCTCCCTCAGCCTCTTCTAGCATCATAATTAAAACCCAAGAATTTGACTATGCAGAACATGGGACCTTTATTATTCGTTTAAAATCAGAGGTAGATTTTTCTCTTTTCAGTGACAAGCGATTCATAGTTACATTCACAATGACTCAGAGGTGAAAACAGTAATGACAAAAAGAATCTGTCCAGACATGTAAAGTATTCCTCTCTGAAAGTTTTAAATGCATAAATGCTCCATTAAACACCAGTAATTGCATGCAATAATGTCCCTGATATGCACATTTTCAGGCAGTTGCTCTCCAAAGACAGTTTCATTTTTGAATTATTCTTCAACCTGAGGTCCAACATGTTACGATCTATCTTGTTAGCTGGTGTCAGCAGGTCTTTTTTGTAAATGTGTCTTTGTTTAGTTTGTTATAAGCCAGAGATGACACATTTATGAGTGGCTGTCTTATCTATTACAACAACAGCAACCATATACACGGACAGCTATGGGTGTCTAGTTAACATAGTCACTCCTTAAACCATGACACTAGGTCTCTTCTAAAACATCTGTGAGGTTTGCATCACCAGTATGAAGCAACCAAAACCAGAGAACATGTGTGTGTGTGTGCAAGCATGTAAAAGTCCAGTTGTCAGTGTCTGCTACAGCACAATACTTATGTAGACGGAGGTAATAAGAAAGCACAGAGAACGTCACACTCAGGAAAACCAGGGCATGGTATGCTTCAAGCCCAAAATACTGATTCCCCTGTCAATGCTTTTGCAGTATAATTTTCCAAGATGTGCATTTTCAGTTACTTAAAACATCGTTTGTGTGTATGAGAGGCCAAAGGGCACAGGAAAGGCTACGCTAAATACCTTGGTGGAGGTGTATTCTCTCTCAGCACTTCTAGTTGAATGAATCTATCAGTTGGGTCACCAGAAGGCGAGGTGCTGAGGTCTTATGTAAAGATGTGAAGTACCATCAGTGGTACAGCTACTGCTAACACTGAATCCATGCAGTACAAGCAGCAGCACAAACTGTTGCTGTCTCATGTCTGTCCTACCTGTCTGTCTGAATCACAGTGCTGTCTGACCTTCCAGTCTCACTGACTGCTTTCCCCCTGTCTGTCTGTCTGTCTGTCTGTGTATGTATGACAGGCTTTGATTGATTAGATGATTAACAGACTGATTGATCCTACAGACCTCCAGTGAGTCGAGCAGCGCCACAGCCGGATAAACTCCAGAAGAACAACGTCTCCAAGAAGAAGAGACTGGTGGAGGTATGTCTGCTTGTCTGCTTTCAGTCTGACTGTCTGTCTGTCTATCGTGCTGTTTGTCCATCTCTTCTTCTGTCTTCTGTCTTTATAGGACCTGAGTTTGGATCATGTCTTTGGTTTTCGAGGATTTGATTGTCGAAACAACCTGCACTACCTCAACGATGGCACGGACATCGTCTACCACACTGCTGCCACTGCCATTGTCCACAGTCTCAGCACGGGTAACCATGGCAACAAACACTGTAAATTAGTTTATAAGTGACATATAAAAGCAGATCATCAGTCTCAGGCAATATAACACCTACTGAGATTTGTTCTTGTTGGCCAGTTTACAGAAGCTTTACGCACTATTTCTGTTTTCATTAGATTTAAAAATTCAAGCTGAGCCAAAAATGTAATAATTTAGATTCTGTCCTCTGTCTCCAGAGAATGGGACAATACAAAGACGGAGGCTATTTTTCCATTTTCAGATCTGTGTGTTGTGTTTATGTGTCTCCCTCTTTGCAGGAACTCAGAGTTTCTACCTGGAACACACTGACGACATCCTCTCTCTTACTGTCAACCAACATCCAAAATACAAAAACATCATTGCCACTGGACAGATAGGTACACTAAGTGTGTTTTTGTGTATGTTTGCATGTCAATGTGTTTCTTTACTAACTTTTGTGTACTAGCCTAAACTAGTCCTGCTTTATTCTCCTCTGCTTCATGTTTAACCTGCTTGCTTTTTCTACTCAGAGAACAAATAAGACTAACATGGAGAAAACAAAACTGTAATGAATTTGATATGGCTGATTAAAGAGATTTGCAAAATTTAAAATTGTAATATTAACACGGTAGCTTTATGTTAGTGGGCTCTTTGGGTTGAAATGAAGCCAAAAACCTTCCTTAGTTCTTAAAGGTCCCATGTCCAGCAAAGTGCTATCACTCTTTTAAGATAAGTGGTTTATTATGTATTAGCTATACAGCCTCCTCCGCCCTCCCATCAGACATTATTAGGGCAGCCAATCAGCGCAGAGGTCATTATCATAGCCTCCCAAAAACCTCCTTCACACCTGCAAGAAAAAAGGCTGGTTTATTTCTTTGTGCCCCACTTATATTATAACAAAGTAAAATCTGGGTTATACAAAGTGCGAACACAGCAGCTGATATTAAGGCAATTCACTGAGGATGAGTGGGGAGGGCAGAAAGTTTGAATGACAATGTTTAGAGGCATTTTCTTAAATAAAGCATGATGTTCATTTTGAAAATTGTGATCTTATTTACAAGAGTAATTTTTGGGACAGCTGCCTGTGTTTCATCAGAATAATCAGGATTAATTTCATCAGAAAGGATTAAAAAAATGTCCTAACCCTTATTACCTATCGTGCAGCCATGAAAGGGACATTATTTTATGTCAATCACTTAAAAAATTATACACTAAATAATAATAATATTAGATTTTTTTTGAAGATGTCAGGATATTAAAGTACCAGTGCAAAAAGTAATTATAGTCTATTTTCTGTAATTGTCTTAGTTGCCATAACAACCAACTAACACAAAAAACAGCAGAAAACTATACTTTGCTGAAGTTGTTTTGTACAAAATGAAGTTCATGTCCTGTTCATTTAATTAAAGATTGATGCTACAGCTCGCTCCCATGCCCCCTGATTGCTGATTGTCAGTTTTGTGTCCCACCATTGTTTTGTCACTTTAAGTCCATTGGCTAGGGGTGGCAAGACCACTGCAGAACAGAGACGGTAAAATAAATGCAAAATTATCAAAGCAGCACTGAACTGAACAAGATTGGACCTGTGTGGTGAAGGAAGCCTGAAAGTGGTAGGAGCTCCAAAAGAGTGTCTCAGACTGAGAATACAGGTGGATCAGGGTTACTCCGTATGTGAAAACTAGAAGGTTTTTGAACATTAGTCATTGTGAACAAACTCTACCAGTCATCAAAATTTAATCTATCAACATAAATGAAGGCAACATTTGCCCTTCCAGGCAGTCTGTGTCCCCTGTCCATAAACCTTCATTCAGTCTCTCAAGTCTGCAGAGCACCAGTTAGGTCTATTTTGTATTTTCGAGCGATTCAAGCAGGAAAATGTAGCTTTAAATGTCTTTACTGTCATGGCTGACGTCAGCTTGTCTAAATCAACTCACTTAAGTTTTTATCTGTTTTGTTGTGTTTTTTATGTATGTGTTTTGGCTGGCCTCATTTGTCACCATCGCTCTTACAACACCTAAGGTGACGTCAGTGAACTCCCAGGTAAAAACCAGACTGCTCCGCCTTTCCCATCCCACCGAGGCAAACACCCTGAAACCCAGAGGCAACCTACAGAAATGATCCAACAAAACTTTGACATACATCTGGAAAGGATTATTGTGTCAGTAGCTAGAAAAATTGTATTTTCCTGTCATATTAAGAAAAAAAAACTTTATTAGTTGTACAGATCAGTAATTGAAAAATATCCCTTACCCCCCAGTTCAGGTGCAACACCTTCAGATCGATTTCAGCAATAGTAATCTTTAGATTCTTTGATTTCTTATCTTTTTCTTTGCTGAATTTTGAGAAAAATGCAAAAATAAACTGACATGCAACCTGATTACAATGAGACTAGGATGAAGCATATAAAAATGATGGAGATTCTCAGGTTCTGGTTTTCAGGATGTTTGTAGGCTGCATTGAACCCTCTAACTGCTCTGCTTTTGCCTAAGGAAAAAAAAACTTTGTGTTTTAATTGCTCACTTTGATGGGACAAAATAAAAAATAAAAAAAATAAAACTTTGATTTTTATCTTGTATTTTTGTCTTGCATGATCGCTCTGCAGGAACAACTCCTTCCATCCACGTGTGGGATGCGATGAGTAAACAGACCCTGTCCATCCTTCGCTGTCCTCACACTAAAGGTGTCGGCTACGTCAACTTCAGTGCCACAGGAAAGCTGCTGCTGTCTGTTGGAGTGGAACCTGAACACACCATCACTGTGTGGCGCTGGCAGGAAGGTCAGACTGATGTGATAAGATGATAAAATTGCTGATTATTTTTAGAAGAAAGTCACAGAGAAATATTCTGTCAGAACTCAACAATAAGTGTTCAAGACTGAGTGGTGTTTGCTCAAAACCAAGCAACAAAGGCATTAAGGTTAATAAGTAATAAGAAATTAAAATCACAATAGAGATGGCAGAAAGAGAGTCAGTGTAGAGGTACTAATTCATCATTCCTGATAACATGTCTGCACCACCAGCAACATTAACCCCACTTCATTCATGGGTGTTATCATGCAAAAGTTTAAGGGTGCAAGAGTGCAATCTCTATGCCCCAAGGCTCCAGAGGCAAAGGACGCCAACATCTCATTAGCTGTTACCAAATTCCATAACCAGTGGCAGTGCCCCAGGAAGTCTCAGGTTTGGGAATAGGTCGGCACTTCACCATTTATCATTTATCAATGTTCTACGTTCAATGAGGTATAAAGATGCAAGGGTGCAAACCCTATGGACTGAAGCTCTGGAGGCAAGGGACGCCAACCTTATTCAAGTGCGATACCAACTACCGTAACTGGCAGCAGTGTCCCAAGAAGTCTCAGGTTTGGGAACAGGTCAGCAATTCACCATTCATCATTGACAACTTGTCTGCACCACCAGCATCCATAACCCTACTTCATTCATAGGTGTTTACATGGGAGGAAGCTTAAGGGCTCAAGGGTGCAATTCCTAATCCCCCAGGATCTAAAGGCAAGGGATGTCAACCCCTTTCAGCTTTGTGACCAACTACCATAACTAGCGGCAATGCCCCAGGAAGTAGTTTGCATCTCAGGTTTGGGAGCACAAGCCAAGTTGGCACTTCCCCATTAATCAACCCTGACGACTCAACTGCACCACCAGCAATCGTAGAGCTTACCCTACTTCAATCATAGGCATTTTCATGTGATGAAGTTTAATGGTGCAAGGGTGCAATCCCCATGCCTCGAGGGGCCAGAGGCAAGGAACGCAAACCCCTTTCAGTTGTGTTACCAACTGGTGTGGATGACTGCTGTGTCTCCATCACAGGATCAAAGGTGTGCAGTAAAGCTGGACATCCTGATCGGATCTTCGTGGTGGAGTTTCGACCAGACTCAGACTCACAGTTCGTCTCAGTGGGGATCAAACATGTGAAGTTCTGGACGCTGGCCGGTGGCGCTCTGATGTACAAGAAGGGCGTAGTGGGAACAGTGGAGGGCGGCAGGATGCAGACAATGCTGTCGGTCGCCTTTGGTGCTGTGAGTTCAATGATTTTGTTTTAAATTGTGTAAATTAGTGAATGTGAACATGGCTGGTGTTTTATATGGTCAGCAGTCTATTTAAGCCTTATGTAAGCACAGCCTATTCATTAGTGATTGCTTTTTAAGTTTTAAAACAGTTATAGAAAACTGTTAAAATCTCAAAGCCTAAGTGTTTTAATTGGATGTTCAAATTAAGATCTTTCCTACTGGATAACTTAAAAATGCACAAACAAAGAGATGGCTTTAAAGCAAAAAACTTTCAAACATTTCACAAAAAGTCTTGACTGAAATAAATTTGTGGTTTAAAATGTTACATCTTTGACAAACTCTTTAACCATAACAAATGTGCAGTAGAAGTTAAAAAAAAAAAAAAACATGTTTTCAGAATAACTTGACGTTCACCGGAGCCATTAATGGGGATGTGTACGTGTGGCGTGATCATTATCTTCTGAGGGTGGTGGCGAAAGCTCACACTGGACCTGTCTTCACCATGTACACTACACTGAGAGATGGTCTCATCGTCACTGGGGGCAAGGAGAGACCGTGAGTAAAATACCTATTATTGAAATTAAATGATTACCGACGTTGTTTTTTCCATCTCAGCAAAACAACAATAAATGTAGTCCTTCATTGAACCATCCAAAACGATTCAAAATGTTTGACTTTCACTATACATTTAGAGTGAGTTTTAAGTTGAATTGGTAGTAAAATTGTAACAAAAAAATAGAAATACTCAGAGAGCCCAAATGTCTGCCAAGGCATTTCCAACAATGTCAAAAATTTTTAAAACTGCCCCATCTTGCACTGTTAACAAATCCTTGAAAAAAAAATTGATTCAGATTACCACCAAAATGTGACATGGCCAACACTCTCTGAATATGTCATCAAAATCTGTTCAGAGAGTATTAAGTTATCAGTGAAAATTTGGAAAACTTCCCCATCTTACAATATAACAAATTTCAAATTTAAGAAATTCCTGGGCCCACATCTGGATTTTGATCATCATCAAAATGTGATCACTTCTTTCTTGTGCTATGACCAGCATTCCCAGAAAATTTCACTAAAATCTGTTCTTAAGTTTTGGAATTATCTTGCTAAAAGATGACAAATGCCAACAAAAACATGGCCTCTATGGTAAGCTGGGAATGTTTTTTTATTGACAGCTTCCCAGCCTAGCAGTTGTTTTTAAAACAACATCACTTAAAGGTGTAGTGTGTAGAAGTTGGCAGCATTTCGCCGAACAGAAGCGGTGAATATAGGATATAATGTTTCTATTTGTATGTAAAGTCCGTTGAAATAGGTGTACAATCATCCCCATAAAACTTTCTTTTTCCTTTTATTAAGTTAGAAAAAGCTTTTTATATTTATGTACCGCCTGTCTACCCTTTGTGGAGGCTGACATAACGATCCGTCATGTTGTCTACTGGTGGGTTTTGGGGACAAAAAGAGCAAAACGCGATTTTTGAATATGAGTCTTATATACGAGTCATATTAGTTCTTACAAAGTCATCCAGCATAAACAAAGTCAGTACAGGTGGTATTATTCGAAATATTGCTGAGTGTACATTTTGAAACAGCATTGGTATTAAATAATAGCAGTAACTGTTGATTGTCCTGTTTAGCACCCAGTATGTTGTATTGAAATGTTTGTTGAAAGTCTGACAGATTCAATTAAATTTGGAAGTGCATGCTGTGTTTTAGGACAAAAGAGGGCGGTGCAGTAAAGCTGTGGGATCAGGAGATGAAACGCTGTCGAGCTTTCCAGCTGGAGACTGGTCAGCAGGTGGAGTGTGTCCGATCTGTCTGTCGAGGAAAGGTGAGAACTTTTGATTTCTTATAGACATCCTTCAGTCAGTGTCTTTAATTCTCTCTCAGACGTCCTCATGAGCCCCCCTCCCTCTCTTCTTCAGGGTAAGATCCTGGTGGGAACAAAGGACGGGGAGATCATTGAGGTTGGGGAGAAGAACGCAGCATCTAACCTGCTGCTGGATAGTCACGCTCGGGGAGGAATCTGGGGTCTGGCAGCACATCCTGCTAAAGAACTCTGCATCACTGCCAGCGATGACTCAACCATACGACTGTGGGACCTCACTGACAAGGTGTGCAAACAAAAACTTTACACAGACAATGTCAGTAGTTAATGTCATGTAGGAGGCAACACCATAAAACTGAGAAATGCTAAAATATAAGTAGTAAAAAAAGTTGGGTGGCCCTCTGAGCACTGATCACACCATCACATCTGTTTTGTCTTTTGTAGAAACTGCTGAATAAAGTGTGTGTCGGACATGCAGCCAGGTGTGTGAGCTACAGCGCAGATGGAGAGATGCTTGCGGTAGGGATGAAGAACGGGGAGTTCCTCCTCCTCCTCGCCAACTCACTGAAGATGTGGGCGAAGAAACGAGACCGCAGCGTCGCTATCCAAGACATCAGGTAGGAGAGAGTGACAGAAAGAACAGAAAACAGTCATTAACATTTCAACAGGCATGCAGAACAAAAAATAATCAAAGCACATAAAGCATTCAATCATGAAATCTAAAATGATTGAAAAAAAAAAGATCCACTAAAGATGGAGCTTTGCAGGAGAACTGTTTTTATCAATATAGCAAAGTGCTGATGAATTACAAAGAAGTCCAAGATGTATTGTACAAACCCCAATCCTAATGAAGCTGGGATGTTGTGTGAATTGTAAATAAAAACAGAACACAATAATATGCAAATCCTTTTCGACTTATATTCAGCTGAATACACAACAAAGAAAAGATATTTAATGTTCAAACTGATAAACTCCGACTGATAAATTCACTCTGTTTGAATTTGATGCCTCTGCATGTTTCAGAAAAGCTGGGGCAGGGGCAAGTGTACCACTTACATATCCTCTCCTTTTAACAACATTCAAAGCACGTTTGGGAACTGAGGAGACTAATTGTTTGAGCGCTGTAGGTGGATTTCTTTCCCATTCTGTCCTGATATAAGACTTCAGTTGCTCAGGTGCTTGTTGGTGGAGTGGTATGTAACCCATATATATGCTCCTGCCAGCCCGGGTTGAATCCAGCCTGTGGCCAGTTTGCAGAGTGTCCATCCCCTACTCTCTCTCACCCTCCACAAGCCTATCCACTCTCTCTTTCTCTCTCTCTCCTATCAATAAAGGCCCAAAAATGCCCAAAAAATAATCTGTGTGTTTTTGTGAAGGTTTAGCCCAGACCGGCGGCTCTTGGCTGTAGGTTCTGCAGAAAACACAGTTGATGTTTACGACGTCAGCGGAGGACCGAGTCTAAACCGTCTGGTTTACTGCAGTGACATCCCTGCTTTCATCCTGCAGCTCGACTTCTCTGCAGACAGCTCTTACATACAGGTAAACAATCATAAACATACATGCTCAAAGGTTAACATGTTTAACTATTTACAGTGCTTAACAAATTCATTAGAACACCATTAAATGTGAGGTTTATGCCACAGCTGGCCAAAGTTAACAGAATTGGTAATTACCAAAATCATTTTTTATGTTTCAGTACTGGTTGATACACCAGTACGTATAAGCTCTTTAACCTAAATGATATTTTTTGATAAAATTTAATTATTGTCGTTATCAATAAATATTCAAATTTATGTTTAAAAAAACAAAAAAATAGTAAAGTATATTATTATTTCTTGATTAAAATGTCATATTATAGTTATTTCATTTTGCATTTCTGAACAGAAAAAAATGGTTTTAGTGGCTGAATGTTATGAGTGATGAATTTCTGACTTCTCAGAGAAGCCCAGTGAGCGGCTTAAATCTGGGTATAAAAAAGAGAATTCAGTTTGAAATTCCTCTTTTCTGTTCATGTTTGCCAAAAAAATAACATTTTTAGTTTGAAACGAGTTTTAGAGATATCGTAAAATATTTATGTTTTCTTGTTTTTATGGCAGGTGGTCTCATAAATTTGTTGAGCACTGTATATGTGCACATGTTTTTATTCTTGTGTGTTTGCAGGTGTCCACAGGAACATATAAGCGTCAGGTGTTTGAGGTTCCTTCAGGGAAGTTAGTCAGCGACCAGACTCTCATTGACAGAATAACCTGGGCCACCTGGACCAGGTAATACGGCACATGTCGACACATTCAAATGACTGTTAGAAAAAAATGTACCTTTCAAACTCAAATGGTGTCAAAGAAAAAAACAGTCCCTACCTTTTGACCATTCCAGTTTTTGATTAACAACACACTGATCTAATGATTTTCATCTTCAGAGGTTAAACATTGTGGAGTCAGTGGCTGTTGTTTTGACCCATTTTTGATCAAAACTTTCCCTCCAGTATCCTGGGAGATGAAGTTTTAGGGATTTGGCCAAGAAATGCTGACAAAGCAGAAGTCAACTGTGCGTGTGTGTCTCACACTGGGATGAACATCGTCACCGGTGATGACTTTGGATTGATCAAACTGTTCGACTTCCCCTGCACAGAGAAGTTTGTGAGTTTGAACATTTTACCATACTGACAAAATTCATAGTTTTTCATATAAATATGAAGAGGGTGATGGATATCATCTTGTGGAATAAAAGACATGATTATCCACAAAGTCTCAAACAAATAGTGGATTCAGGACCTTTTGAAGGTCAAAACTTTCAGGGATAGTTTGGGCATTTTGAAGTGTGGTTGCTCAAGACTCATGGCACTAGTAAATATGATAACCAATAAAGCACCTGGCTGGCTTTGTCCCTGAGGGGAGATATCCAGGTACTGATGCCAGGCGTAACAGAACAGTCAGCGGTGCCATCGAAAGCCTCATAGTGAACCCACTTTTAAGTTAAAACTACTCCAAAGACAGCATTGGCTCGACTACATGCTTCAGCGAGTTTTTAATCATTTTCTTTACTGCACATCAGTGACTTTAAATGATTTCATCATCTGCTCATTGTTGATGATAAAATGTTACTTTTAGTTTAAACAGTATATATGGATTTCTTTAGTCCTTTTAGAGTTTATGTTCAAACACAGGTGAAGGGTTGTGGTGAAAACTGAGGGTTAGCCTGATGGTTCATACAAAACAAATTATATTGTGTCTCAAAACAACATCAGTTCCATGTACATACACATTAACAGCTATTTACAGAAACATCGTACTGATGATGGCACCTGTATTTCAGAATCTTCATGTATTGGTTGTTCATTACGTTACATCTTTTTCCTTCTTCAGGCCAAACACAAGCGCTACCTCGGCCACTCAGCTCACGTGACAAACATCCGCTTCTCTCATGAAGACAAATACGTGATTAGCACAGGAGGAGACGACTGCAGGTAAGAACTAATTACATGACACCACAGTGAATACAGCTGTAACTCGACTACAGGGAAAACAACATGAAATGTGTCATTCGGAGAGAGATTCAAACTCCTCAGAGAATCTCTGCTCAACAAGATAAGCAACTGTGCATGGTCGTTATTTGTGAGTCTAACATATTACAACCCTAAAATACAGGAAATGAATCAGACAAAAACAGAATATTGACCCAGCAAGTAAAGTGTAAGAGAGTTAAGATTGTTTAAATATGGCATGAAACGAGTGCTCAGACTTCAAAAACCTCCTGTTGTCATGTTACATGATTGCCTTTACTGAAACAATCTGATGCTGTGCAAAAAAAAAAAAAAAAAGAAAAAGGTTGTAACGGCTTCACTGAAAATAGGCACATCGAAATCTAAGCCATTTTCTTTTGGAAAAACTTTGAGAATCAGCTGACGGGGTGCTGGTTTGGCAGAATGGTAGGCAACAAGACGTGACTCATGTACATGCTTCTGCTTCCCCAAGCTCAAATCCAGGCCAGTTTGCATAGTGTCCTTCACCTACTGTCTTGGTGAACAAGTTTTTGTATTAACGTAAATATAAATTTAACCTGGAAATGACACTTGAAGACAATCACAAACTCAGGCACTGGAGTAATATTTATTTTACAAAATGTTCATTTGCAAGGAAAAATTTTGAAAGCTAATCAAATTGGGTTTAAATAGTAAAGATTTTTGCTTTTGCTGTTCGACACATCAGTACAGCTTTGCTTTCATGCATGTGTACCCCTCAAAAAAAGGTTTAGAATGTTGTTTTTGCTATTATATCTTCTCTTTAATAATACCAATTGGAGATGTTTTTTATATCATTGGAAAGCCTAATTAACCACCGTTGCTACGAAGTACAACTTGTAAGGGTTCGTGCATTTGTAGAATGAGCAACACTGCTGAACGTGTGGGTAGAACCTAAGAAAACTGTGCCAAAATCCCCTCTTCCCCTGTAACAGAGGTAAGGTAAAGAGTGAAGAACCAGTCTTCTTGGGGTGTTGTCTTCCTCAGGCACACACTATGCGGCCTGTCTTGACTTCACCGGTCCCACTAAACTTGGTCATAAGTTTGTAAATGATACCAGGGCTGACAACAAATGCTGCCACTCTGTGTACCAGAACATCAGCAGAGATTGTGGCATATTTTTTGGGGGAGCTACCTACATGTTTAGCTGTGTTGCTCATTCCACAAATGCACGATCCTTACAAATAGCACCTTGTTGTAAAGGTCACTTATCAGGCTTTACAACAATATAAAATACAATACCAGTTGGTTTTATGAAAGGGGACAAATAACTGAACAAATAATATTTCACATCTTTCTTGAGGAGTATATATTATCAGAGATCAGAAAATGTTTGCTATTCTTTGACGGTGTAAAACTTAAATTTAACACTAATCTGTCTCTTAATGCTAATATTTATATTTTCTTTGCTTCCTTCCTTGTTAAACTTTTGTTTTTGTTGCAGTGTTTTTGTGTGGAAATGCCTGTGAGACATCGTCCAGTGACGCTTTCCTCCAAAGCGCCTTAACAGCACCACAAGTGGATCCAGGAGGAATCAAACCCACATCCTGAACATCTTCACACCACTTTCTAGACGTTCAGAGGTTGAAGATGGAAGAGGGACAAACTTCACAACCGACATCACTGATCAAATCAAATGTTTACAGTCTGTCTATTAGGACGAGACAGAAAACTAAAGACTTAAACTGTGGGGCAGTTCATGGCAGATCACAGCGAGAAAAGACTGTTTTTTTGAAGGAGATTTTTTTTTTTTTTTTATGTTTTTGGTTCATTTTTATTGCAGATGCCAAACTGAACACCACAAATGCAAATTACACAGAGGGGACCATGAAAAGGTGATGGCTGACTGTAACAGACGTTCGTGTCATTGCACTGCGAGGTGAAAAAAAAAGTTTCCTTTATTGAAAAGACCGTATGCAGTTTCTTCTTTACTCAAAGATCCTGAGTAAAGTTTGTCTGTCGGAAAAAAAACAGAAACTTGACATCTGATTTAAAATCATTCCTCATTTCAAAGAGCCTTTGCTGTATCTGTGGTTAGATTTCATCACACTTAAGTGCCTTTCTAGATCTTTCTATGTTTTTTTTATTATTATTTAGGGGAAGGGGAATTTCATAAATCATTTCCTTATTTTTAGTCCATATTTGAATTTATTTTTTACTCTGTCTGGTGCTACACTAAGAATGTTCAAACTCTGATTCATCCAAAACAAAAACATTTTCTTCGCTGCTGCTTTTTGTTCAAAATAAAACATCCAAAGCATCATGATCGTAAAATAACATGGGATATCTGAAGAAAAGAAAAACTCGATGGAGGAATTATTTATGGAAATATCTAACTGTTATTTATGCCTAATCTACAGTGTGGATGAGTTTTCTGTGTCTGAACTGTTGAATATTTAACTTTAACTGTTGTGAAAAAAGTCAAAGAGCCTGTTTGTGTGAAGATAACAAACCTGATCTGTTGAGGTAGTCTTTTTCTACAAACTCACAAGCTTGAAATGTTCCTGAATTAATGTTTGAGGAGGTTGTAAGTCAATCAAGAAAACTCATTGTAAATTAAATCAGAAGGACTAGACACCACAGAAAAAAAATGTTTCATAGAGTTTAAGGCATGGGTCAAAGGTTATAGCAGGGGAGTAGAGACCTAGCTGAAGATAATCATACATAAAAATAGACCTGCACATATGCATATAGAAGATAATACAAAGGATTTAGCAAAAGATTCTCACCATACTGCCCTGTGATTTGTAACAGTGACACAGCATATATTTTTTTCTTTTCTTGGACCAATAAATAATACGATTTTTCACCTTAGTAAGAAACAGATGAGAAGGTATATCTTAAAACTTCAACCTGTTTATATTTTGCACTGACATCGAAGCTGATGATTCTTCCTTCTTTAATTACATCAACACAGCAAAATTGACACCGGGAACGTGCTTTCACAGAAATTTTGATGATTAGTCAGTGTTGGTCAACATCAGCTAATATACGTTGGTGTGTAAATGCCTCTTTAATAAACAATTTCAGTCATATTCCACAGCTTAGGATAACAAAACTATTTTTCCTGTGTCACAGGATAATTATGAGTTACTTTGTCTGTACTTTTAGAAAGAAACTCATTATCAAGAGGACTTAAAATAATAACCCCCTGCTCTGTGATCCATTATGCAATGATCAACAACTGTAAATGAAAGATCTTTGACTAGAAGAACAAACACAAATCCACAAACTATCAAAAGTCATTGTCCAGTACGACAAAGAGAGGAACACTTCAAGCATCACAAAACTGTACATGAAAATACATATGTTGGCAAAGTCCCCTGTTGCAACACAAAAATAAAGGTTTGCTCAAAGACACTCTCCAAAAACACACAAAGGATAACTGAAGATGAAAATGCTGCATTGTATTCCTTTTTATTTGGTTGTTGTTTTTCTGAGTGCAGTTTGTCAGTTTGTGCGGTTCTTTTCTTTGAATTATTTGTATCATACTGTACATGGAGATATATATGATGCTCAGATGCATGAATTTATTTTTTAACCAAAATATCTTTGTTGATGATTGATGAGATTTTATGGTGCAACTTAATTCACCAGTTAATTTTTATACCAAGGTGATTGTGATCAAGTTTGTGTGTATGTGTGCGCAAGTGTGTGTGTTAACAAAGTATAAAACAGATTAAATGAGACTTGTGAAAACAAACTGACTGATGTCTTGTTTCAACATGCTCGACTTTCTTAAAGGTCATTGATGTAATTGATCATTTACATCGTATCTTGTGTGTCTATTAAGCAAGGACTTAAAGTTAAAAAAAGAAAGATTTCATGTCTGTAGAGGGTCAGATGCAGCGCTTTTTCTGTTCTCTTTGGAAACGCTCAGGTCTGAGGGAATGGGGAGGCTTCAGGAGGCTAGGATGATTAGCTCAGCACTAATGATGTCTAATGGGAGGGGGAGGAGGGTTTACAGGCTGCTGAACAGGCTTTCAAAACAGTCATGGCGTCTGCCTGCGACAAGCAGAAAGCACTCATGTAGGCGGAGGCTGTGTATCTATGACATAATAAACCCCAGAAGTAAAAAACAAAGCTTTTAAAGGGGCATTTCTCTGTGAACTGAGAGTTAAGTAAAAGGTGTCATATTCTTCTGCTCCCCAAGCCGCCCCTTCTAACATCATTAAAAGCACAGAAAACAGATTTTGCAGGATATGGGACCTTTAAATCAAGAGCAGCTGAACAGCAGGTCAACCTCAGATGGACATTTTTGTTTCAAAATACAAACAAGAAACATGTCTGTATTTATTTCCTTTTCCCATCTGCCCTGGGCTGTAGGCACATTCTTGACTACGTCACCACATCCTACCAAGTAGCCAAACTGTTCTGCCGCCATAATCCTGTTCATACTGTGCATACATTTTTTAACAGTTTTGGGCTGTAAAGTACACCCCTCAGCCTTGCCCTGCCACAGCCTGTCAGAGTATCTGATATATTCTTGCTGTATTGGATGTGGAAAAATTGCACGAACTGACTGTCTATTTACTGTTAATTGCAAAAATGATGCTGGAAGGCCTGCAGTCAAACATCATGTATCAGTCATCAGTCTGAGCAGATCAGGGTGGTCTGGAACCTGACACACCAGCTGGACACTTCAATATATTTCACTAGTCCATCTGGGAAACAGCCCATAGCAGGTATTTGGGAATAGGCAGAACATTTCAAACAGATATCCAGCAGGTGAAAACAAAAAACTCTATAAACTTCTATATAATAAGAAAACTATATAGTTTTGACATGTTTTGATGAGAATTTGTTTTACAAAGTGGCTCAAAGCCCACCGACTACATTACCTGATTGGCCCGTAACTGACAGAACAATCATCCAATCACATATGCTTTGAAAGAGTCTGCCCACTCCCAAAGACTTTCTATGGGCTCGAGCGAAATACACTGAATGGTCCATGTGGTGTGTCAGGTTACCACATACAGTTATGTTCATAATAATAGCAGTGTGTTTAAAAAGGTGTATAAACCTCAAAATTCTTCAAATAAATTTTATTTTAATGCACACAAATGCATTGGGGACACTGCACATCCTATTTCAAAGCAAGAAAATGGGAAAAAGTAATTGAATTTGATAAAATTTTACAGAAAGTCAAGAAATATAATGTTCAAAAAAATAGCAGTGTTTACATCTTTATTTACAAACTCAAAGGTGTAAGTGTATAAACTAAGAATTGCTTGATGATTCAACTTTCCTGAGAATCATAAACTAATATTTAGTTGCATAACCACGGTTTCTGATAACTGCTTCACATCTGTGGTGCATGGAGCCTACCAACTTCTGGCACCGGTCAACAGGTATTGAAGCCCAGGACAATTGTACTACGTTCCACAATTGCTCTGCATTTTTTATGTCAGCCCACAAGTTTTCTATGGGATTAAGGTCCAGGGATTGTGCTGGCCACTCCATTACTTGAATTTTGTTTGTCTGGAAGCATGATTTTGCTCGCTTGCTGGTGTGTTTGGGGTCACTGTCTTGTTGAAACACCCATTTCAAGGGCATTTCCTCTTCAGCAAACGGCAACATGACTTCTTCCAGTATTCTGATGTACTCAAACTGATCCATGATCCCTGGTATGCCATAAATAGAACCAACACCATAGTACGAGAAACATCCCCATATCATGATGCTTGCACCACCATGCTTCACTGTCTTCACTGTGTACTGTGGCTTGAATTCAGTGTTTTCAGGTCGTCTGACAAACTGTCTGTGGCCCTTAGACCCAAAAAGAACAATCTTACTCTCATCAGTCCACAAAATATTGCGCCATTTCTTTTTAGGCCAGTCAATGTGTTCTTTGGCAGATTGTAACCGCTTCAGCACATGTCTTTTTTTTAACAATGGGACTTTGCGGGGGCTTCTTGCTGGTAGCTTGGCTTCACATAGACGTGGTCTGATTGTTACAGTACTCACAGGCAACCTTAGATCTTCTCTGATCCTCCTGGAGCTGATCATTGGCTGAGCCTTTGCCATTTTGGTTATTCTCCGATCCATTCGAATAGTCGTTTTTCTTTGTCTTCCTCGCCTTTCTGGTTTTGGCTGCCACTTTAAAGCATTTGATATCATTTTAGCTGAACAGCCTATCATTTTCTGAACTTCTTCATAGGTTTCCTCTTTTTTATTAACTTCTTAATCAAAGAACGCTCTTCTTCTGAACAATGTCTTGAACGACCAATTTTACTCTGTTTTTCAAGGACAAATGCACAGCCAGCATATGCAGCCTCAGTTGCCTTGATCCTTAAATAAGGGCCACCTGTTTAACACCTATTTTTTTCCACACAATCAATTACCTCACTAATTGAACTCAGCACTGCTATTTTTTTGAACACTCCCCTTTCAGTTAATGATTCAGTTTCACAGAATCAGCAACATGCACGTCATGCCTGTTGGGTCTGTTGGTTTTCTACACCTTTACTAAACCTTCTAGAAACTTACTTGCAGTGTAGAAGTTGAAATTCTAACAAAAACAGTGATTTATCTTGCTAGTGATGTGGGACTGCTATTATTTTGAACACAACTGTATGTGCACATAGAAAAGTAGAATTAAGATCTTCCTGATGCCCTGGAATGATTCTCGAGCATTCATTAAAATCTTATCTTGGCAGAGCCCCTTTAACTAAAAAACTATGGTGCTGATGGATCAAATCACACATCCAGACAGGAGCCATCTGTCTTAAAATCAGTGGAAAATGTATTTGCACATCAACTCATTCAACAGATCTTTGTTTGCCCTCCAGCTTTGCAAGAATTCGGGTTTAGTTGAACTTGGTTCAGTGTGAGAAAGTATTGACACCAATACATTCATATTTTAAGATCTGATGTAAGATTTGTAATGCTGCAGGGCCGATGCTTCGTATGAATAACAGATTCTTATGCTAGGTTCTTAATGCTGTGAAAAACATTTAAGAAATACCTTTTAGTCAAAACAAATCTTGATGTATTGCCCTGTTTATAGAGTGATGCAGGGAAGATCTATTTTTGTAGACCAACTGGGAAGTTACACCACACTGATTACTGTTCTTGGATCAGTGCTGATAATGAGGTCTGCAGCAAACAAAAATTCATGAAACCTACAGGCTTTGTTCTCCATGATAATCGTCATGAGTAAATAAATAATTTGAGTTTCAAGGCTTATATGTAATTGGCAAGAGTAAAAAGTTACTGTTAAGCTTTCATAGAACTACAACATGGCAGTTTGACTTAGAAGCATCTACCACACAGCTGACATAAAGTGTTTAAGTTTGTCCTCATGGCTGCGGTATATGTATTATTGTTTATTAAAAAAAACATTTTTGTAGTCCTTGTTAGCAGTTTGTAAGCAACCATCCTTTTAAAAACACAAACACTTTCAAATCCAAAACAAGGCTCAGGCATTTTATGTTGCAAATCAAAACATTCAAATCTTGTACACAGCAAAAACTGCAAAGACAAATTAACACTATCAGAGTTAATGAAAAAGAGTTGTTTTCACTCTGTTTTGAGAGTCAGTGCTTTAACTCGCAACAAGTGAAATCGTTGACTCTTTTTGGAGTTAAGATTTAAAACTTTGTAACTCTTCAAAGTGTGACTTTTGATTAACACTCCTATGTAGTGTTAGGAATTATTTCTCTCAGAGCATTTTTTTTTAACTTCTTAAGTGTAAACTCTTCATCAACACTGCAAAGTCTAAACACTGTTGTAATTGTATACTGTATATTAATGGGGAAAATCAGGTGAAATAAAGATATTATGTTTGGTCGGAGCACATGTTTAAAAGAAACTGCGCATCAATTTTCTTTTTTCTGGCTTGTGACATCTGTTAGTTCTTGTCCAATAAGGGAAAGGCAGGATGACTGACTCTACAAGTATCACTAACAGGTTCAGTGTTCAGGGTGACAAGTATGGATTTGATTTACTAAAACATCATTTCTACACTTACTTTTGACACCAACACTTTTTAAACTGAAAATACATTTTTAGAAAATTGACTCCATCCTCTGCACTTTCTGAAATTTCTCCAAAACCAAGATTTTAATTTCTCAATTTTCTGTGTATGCATGTGTTCACCGTGAACCTAATTTCAGGCAGTTATCTGTAAAAGCCAATTTAAAATCCCATATAGCCATTGTTGTGTCTTTTCAGTGCTTCTGCCACAAATATCAAGTTTTAATTTTTAGATTGATTTTTCTCACATCTGTTGAAGCCCATTTACACCACTACAATTTATATCATTTTTTACAGGATTTTTTTGATTGAAAATAAAGCAAATGCCATCAAATGAGGTCTACTGACAAATGCTCATAATATCAATGTTGATCTCCTCTACTTTATCCTACAGCTCTTACTTTAGAGAAATAGGTTTTAATTTCATTTATGATTTTTCTAATATATTTAATGAGGTTAAAAAAATCTCACTTCTTTCTCAGAATTCTGACTTTTCCTCAGAATCGACTTTAATCTGAGATTTGTTTTTTTTTATGAAACCCATTTCATTTTTATTCTGAACTGCAGACATTATCTTACAACTCTGAAATTCAATCTCAAATTGACATTTCCCTCAGCATTTTGACTTTAATATTGAATTCTGACTTATTCCTCAGAAGTTTAACTTTTTCAGCTTTGACTTTGTCAGAATTTACTGATTATTTTTACTTCTTCTTTAGAATTTACACTTAAATCTCATAATTCTGCCATTGTCTCTGAAGGTTTTTCTCAAAAATCATGTTTTTTCCCCAGAATTTGGACTTTTTTTTCCCTGAATTCTGAGTCAGGATGCCATTTTATTTCCTCAGAAGCTTGACATTTCTTAGCATTTTGACTGTATCATCAGAATTCTGACTTATTCCTCATTATTTTGACTTTTTCAAATATTAATCCCTCAGAAAGGACTCCCAGAGTTTTGACTTCAATCTCAGAATTCAGTCTTTTTATCGCATTGTACAATGAGTTCAGTCTCATGATTTCTTTTTGTCAGTGGCTCTAATCCCCTCCCCAAACTGCATTCTCAGTTTCCTTCACACTTTCGTCTTCCATAAAAAAAAAATCCTGAAAAAAAGAAATAAGGAACTTGTGTGATGAACAAACGAGGAGGCAGGTTTTCTTCGTCTAGAAGCTTTATTGATAATTGTTCACATCTCACAATGCATTCCACAAACACGGCTCCCAGCTGGAAGCTTTTTATCGTCACTATTGAAGTATGAAGTTTATCATTCACAATTATACTTGCATAACAAACAAATGCTCAAAGGTTTCCCAAAGTCACATCAAGTTGCAACTTTATTAAGATATTGGCTTCACAGACAGTATGGTTATTTAGTTTCTTTAAATCCCATTTCGTTTTTTTTTTTTTTTCTCTTTTTAAATATTTTATCTGATGTGGATGAATGTAAACGTGTTTCTTCCAGAGTTTTTCATTACTAGACAGCTGCAATGACATGGAAATAACGACCTTGTATGTAATTAATGAGTTTTATTTGTCTGGCAAAGGTTTTCTAGATGTATCTAGCTAGAGTTACTCAGAAGCAATGAAGTTTTTTTAAATGGTAGTACAAGCCCCCACCCACCCCACCCCCGCTGCCTCATCAGGAGTCAAAGACGTCGTTCACTATTTCGTCATTCGTCACATCGAGGCAAAACCACGCTGAAGGTTACCGAGGAAACGAGCTCAAATCTTGAGGGACACGACAGTAAAATCACAAAATACTGGTAACTCAGTCATCATACCAAAATAAGAAAAAATACAAATGAGGTGCAGCTCGCGCTCGTCTCAAAAACAGCAGACGAAGAAAAAAAAAAAGGTTCTCTCCGCTTGACTCAACTGAGGGCAGGTATAAGAAAAAACTCAAAAATGACCTGAAGGAGAAACAGACCTCCCACAATGCACTGGGGTGGGGGAGGGGGAAGGTAAAGCTCAGGTCTAAAACGTGTTTCTGAGAGTTTCAGATGCTCACAGAAACAAACATTTCAAACCTGATCAAAAAATACATGAAGCATGAAGCCGACTTCAACATCGCTGAACTCAGACCCGCTACGACTTTTCCAGAAAACACAAAAACAAAAAAGGAATTCTGAACTGGAAAAAAAGTGTTTTATTATTTTGACAAATAAAGTTTGAAGGGCTGCGTCCACGCCAGATCCCTCCTCTCCTCCTCCTGCCTTCATTGTTATTCCACTGTCCCCAACCCCCCTCCCTCACCCCGTCACCCTCCTCCCCCTGCCTCCCCTCCAACCGTCCGACCATCTTCCTGTCAGGACATCCTGAATCCAAACTCCGACTTGTCCTTCTCTCATTCTGTTTTACGTTTCATCCCGGGCACCTTCGCCTGGATCCTGCAGGAAGACAACAAATGTCACAAATACGCTTAAAATCAGAGCCTGAAGAAAAGATTCATCAAATCAAATGTATTTAGTCATTCACTAAAATAATCGCACACAGCTACAGACAAAGTGCTTTTACAAAACAGACATTTACAGGGTCCCTCACATCAGTTCATTTACACAGATGCAAACAATCCTGTTTACTGCAACCTAGTACTAACCACAGACCCAAAGAATATCCTTAAATTTCCACAAAAGTTCCTAAAACACTCAAACTTTGGTGCCTGCAGCAGTGATGTACTCTTTAAAGGGGCAGAGCTGCAGCCTGTGTATTTACTATTGACATGTAACTCAAACAAGCCTACTTCAAAATACTGAACTATCCCTTTAGGTGAAGCTAAACTACAGAGCTGAACAAGGCAGAAGAGCTTTTGGGGAGGAAACAAAAAAGTTCAAATTAAAAAGCCCCCACTGATTTAACATCCTGTCTGTGGCAGCGTTACGGCGCCACTTACAGACCTGACATATGTACTGCAGTGTGGACATACGCTGTATATGGACAGAAGATTTCTTAAAACAATGCCATCTTTACAGAAAACATTTTAAAACTTAAATGTTTTTATCTGTGTGGACAGGGCCTGAATGTGTGATTCCCCTCCAGTGACTGATGACTCCTGTTGTCATTTCAGTCAACTTTTAACTTCATTAAGCGGACAGAGGGATCAAGAGAAATTCACTGATCAAACTTACTTTCCAATGACGTCTTTCACCTGGTTGTTGACCAGAGCCAGGTAATGATCGATCTGAGTCTGAAAGTAAAAGAAAAACAAGAGATGTTTGAGAATCAGCAGCATCAAGTCTGCAGGGTTGACCCACACTCACAGATTTAAATCATTCAGGTCATCTGAGGCCAAAAATATCTCATCTTTCATTCAAAATAAATTTAACTTACAGCTGATATATAATATATAGTTACACACACACACACACACACACACACACACGATAAGCTCAAAATTAGTCTATTTAGAGCTTAACACCACACCATGTGAGGTTTATGTCACAGAACTGGCAATTACCTAAATCATTTCTTATGTTTCTGTAATGGCTGATACACCAGCATATGGAAGCTCTTTAAACCAAAAAATATTTTTTAATGTTAAAATATTGTTGTTATCCATGAAGCACATAATTATTTCTTGATTAAGATTTCAAATTCTAGTTATTTACTTGCATTTTTTTGACAGGTGGTCTTACACATTTGTTAACTACTGTATATATATACAAAAACTGAACCATATTAAAGAACAGATTTTGATCAATTCAGCTCAATGTAAGCATCAACCTCAATTTGAAATCAAAGAAGAAAACGTACAGATGCATCTTTTAACTCCACTGTTACATACACAACTACATGTTTCTACATAACTCACATTATCAACTCTAATTTTATGAAATTAATCAATTCTGATGCTAGCATTTGATAGAAATGACAAACATTAGATATCACTTTTTTGGGATCAAACATGTTCTTATGTGCACAGTGCTGTTTAATTTGTGCCATTTTAGTCTAAACCTCTATATGAAGACCTCAATTAAAATACAAGTCAGAACATTGTCAAATGTTTATCATGTCAAAGCCCTGTAGCTGTCAGATACAAAAAGTAAAGAATAAGGAATGCAGGATGCTCAAGTTTTTGCTGATATTCAAATGGCCATATTTCCAAACTTGCTTTGGTCAAAACCAATAAAATAACTGAAGGTAGTTTTTGGATTTCATCTTCATCATGTACAAGCTGCATTTTTATTTTTTATTTTTTTATAAATGGTACCAGTAAAAACAAGCTCATCGGCCCCTTTACAGGCTTTAGGCAGGGATATAAAAAACCTGCTGACAGAAAATATGTCTTTTTTAATTCCTGATTTAACATGTTTCCAAAACAAAACAAAGTTAATCCTGTAACATCAGGATGAATTATTGGCAGTCAGAAATGTTCACGTGTGCACATCCAGAAAATCAACTGATGAAGCAAATACCTGCTGTTATTGATATCATACTAATAATATTGTCCATCCTTATAAAGAACAAGAGAGATGTTTTCATTAAATGTAATCACTATGATCAGGTGTCTCTGAAAACATTTTTACAAATTACAGGGAGGCGTTTTTTTTGCTGGAGTGTTGAGGGAAAAACTGAACATTTGGTAGCGGTCTGTGGTTCTTACCTGGTGTTTTTCATAGACGATTGGGCAGCTGAACGCTCCAATCAGTGCTAAAGGGAAGAAGAAAAATAGAAATCAATTCATTTGTTCTTTTTGCTGCGTCTTATTTATCTGTTTGTAAATCTAAAACCCCTGACATACATACAGCTAAAATTTACTGAGCTTGTTCAATTTACTTGTTAAAAGTCTGTGTGGACAGTGTGTTGAATTCTTTAGAGCTAAAATACAAATACAAACTGTATGTCAATTTTGTGTCATTGGTAGTAAAACTATATAAAAGAGACAAAGATGTTTCCTTACCCAGTATAAGAATAGTGAGCCCGTTGAACAGGGCACCAACATAGGTCAGGATCCACATCAACACTGCAAACTGCAGAGATGAGAGAAAGTCATTATTTCACTTTGTTAAAGCATTTATTCAAAAATCTAACAACAACATTTGAGGCCTCTCTGAGGAAATAACTTAGTGACTCTAATATCTTTGGCAACATGTGTCAAGGAAGTAGCATGACTTCCTCAGCCCTTGCTTTTCTGCAGAGTCTTGGACAAAGAGCCTTCCTAAGGTTTATAAGGTTTACTTGGAGACCAATCATAATAGTTTTTGTTTTGGTTAAAAATGGGACAGCGGTGGTGGGAGGTACACAGAACTGCGGTTTGTGCACTGGCTCAACAAAACACTTACAGCAACGTTTAGATTTTAATGTATGTACAACTACAGACAGGATCATTCTTAAATTAAAGCCTTTTTATTACAAAAACAACTAACCGTGCCTGTTAAAAAACTTAATATAGAACAAAATAATAGTCTATCTACTCAGTTAAAAGTAAAATTGTCAAATGAAACCAGGTATAAGGCAATGTGGGGTCCTCCCCCAGAAAATTTGGAGGGTCAACTGGTTTTCCACTCACTGGTTTGTTGTTTTATGGTTTAGTGGAGAGAAACTTCATTATTAAAAGTAAAAGTATCTTGTTTCTCTTAAGTGTCATCATTTGAATGGGAGAAAACTGGTCTAACAGGGACCAGTGGTGGTCCAGAACTAAAGAGCCCATGTTTGCCTTACTGAGGTTCATATATTCACTTTGGAGAACTGCTAGGCTATGTTCACCATCACTTAGCTACAGGTTACACGATAATGAAAACGACCTAAAACAGAGAGCTTTTGTTGCATTTGCGCCTTCTTTTTAAATGAGAACGGTGGCTGGAGTGCCTGAATCTGCAAACTTTTGAAACCAGGGACCAGAGAGAAAAGTTTTGAAAATGCTTTCGTATCTGTCTCCATCTAAACAGAAATCAGCATTGTCAGGGGAAACAGTGAAGCACAGCGCATGTCCAGCACTCTTTCAGATACAGGGTGTGCATGTGCCTAGGAACAACAACAACAGTTACTGAGAAACATGTGTGCTGCTAACTGTGCTAGGTTTGTTATCGCTCCTCCAACAAAATGTGGATTTGTTGCAGCAATACTCTGTCCAGCAGAGACGCATTTGTTATATTCACCAAGGACTCGACGAATATATCGGAAAAGTTTGTCTTCACCGGAAAGCGTTAGTGCGCAGACGCCTATTGCAACACCGCTGTTTCACTACAAACCTATATCGCCTATATAACCTATATCCGTGTGAACGTGCAACGTTTTAACACTGTCTCCGTGTGAATGCAGAGCGCTTTTGAAAACGCAAAGGAAAAACTTTTCTGTTTCGTGGTGACAACGTTGTCGTGTAAACGTTATCACCAGACATGGTTCATGTGTACCTTAAGTTCAAAAACCCTTATAGTTTTCACATCCCCTGTCCCTTTGAGGCTCCCTTTCACATGTGGGCCCATGCTGCTCTGACTGGTTGACCGGTCAACTCTGTGGTAATTGGTGAGTTCAGCGGTGCCCTATGCCATTTTGTCAACAACTCTGCATTGATTCTACCGTCTACACTCCACACTGAGCGTGCTACCTCGAGCCACACTGGTGTCTATTCGGAGGGACCAGGGGGATTTAGCCATTTCAAGCAGCTACTGGCGCCCTAAAGAGGGGAGAAGGAAAAGTCTTGTTGCCACAAAGGGGAGACATGTTAAACACACTAAAGGGCAAGTAAAACTCAACAAAGCATGGTATGAGCTCTCCAAGAAATGGTGACAAACAAATTTTGAATGCAAGGAAAACCCTCAATAATCATGCCAACAAAACATTTTCAGAATATAAAAGTAAAGCTACGATCCCTTATATTTTCTTTATATGTTTTGACTGCCAGTAAAAAGACATTAACACGCCTTAAGTCAGTCAGACACTTGTGGTTATATCTGTGTAAGACCTTCAGCTGGTCTCTCTCTGAGGGAGAGGAAACATCACTTTGCCCAAACCCTGCAGCAGTCTTAATCTGAATGTTTACAGAGCTCTAATGTAACCTGACAGTTTTCAGCTCATGTTAATGATGAACATGTAAACAGCCGGGGCCAACGTGGCTGCCAGTGAAAAGACCAAACCCATTTAAACAGTTATATTTCAGACCGCAGGCTCATGATTAAATACATGGGACAGTTTAATGAGCTGATGGTGTTGTTGCAAATATTCACCGCTGGCACCGAGCAGGAAATTAATCAGTGGCTGTAGAATAACAGGAATATTCTCATAATGCATCAAGACACACAGGCGTGTAATCTGATGAGATTTTCAAACATTCCTGAGGCTCACGCTCGCTCTTGATTGGATTAAAAGGATCAGACTTTTTACCCTCTTTGGGATTTTCTTTTGCACCCACTCTGCCTCCCTGATGGACTGAGTACACTTCTGTTTTTGGGCTGTGAGCTAAAGCTGCAGGATGGAGGCGGCACAGGACTGTCACTGCTGCAGAGCATCAGGACCGTACTGATCAGCAGACTTCTTAACACCATGTAGATGCTGCTGAGTGACACAAATGACGACAGTCTGTGATTGCAGTGAAGCAGACTGAAGCACTTTTGACCATGTCAGTTCTTATGTGCTCAAACTGCTCTGCTTCTGTGTAGGATGCCATGTTCTGCCAGGATTTTGTAACTATATATAACTCTTTCATACTGTGAATCCTGTTTTCACAGCACAGATGACATAGAGGGTTATCATAGTGAGTCATAGGTGCTGTTTTAGAGTCATGTAGGGCTCCAACAGTTGTCCTAACAGACAACTGAATGCCCCATCAGCATGCCTTACGTCAAATAAATCTGTTATATAATGTTATGTCTCAAGGCAATCAACAAAACTCTTCATCAATGGCAGCTGAGTCTCTTAAAGTGTAACACTGAGGCCCTGATTCTTATTAGCAACCATTATTCCATTGACATGACACTTTTAATGGAGTAATCTTAATACTTGTAAACACTGGTCTGATCACCTGTGGTTAGCTTATTAACCTGCTTCTGGTGTCTACTAAAGATTCAAAGCCTGTGTGCAGTGTTGAGGAATTTTATGCCAATTAGTATTCAGCACATAAGCGCTGTGAATCAAGTTAACCTGAAATCCAGCAGCTGTGAGTAAGCTGCTGCCCTCCTCTACTGGAAGAATCAATCGTAAGATCCCCTAAACCTCTTATTTCTGTCAGTTAAAATACAAAATATTTCTCCTACACTGAAATTCATGTAGAAGCTAGCAGTAAAAGAAACAGGTGATCAACTAGGTTTGCCTTCTGTGCACTTTACTGACTTGGGTTTTCGTTTATCTGCTTAGGAACATCCATACATTACATTATGACCTGCTGAATGTCCGGTCACTACAATTACTAATGATTAAAAGAAATTTAAAAAATAATTGTGCAATGTATTTTTACAAGAAGAAAATTTAGGTTTTGCTGGGAAACTAATGGACACAGTTGTTTCAAGGTGACATTTTGTCTCCTTACCAAAACATTCAATTGCATCTGTTGCAGAATACGTCTGGGGTAATGCTCAAAGATGAACTCTCTTTACTTTTTTAGATTATTTTCCCTTTTTGGTCTATTGAATATTCTTCATGTTTTTATCAGTTAATACTGGTATTCATAAACTCACATATATTCATTTCAATGATGAATCATTACACTGTGAAGTCCAGTTTTCCTTCATTGCTTTGTCAATTTTTTTTGCACTGCTCTGAGAATCAAAGTCAAAGCATGTTGTTGTAGAAAGGATGAGTCAAGTTACTTTTATAAAGGCTACACTGCCATCAGTACAACATCTGAGTAGACAACAAAACTAAGCAGCTCGAACAACCACTAGAATTCCTAACATAAGGGGATTCATTCATTATTCATTTTAGAATAAATCTTTCAGAGTGCCAGACAGAGGATGAACCTCAAAGTTCCCAATTTGACTTTTTGCAGACAATAGAGCTGTGCATCTTCACTCGTCTCATGATTCGATTACAACTATCAAGTTAATGATTCAATGTGATTCCAGATCACAAAGCAGCACAGTGAGTAGCATACTTGATTTGCTGTATTACTGCACCAGGCTACTTTTTAGATAAAAAAATACCAAGCAAACCAGTGAAAACTCCCTTTCTTAGTTACAAATGGCTTTTGAGATCAACTGCAGAAAAATGTCTTTGCATCATAAATTAAATTTGGTGGATCTCATCTTCCTACAATTGTGTTTTTCTTTCCCAGAAACAAAACTGATGCTGCAGCTTAGCAGCAGCCCCTGCAAGATTAAACGATTACTGACCGTCTCTGCATCGATGCATCTTCATCTATGTCCACATCAATATGCATCGATTAAAAGATGATTTTTGATGTCCCCAGCAGATACGCTGTGTGTTTTTTATAGTTCAACACCAGCTGACTGAAACAGACCCTCTACAACTAGGGCCCATAAATCTGCTGAATCTGACTTAGACAACATGTTCTCCTTCCCTGTTTTAAAATGCTGCTTCACATCTGAAATGTTTGGTGTTATGGTGGAGGTCTTGTGGGGTTGTACTGAACACATCACTCTGTGATCCAACATGGGCATCTAAAGTTCAACATCTTGAGAGTATCTCAGCCTTTTTAATCAATATAGAAATGTTCTAAAGGATCTACCAACTACATCCCAAGATAAACCCTTTAGATACTCTGTTAACATTTAGTCTCAAAACATTAATTTTGAGACTAAACTGATTTATTTCAGCTTTGATACCTGGTTCACTCTTCTGGGTTTGATGTAATCCAGTAGGAGCAAGAACATGTTGGGATCTCAAACTTTAAGAAGAATATTCTCCATTTAATTCTCTGATTCAAACTTTTTTAAGGGATCAAAAAAAAAAAAAATCTGTACGCCACTTCCCACACAACCAACATAAAACTAATTTTTTCATTACGTAATTCTCCTGTAAGCGTTGATGTTCATCAGTGCACGACTGTTTATTGAGGCAAAATGTCAGACTGGGCTCACTATTACAAGTTTTCATTATCTTGCTAGTTAGTGGAACTAATAAACATTTGTTTGAGCTAAAGATGTGACCTCAACAACTCGTTTATCCTTCTTTATATTGAATGATACTTTCTAGGTCTGAGTAGTGTGATGTAGAGTTGTTCTCACCTTGATGGAGTCGACCAGGTCCTCCACCAGGAACAGGCGTCTTAATTCACTGATGGTCTTGTTGAGTTTGGCCAGAATTGCGTCGCTGTACTTGTGAACCATTTCCTCGGACAGTGCCACCTCCTGGTCCAAGAACTGCCTGTGGGGGACAGCAGTGGAGCATGTTACTTACAGAGCAGAGACGATTATGATAGAACAAGTCTGGGATTAGAAAACATTTTTTACAAGTGAATACAGTGTCATACACATAATTGGTTTTACTATAATTCATTCTGAAATCAAACAAGACCTTACGTTTTCTCAAGAACCACCTAAAAGAAAAATCCTGTCTGGGTGTCCCTTAAAGAATTTGATCCTCACAAATACAAAATTAGCAGTTTGAGGCTTTCACAGACACCAATGAAGGATCCAAGACACACAACTTTGAGATGTTTTACAGCAACAGAAACCTTAGCTACAGCTCAATGTGCTAGAATCTGAATTAAGTTTCAAAGACCCCGTGAATGCCTGTGCTCAGGAAGAGTACTAAAGCAGTGGTGCTGCAAAACCATAATTTTTGTCATTGGGCCAAGCTCTATATTTCCAACACTATATGAAGAAAGACTGCAAATATTAACCATTTTGTTTGTACGAGTGTATGATATGTTTTAAAAGATTTGACAGATGGATGCACAACAAAGTCTGAGCCCAGTTGAGCTGCTGAGGACAAATCCAGCAGGCACTGCAAAAGCAACACTACAATAATAATCCTATAAATGAAAAAGGTTTTGTACCACAACAGCTGTTCTCATTTATCAACAGTGGTCTGATGGAGCAGCTCACAAACTTTAGAGCCTGAAACCTCCTCTAAAAACAACAGTACCGGGGACTGGGGCCCAAACTGATACAGTAAAACAGTATGTTGAGCACATTCACACATGCAGGCTCTACAACAGGCCTATCCCAACACTGTTATGAGGACAACAGAAGGAACAGCAGCCATAACTCCATAATAATAACACTCACCTGCCATTTTTATTAGCCACACCAGCTCAAATGCTCATATATCTGATCAGCCAATTACATGGCTTCAATTCAATTCATTTAGGCATGTAGAGGTGATCAAGACAACCTGCTTAATATCAAACAGAGGGCTTTCACACCAGCACAGCTCCGTGCCGGTTCCGGGTCCTGAACCTAATTTTGAACCGGCCGGTGTGTTCAGATCGAAAAAAACACTGGTTCAGAACCTGAAAAGTTGGTTCACAGCTGGAACCAAAAACAGTTGTATTCAACTCGCGAACTGTGACATCATCGGTGGGCATGTCATATTCTGTGTTGATAAAATGAGCAGGAAGTAGAGGAACACATGCACACTTTTTACATGTCAGATGCCTTCTACATACGTCTATGTCTCCTCATCATCAACAGTTGTTGTGCGCTTCATTGTTGGATGAAAACAAAAACCTTCAATAAAGAAACAAATGCTTTTAGAATATTGATGCAATCAGCCTTTTGCCTTTTGTGTACTTCCGTCTGAGTAACACAGAATAAAGACCTCCCACTTTCGTTCCACTCAAACTGGTATGAACGTGGGCTAGTTCGCTAGAAAGCACCAGGGTTCTGATAATCCAGCACAGAACCGTTCCAGAACCAGAACCGTTCTGGTGTGAAAGCACTCACAGAGCATCAGTGGGAAAGACAGGGAATTCCTGTGACTTTAAACATGGCATGGCTGTTGGTGAGCTGGTCTGAGTATTTCAGAAGCTGCTGATCTACTGAGATTTTCATGCAACACTAACTCTAGGGCACACAGAGAATGGTCTGAAAAAGAGGAAATATCCAGTGATTTGTTGATGCTGGGGTCAGAGAGGAATGGCCAGAGAGGTTCACGACAACTAAAGGTCACCAAGAGCTTAAATAGGCACTCGTTTCAACCAGGTATGCAGAAGACCATTTCTTACCACACAACACACCAAATCTTCCAACAGGATAATGTTCAGGTCTCAGCTCATATAATCTCAAACTGTTTTTTGACCAAGACAATGAGTTCACTATAATCTAGTGGCCTCCATGGTCACCAGATTTTAATTCATTCTAGCACCTTTGGGATGTGGTGAAATGGGAGATTTGCATAATGGATGTGCAGCCAACAAATCTGCAGCAACTGCATGTTATGGACAAAACATCAACGTCAATATGGACCAAAATCTCTGAGCAATTTTTCCAGCACCTTGTTGAATCTATAGCATTAAGAACATGGGCAGTTCTGAAGGCAAAAGCGGATTTAACATTGTATACTAATAATGTGGCCAGTGGGCTGCTTTTTGTCAAGTAATTTATTGTTAGAAAGGTCCCAACAAATTACTGGCTATCTCAATGTCCAAATGGCATCCTTAACTGGACAAACTAAAGACACATAGATGATGACTGCGGGCCAAGTACATAAATATTTTAACACACAATCCAACACTTTTTACACATTTTATTTGAACATTAATCTTACCAACAAATTCTTTTAATGACCTCAACAGAGTAAGAGGAAATATATTTTGAGAAATCACATTAGATTTTTTCATCTATAAACGCCTCCTGTGACGTCCCCAAATCAGTCTTTCACAACCCCTGAGGGGTCCAAACACCCACTTTGGGCACCGCTGGTCTAATGTGCCATTCTTCAAAGGTCATAGGTTCAGGGAGGGGGAACTATTTAGTTCCCTCTCGCACAGAATGGAGGTTTCAAGCAGAGGAAACTGCAACTCTTGTTTTTCTGATCCTCTCACTGAGGTTTAGAAACTGTAAAATCTGCAGAAATCAGCTTGTAATGTGACTTTCTTAGCTCCTTTTTCTCTAAGCTTATGCTAATCTGAGTTAATTGACCTCTAATGTGCTGCGAGGTCAATTTAAAGACCTGTGAGTGAAAAAACACAGTAAGAGGGTTTTGTCAAACAGCCAGGAGGAAGGATAAAGTAACACAACCTGGACCCAACAGGCTCAACGTAAAAGAGAAACACCCTCTCTTTAATTTAAGAGATCCTGTAATATACAGATAGTTTGAGAATTCTTTAATCTCACTACTTCACCACTGAAAGCTTGCATAGTTGAAACATGGTAACATGGTTAAAAACAACTGCTATTTTCAAACCAGTTTGTATCATCTGGACATGGCATACATGAAAACATGACACACACACCAGACAGCCCACAGCTCTGTCTGATAATGACGATTAATCAGGTCACTGATTTCTGTCATCGGCTTTTGAGTTTGATGAAATCAGACAAGCAAATGAGGGATTTTGAGTTCAATACCATTGAAAAAAAATGTAGGTTAATAAATCATCATTCAAATCTGTTAGCATCATTTTATAAAACTCTAAGGCTTTACTACAAGGACCATGATTTAGATTTCTCTCCATTTTTCTTAGCTGAATGGCAATGTATCATATGGATCAGTTGTGTTTTTATTTTTAGTAAAAGAAATGACATTTGTTTCACAGTAGGCATAAAATGTTTATCTAAATACTATTTAGCTGAATGGTGATGTCCAATATATGTCAACATTTTTTCTACATAACTAAAAAAACAGGTTAATGACACTAAGGTAGGATTTGCTTCTATATATTGGGCTACAAACATTTGAGGCTTTGGTTTGCAGGTTACCATTTTACAAACTCATCATACTGCATTTTGTGGTTCTTATGTCAAATTTGGGGACGATTCATCATGCTCAAGCTTTTTTTGCCACCTATTATGGCATTCACACATATACTGATATAAATGAAACTGTCTAAACTTATATTTTGTTTGAAAAGTCATCAATAATTTTCCAAAACTCAATATATCTCCCAGCCCTACTTCACGGTACCAGAATTGCAGGCTTTTACACAGTTCTGGGGAAAAATTAATCATATTGGTAGCGATTTGTCACCATGGTACGTCTCCGGTGCCCAATATTGGGCAATCTTTCCTTGTTATTACTAAAAACTACAAACTCAGACACACTTTCTAAAACCGAATAAGTTCATTGACGACACTCTGGTACATCTGGGTTTTGAATTCTCTATATGCTTTCATACTTGGTGTTTCAAAGATTGTTTTTGGGCATTTTGTGCCCTGACTGGGTTAGAGAGAGAGAGACGGACAGTGGATAGGCTTGTGAATGGGGGCGAGAGAGGGTGGAGTGGGGGTGGGGGCACTGCAAACAGGCCACAGGCTGGATTTGAACCCGAGCCATCAGAAGCTTGTATATGGGTCGTGCCTGGTTACTTACCACTCTGCCACACCAGCACCCCATATTTGGTGTTTTAAATGAATAAAATCTCGGTCTTGGTAGCAAGAAGTAAAGAAACTTAATGACCTTAAGTTGTAATTTAAACCAAAGAGGGTTTCATTGATCCTTGCTGGTCACATCCACTTTTCCCAAAAGTTGCTGACCTATTTGTGCAACTTGAGGTTTGCTGCAATGTTTAATAATTAAAAACAATAAATAATCCAACACTGGGTATTGATACTTCAACTTTTGCTGCTACACTATAACTGAAACACTATCAGATGCAATAAAATAATGAGGATTCCATGATGATTCCACATTTAGACTCAGCATTTCACGAGATAATCCTGTGGTCAATGAGTATATATTTAGCTGCCTTTCCTTCAAGCAGTCCAGTTCAGGTGTTTCCACTGTCAAAAATCAGGAAAGATACCAAAAAATGGACTTGTGATGTCCCACTTTTTAGGCATTTTTCTTTTCTGTTCTGCAGTTGTTGACTGGTCCAGGAATCATCACTTCCCCTGACAGCAGCTTAAACAAGAACAATACACTGTGGCATATTAAAATCACCTGCGGATCCAAGTGAGGGACCTTTCAACTACTTTGGTTGTAAAGAATGTCCACATGATCCATGTGGTACCTCAGAGGTGCACACCTTCATTGCCATTGCTGTGGAGGGGGAAGTGCAAAGGAAGTTGGATGTGGCTGGTGTCCCCGCTTACACCCCAGCCGCCAGGTGAGGGTACAGCGGGCAGTGAAAATGAAAACAAGACCAGGGTTTACCACTCAAAACCGTACCAAACTAAACCAGAAATGCAGCTTTAGTGTTAGTTGTTCATTACAAATTTTAGCAGCAATTTACCTTAAAAGTTTAATTCTTTGCCAGACATGAATTCATAACCTTTTGCGTTTATTTTCTCCTCATCTGTGTGATACTTACTTGAATGGGTGTCCCTCATCTGACTTCTGGATAGCCTGCAGGATGCCTTTGTATATCCTGAAGCAAATGGTGACTGAGAGCAGAGCCAGGCCAATGTAGGAGCAGACGCTGACGATGCTGCACGCCATCAGGGAGAGGAGGAGCAGCAGGGAGGCGCCGAACACCACACCTGTGGCTTTCACATCTCGCCAGTAGAGGAGATCCACCACTGCAGGAGAGGGACACACAGTCAATGTTAAGAAAGCAGGGACAGCATGAAGATTGATATTGACTTTATATGACTTTACCAAGCCGTTCCACAGGTTGTTACCCATAAAAAAAAGTTCAGTAGCCGCTGCTTTTCTAGGGATGTTTTAAGTATGAAGTAATTAAGTATTTTCAGTTATCAAATGTATTAAACATTGGTTCGAAGCCATAAATAGGACAATTTATTTTACTGATTAGAATTAAAGGCTAAAAATACTGAACATGTCTAGAAAAGGAATATTCACTTTTGAGAGAAGGGTATTTTTCTAACTTTATAACTTTAGGCCTCTTTGTGTTTCCCTTTTGGAATCAAATCAAGAAACTGACTTAAGAATTTGAAGAATAAAGGGGCTTTAAGTCAACTTAACTGGGGGGCAATTTGAAATGAGTGAATTTCATGTCTTGTCATGGGCTAAAACACTCATGAAGAGCAGAAATCACGAGACCATCATGGGACAAGAGGAAGAGGCACTAATTTAGAGAGGAGAAAATCAAGGACCAGGGACTTACACTAGTAAAAGTTAAAACAGTGTCAAGACAAAGTGACCTGATTCAAAGAAATGAAAGTAACACTTAAATTTCTGTTCATTTCTGATCCAGCTCTCCACAGACCATCACATGGCATGTTCATGTGATTGTCTGGAGGTGGAGCATGGCTTCCATCAGCAAACTCTATGCTGCAGCTCTGATAGGAGGTTAAAGGTCACACACAGTGTGACTCATATGAGTTTCAAACACCCTCACAGGATGAAGCTCTGAGGAGCTTTTGACTCAAACTTCCACATCTTTGCTCTTTTCACCCTCTATGCTGCTAAAAGACTTCCCCGTGATGTAACGCCAGCTCCAACTGCCATACAGGAGGTCATCTGCTGTGACCCAGCAGGAGTATGCTTTTGAAAAATGCACCCAAAACACGACAAAACTTCCTTTCTAGTTTGCTGCTGTTATGAAACAGCATAACACTCAGTCTTAATCTGACAGCATGCAGAATTTATAGCTGAGGTTTGATTCAGACTCCTGTGGTTAAACACTGAAACTTGTTTCCTTTACCCAACCCATTTTCTGTCCTGTTATCTGCTCAACAAACTCAGATGAAGAGTAAAATGGCAGCAAATAAACATAACTGAACTTGACTTGTAATGTAACTGTATTACAACACATTTCTATCACTGCAGAATATCACAAATATTTCAGAAAGGTTTAAACTAAATTTCATTTCAGAACAGGACAGTATTATTCAACTTTAAAGCTGTGACTTGAAGTAAGACCACCACGTGGTTTCAGGGTGATTCTGATCAAATATTTTAGTTTATGTCAGTGAAAACTTGAGTTCTACTGTGTATCGTTTGTCATGCAGGGTACAGAGGGGCACAGCAGATGATCACAGCCCAATTAGCTGCCTCTGTACAGTCGGATGGATTTCTAACTGCTGATATTTTAGTCGTATGACTGCGTTTTCTTAAATAGTGAGAGCAGAGCCATGGGCAGATTCTCTAGCTTTAAGGGCTTAATTATTTTTGCGTTTGTCACTGTCAGAAATCATGGCAAGAGCAAGCACACCACTGGGATGGATCCTGCCTCTTATTAGGACATATATGGACATGCATGAAATACACACAGAGCTTTAGCTGAAAGGATTTTTTATGACTTAGTTTAGACTTCGGCTAGAGTCTGTGTATGGCTTGTGTCATGGTTGACTGTCATACAAAAGGAAAATGAATAAAGATTTAATTTTATCCTTTGTCTGTGGGTATTTTCAAATGAAACTTCACTGATCGGTCATTGTTCTGTTCAGAGTTCACTCAAACAGTGAGAACACTCAGGCTACCATGTGAGCACATGAAACATGCACGTAGGTCATGTATCACTAACATGACAGCCAAAGAAATAAGGAGCCAAAAATCACTTTTTAAACGTGTAGCAAACAGCAGTCTGGGTGTTATGGACTGATAGCTTCAAAAAGGTAAAGAATTATTTACAGCCTAAAAGAGAATAAAAGTATAAATACAATGAGAAATTAAGACTAAAATAACCATATTTTTATATTCATTTTTTAATCAAGCCATCCACTGGGTCAGTCAAGAAAATAAATGGCCCTTCAACAAATGCAGTGCCATAAAGCATTTCATTACAACAAGTTCTGTCTATCAATTCAAAAGTAATGGTCAGATCAATTAAAGACTTTCTGATAAATTAATAACAATAAACTGCTTATTCACAGCATCAGGATTGTATTACAGGTAGACTTACATTTTATTGATTCTTAATTGTTAAACTGAGTTAAACTGAACGAGTGTTTTTCTTGACTTGAAAGCAAAATTGTTGACTTAAATAAACTGAAGTAGCAGCTCTGTTGAAGGCTAGGGCAGCAAATGATACAATCGAGGTAACTGTATATTAAAGTTCATATCTTCTATAATCAATAAGATAAACAAATTCACAAAGTAATGTAGGATTGTATTATCTTTATATAACTTGATTTGTTATCAAAATCAATCAGTGGTCAATCAATCAACTTCAATTAGTGTCTCTCCACCACTGGGTGGGAGACACTGGCAGACTGATGAGTTTGTAGGGAGCTAGAAAGTTGACATAAATATCTTCACCTTTATGGGATAACTTTGCTCTCTTTCACACACGCTTCCGTGCCCCTGGGTTCCACTCTGCTTCTCCCCTCTGCTGGAGAGATTAACTTTCTGCAGCATCAGCTCAGACAATGACTGCAAGGGTAAGGTGACAGGCAGCTCTGAATGTATGTCAAATGTAAGACAGGCGCTGCAACTTGACCAGCTGTTGCTGCTGAACTACAGGCTGGTAAAACTGTTCCTATTATGTAAGGTATGTTAATCATTACAAAGTTCATTGCAATTTACCATATTTATTATCCTATAGCCCGGCCCTAACCCTTGGCTCTGTCCTGTGTGTCCTCCAGTATTTGAGTAGATTTAGTTATAATCAATTAGTTTCAAGTCAAAAAGCGGCATGTCTCTGTTTTCCACAAGGCTGCAGGGTATTGATGGGTTACGTTTAAAACTGCAGCTTCTTCAGTCTTTCTGACATTTGGGTACTGTAAGCAGTTCCTTCTGCTCCCTGAGGACCAAGATGGACAGGTGGGTTTGGTGGTCGGACCCTGCTGGTTGACAGCTGAGTTCGTGACCTGGGTCTTGCACTGAGCATGCTCATATTTCACCAGGGAATTCCAGGCAGGTCAGCGGACAATATTAGATGTGAGGAGTCCTGACTTTTCTACAGACTCTGACAACGAGTCGCAGCACTGACGTCTCTCGCAGCTGAAACATGCTGTTCTTTCTCACTTAAGACTACAAGAGCGGCACATCAACCTGACACTGGAATATTGCGTGTTCTGCATTCCTTATCTGCAGGGACACAAGGGTCAACATTTACTCATTGGAGAGTCAAGGCCTCTGTAGGGCTTGCACACAGCCACGTTTGAAGTCTTCTGTTTGATAAGCAAAACAGCATAAAATGCAAACTGAGGCTGCAGAATGAGGAGATGCTCTCCTGCACACAGACAAATGCAGGTACAGCGAGTGAGGGCGGCCATGTTGCTAAGCAGTGCAGACTGACTCAGTAAGTGACCGCAAGATGTTTGGCAGCTCACTATAATTCCTTAAAATGGTTTCACAGCTAATTGATGAGAAAACTACAAATCAGACTTCCTGAAACAAGTCAGTGCCAAGGAGACAAATCCCTACAATACTGACAATAGTTTAAACACAACATGCTCAGGAGATGCTTGATACGATAAGAATATTTAATATTTTATATAATTTGCCAAATAAAAAACAAAAAATAAGGTTCTTGTGATTAAAGCTTCTAAGATACTTAAATTCACTTCTTCCTGTATTAGATGATTGTACATTTATACCAGGATTGGTTAATTGGCAGCCACCCTCCTCTCTGAAAGTGTTTTTGAAGAAATATTTTCAAAACCTACCATGACAGTATTAGAAATGGGAATATTTCCTAAAAATCCAACTATATTTGTCTATAGCTGTTTCTGTTACCTTATTTCATGCATTTGTCAAAACAGAAACAAAAAATAAGCAAAATATACTTTGGCAACCAGTAAACGCTATGTTACTTATACCAAAAAGTAGCTGAAACTGGTTTGAATCTTGTTTAGCTCATGAGATATTGCAAACTGTATTAAAGTTCAAATACTTTTAAATGTGATGAAGTAGTTTTTTAAGGCCACTATAAATTAATCCCTTTATGAACCCTTCAAATTACATTAAAGTTTGGCGGTGCAGATAAGTGTTACGTGGCCCTCTTTGTGACCTGAGTTGCCCACCCCTGATCTGTACAAGATTTACTTTCCCAGATGTTTGTTGTAGAAAATATACACCATGACATGTTTTGCTGGAAGATACCATCTTTCTGTCTGACCAACTAATTTCAAGACCATTTTTTTATATTCTACCTGAGAGGAAAGGAAAGCAGATTAAAACAACAGTGACATGCAATTGGAGTTGCTTCTCTTCCCTGTCCCCGACATTAAATAAACATTTATTCAGGCAGTGATTTGAGTTTCTCAAACTGACAGTTACTCATAAGCCTTATGACAAATCCAATCAATTAAATCGGTGAGTTAAGCATTTGTTAACAACGATGTGATTGATTATCATTGTTTTTTTTTAGCTGAGTGGCATTGCACTATCAATATCTCAATGACTGTAGTTATGATTTTAATGACACTTAAAGGGACAATTTCCACAGCATGATATTAGCCAGACTTAAGTTTACCAAGTTTCTTATCATTGCTGGCAAGGTTTCAAGTGAGCTGAGCTGATACAAAACTGCTGACCACTGAACAGTTCATGTATCACCTCAACTACTTTGATGGATATTGACACAGAAATGAAAAGCCTCACGTTGTCAGCCCTGTAATGCTGTATGACTCCTAAAACTCTTTTCTGTTCTGTACAGTATGTTGTTTTGTTGCTTGCAAACACCACTGGAGAAAAATTTGTCTCTTGGCTGTGACAAAACAACTGACACAGAGAGCTGGCTACACTAAGTCCCTCTATATCCTCCATGATGTTTGTTGGACATTTTAGCAGTTTGATGCAGCCATGCTTTAACAACTCTGCCTACACTGATGAGTTGCTAAACAACAGCGGGGCCTGTGTGATCATGGACCAAAAAGGAGTCCTACACCTAGTCTTGGGTAATTTCTTAATTTAAATTGACAAGAATTGAAGTTAAACAGCAACTATATTTTACAAAAACATTACTAATATTTGAGTGTATTCCAACTATCAAAATGTTCAACTCAAATACTATATGTTTTAGAGTAATTAATTCTACCCCATTTCATAGGTAGATGGTATTAAACAGTGCAAAAACGTAAATCTTAAGTAACACTTTGCCAAAAGAGAGAACATTTGTGCAATTAAGGACAGAGTGCATGAGTTTGTCTGCAGTCCTTTATAAACCACAAAAGGGTGTTTAGAATGTCTAATGTGATTGCAATGGTTTCCAAGAGATAATATATTTTGATTTTAGTGGCAATATAAATTCTTGAACATTATATGAAATAGTCTAAAAATCAGTCATTTTTACTGAGCATATGGATAAGCATCTATTTAATTTTAAATCAACCAAAACTATACAATAATAAACTGTACTGTCTTACTTGATATCTAATTTATTAAACTGATCCAACTCAAACTCATATTTGCCAGCCCCTGACTAAAGTGCACTTCCCTTTACAATTTTAGACCAATGTCAGGCTGATGTTACATAATAACTCAGACTACATTACAGCACCTGCCTCTTCTATCAGATCAGGGAGGCTTCCAGTGATAACAGTGCCTGTTGCCTGGATAGACACTACTTGAACTATACAGTATAGAATTTCTGCAACAAAGGGTTCTTCAAACCACTGAGATGCAGCATCAGCCTCACCCACCACTGCTCCTTACTTTCAGTTTTAAATGAGGACTGCATTCCATGAAAACTGCTCTTCACCGGCTGTGATAAAAACAATAAAAATTATTTTCATTTCATTGATAAATAAGTGGCTTTCCTGGTTTGTGCAGAAATACTCATAAATCAGCCTGGGATTGTTAGAATCATAGACCAGATGGCTGTTGACAAGTTTTTCGCAATAATTTGCAAAATTTATCCTTGAAACAAAATGAGGGGTTACAGTTTTTATAATACACCTTAAGGCTGCACAATAAATCATGATTTTTTAAAAAAGTTCAACCTAAGAGGTTTCATCATAAACTCGTCGAAACAATCTGAATTAATCACAATGAATGAACAACTTTTTAGTTCAAATCTGTGACACAAATCCTTTCAATCATTTTGATGTATCCAGAATGTTAAAGCTTGCTATAGGGTGCCTTTAAATTTATCTGTGCCAGTTCAATGGAGAAAAACATTCTGGATTTCAGGTAAATTCATAAAAAGCATGTCACAGCTGCAACTGTAAAAATGGGGAGAATAGCATAGACAAGAACACTAAGTCAGAGCTTATATGCACTCAATGTGTTTTAATCAAAGAATTACATATGGTTTTTCCAAGATTAAACAATCTAAACACACATTGTGGGTTTTTCATGTCGGCCTAATACACATTATGGGGTAAACTATTGTTGAAAACAATTTTCAGCTTTCAAACAGCATAAGCTGCAAAGGTGTGTGGACAGCATTTCTCCTCTGCTTGGTAATGCCAAGTTGTTTCCACAGCAACAGTAAAAATGTGTGTGCCAAGGCAGCTCTGTCCGGCAGCTGCCACATTACAGCTGCAAAAAAAAAAATCAGGATTATTTAGGCTTAGGTTACTATTAAAAATAATGTAAGTAAATTAGGTTCTGGACACAAAGTTCCTCAGAGAGAGCCAAGCGGAGTCATGCTTACTGAACAAACACCTGAGTACCTGCAGGTGCTGACTGCTGCCCTGCTAGCCTGCTAGCTCTGCTGCAGTTATAGTACTGCCTAACATGCTAACTCTGTGTTAGCTCAGTTGGCCACACAGCACCAGCTGTGTAGGTTTTGACAGAGGGCCGTTGTGTGCAGAAACACGGGCCGTGAGGCTAACATGAGAGGAGGAGGAGGAGGAGGAGAAGGAGGTGGGAGGGAGAAGTCCAAATGTGGCTGCCTGGCTACATATGGTAGCAGGCGTGCTAGCATCGCCGGGGACCTGCTAAAAATAGACCCCCCATCACAGCTAGCTAAATCCCAGCCGCTGATCTTGTTTCAGTTCTCGCTATGTATAATCACCACCCTGACCCCTCTCATCTTTTCAACATGGACAGAAGCCTTTAATGACACACCCCGGGACGCAGACGGGTCCCTGCCGCAGGGACAAAACGTCAAATAGTCCGGCATGACCTAGGCAGGCGGCCGGCCCGCCTCACACCCTCCCCGGGCTGAATACAGCCACAGTCCCGCTGCTCATGCAAATACTAGACCACGACAGAGAACCAACGATACGCGATAAAAGAGGAGAGAGAGCTGGTGGGTAAACAAAAGATTATGACCAGACTAACCCCGTTTGGCGTCCATCTTGAACCTCCGCTAAGCATGAAGCAGCTCGGCGGCTCCGCCTGGCTGAGGGGTGAGAGAGGGAGAGAGAGACACCGACAGAGAGAGGGAGAGAGAGTGACATGCGCAGAACGGCCCCTCTCAGAGTGGACGGATGGCCGATTGATTATCTCAGATACTGTGTTTAAAGGCGATCACTGAAAACATGAAATGCCCATTAGTTTGACGGAGAAGAGACTGAATAACTAAATAACTGAGGTGGAGATGGTCTCATGTTCAGCTAAAGGAGAAACAGAGAAGACAGAGACGTCTCTATTCTCCTCAATGCGCACTGAAGAGCTACATTATTTTATATTGAATTTTTTTAGTATCAGCTCAGTTCTTAACATTACATTTAAAGCACTACTTCCACTTTACTTTGAACATTGCTATTGTTATTGTACATTTATGTATTAGTATCAGAAGATTTGACAAGATTTTGTGACCCCCAAAATGTCAATGGAACATTAGTTAATTTCTTGATTTGGGGTTAATACATTGTCAGTGGCATAGAGCAGACAAATTGTTTAGTAAGAAAACTTCTAACCAACTCTTTATTTTGCTGACTGATAGGTTTGCTGTTCAACCAATCAGAAAACCCCCACCCACAGTAAGCTGGACTACATCCTGCCAAACTTTTACACTGCCAGAACTCTCAAGCACAACACTTGAAACTGTGACCTTAATTATGCTGTCTGAACATTGGTTCAAGATATGATAGGAGTGTCTTAAGGATTTTTTGTCCAACCCAGTGACAAACCAAGACTGAGGTCTGACATAAAGTCACATCCTAGTGTGGATGGGGCTTGACAAAGGGACAGTTGAACACCACATTTATATTTAAAGCATATATGCACTTACTAGAGGAAACAGCCTTAGTAAGACTTAAAACTCTACTAATAAATGTTATGAATAAAAGAAATGCAAGGATTTTTCCTTTGACATTGAGATTTACGATGATCATTCAAGGTTCAGCTCTCCTTGAAACTCCAACTTGGTTGGTCATTACCAGAATCAGTGTCTTAAGGCAAACCATGCTGCATATTGAGATACTGAGATTTCTGCTTTGTATTGGTTTTAATGAAGTAACAGTTACTCAGTATCCTTCAGCTTAAACATGATAAACTTAGGATGTTAGCTTTCAAAGAGTAAGAAAAAAAGTCAAATGTGTATAGAAACACGACTACAGCCATCATGTTTGCAAAGAGGGTGTTAAGCCACAAACCCAACATGCTCAGTGGAACAAAAACACAAACGCGGTCAGTGGCGTAGGGTACATTTCCATGCTACCACATGGGCTCATCATTACTCTTGAGTACCAAAAAACATTCTTCATTGCAAAGATTTAAAGGTTTGACAAATCACATGAGTTTAGGTTCCACTTTGGCTCCTCAATAGTACATTAATCTGTTAGATTAAACCTCAGTGAGAATACTGTGATCCATAAAAGTTATACTGTGTGTGTTTAACCAGCTGTGTCACCATAGTATTAAGTCATTTGTAATGTAGCATGTAAGCAACGTTATGGCAGCAATTGATAATGTGGCTAAAATATGTTCTAAAAGATATAAACAGTGTACTGTAAAGCATATGCAATGTGATGATTACTGTAAAGTAAAGGTGAAGTGCAGAAGGTCTGTTCACTTCAGTGATGAATGAATGGGAGAAGAGGAGGGATGCCACTATGAGGCAATGAGATTTGTGGTGAAGTGCCACTGTTGGAAGTATTTTTGCAATACACACACACACACACACACACACATATATATATACATATATATGTATATATGTATGTGTGTATATATATATATATATATATATATATATATATATATATATATATATATATATATATATATATATATATATATATATATATATATATATATATATGTATGTATGTATGTATATATATATGTATATATGTATATATATATATGTGTGTGTGTATATATATACATATACATATATACATACATATACACATATATACACACATTTATATATATATATATACACACACACACACACACACACATATATATATATATATATATATATATATATATATATATATCTTTAATAAAATAATATCCATGGATTTAGACTTTGATATTTTATGTCACCATCATGTTAAATTTGAAACGACTAATAGCATAACTATCATCACAGATAATCTAATAAAAAATAATAAAAACATTACTTTTGTAGTTATCTAATTGAACCATTTTGGCCTATCATTATTTTTGTCCATCCATCGTCATGTTAAAAAGTAATGTTTGATTTTAAATATGGATGAAAGCAAAATTCTGTCACAGGTAATAGCTCATTAAAAGCAGGAAATGGTTCGATAAAATCAGCAGTACCCATGGCTAGTCCTCATAGATAAAGAACAAGGTAGAAATGCTCAGACACGTCAGTTTTTGCAGGATGAGATTTGACCTTAAAAAAAGCAGACTTATTTGACAATTTCTAACTTATTTTGACCATTTCAAGCTGCAGGAAATAAATAAAATATAAAATCTCTATGGTATAAACACTGGTAAAATTATGATAAAAAGAAAGATCTCTTGAATAAAGTCACATTGGTAAATATCCATCTGGAGTTTCAATGACTAAAATATTTTTCAATATTTTCCAAAAAATTCATTCTATTTGAATGGGCTGTTTATGGACTTAAGAGGTAGATAAAGTGTAAGGAGGAGCTGTTAACTTCAACAACTTTAAGGAGGTATCGCTGAGGAAATCCAAAATGTGGGCAATTTCTCATCAGGTACAAGGCTGAGACAGAGTCAAGGGGCCTAAACAACAAAACTTTCCCAGTGCCTTTCCTTGACAACTACCTGCTCGAAATTCAAGGACTGAGTCACACTGAGGCATGGATTGCTCATTTGTGAAAGTTCATTTAGACAGTGTTTCTAATGAGGATGATTACAGCAGGAGAAAAAAACAGGGGGGTGGGGGTGGGAAGGGGGCAGTTGCATAACCTTGCTGTAAAAGGAAAAATAGCTGCAGAAAAGATAAAAGTTATCGAGTCCAACCCTGACCCAGTGGGATGCAAGAAACTAGGAGTTATTGTAGGAGGTGTGATAAGAGTCAAAGATCCATTTAAGGAACCACGAGCTTCCCAGGAAGAGCAGGTGCATGGTGGGAGCATCACTGGCTCTAAAACAAAGGTAAACAAACCAGGATGAAACAATTGCGTCTAATTTTCTGCCTGCTCTCTCAACTACAACCCTGAGCAGCTCTGTCTTTTATGTCTTTATGATGACTTAATATAACAGTGGTCTGGAGGTTGAAAGCTTTACAGTCAATACAAACATTGCGTTGCTCCAGAGGGCTCAAAGTGATCATTCAAAGTTAAAATTATCTCTTAGATAACTCATTCACATTCTGTTACATAAAACTCTGCTCAGTCCAAAGTCTGCCTCCGTATCTTTGTGCTATACAAAGCAGGAGCCTCGCCTGAACTGTTGAGCCGTTTTCACTGATGAACTCCAGACAATCAGGTCCAGATATTGTCCACAGAGTGCTCTGACCTGAACTTTCACACACATAGGACACAGAGGGGTTGGCACCTGGGCACGGCATGCAAGGGGAGAAGAGGAGTTTGTCTTGTAACAATGCCTGTTTTTGGGTTAATATGGCGACATCATGTATAAAGGAAGTACATGAAATGCCAGAGCTGGTAAACAATATACAGACAGAAAGAAAACCTGTGAAATTTGAACATCTGTCTGCAGGCTACAAATACCCAGCTGGGACAGATCGGCACCTGCTCACAATGAATGATTCAAACTAACTGCTGAGAAGTTGTTCCTCATGAAAGATGCAGACACACAAATACGTGTTGAAACACTAAAAAACGTTAAAGATACTCAATACTCCAGTCACATTCACTATCAAGAGGCCCTTCAAGGTGACATATACCCTTTTTCACCCTCTAACGCCATCGCCTGTGGTTGACACGAGACGTCCGTGCCATGCTTTGGGCTTAACATGATATGGATCAAAAACCAAAGGGTTTTGATTCTGTATATTCTCCTGCCTCTTTCGCCTCAGTGAAGTGCTAACACAAAGTATCGCCGTTTATTTCCATGTCCCTTTACACCATGCATTTATGTAAAAGCACTTCAACAAAGCTCCGTCACGATACGTCTTAAGACATTCACATTATTTCCATGAGGACAAAATACTTATGTCAATTCATGGTGCGACATGACTTTGGATGTGCACGAGACAGCCTGACATGACGCTTGATCCACAAACACACAAAGGCAGAGACACACACTCACAGTGCTACTGTCCTACCTGTGTACTGCCCTCTCACCAGAATTACACCTCTGACCAGGAGCAAATGGCGGGTCAGGATGGAGGCAAACCGTCACAGGGACATGGTTATCGCGGCTTAAAACAGCAGCGTGAACGGGGCTCAAGGCTGTGGGTAGAGATCTGAGTGGGGGTGAGGGGTGGGTATTATTATAATTGCTCCGTCTTATGTCACCAGACATGCTGACTCTGAGTAGACTGAAAGATATGATCTTTTCAGACACAGGAGGACCAAAACAAAGATCTGGATAAGCTTATTTCACATTTACAGTAGATTACAGTAGATTCTCTACCCAAATGTATATAAAAATACTAAAAAGTAGGTTTCATGACTCCAAGTCTCCTTTCAGCAAGAGGTTACGACTAAGTTTTTTAAGACTAACATCCATTTATCAATTGAGAAAAATAATACGCATCATCTTAGCGGGTCATTTCTAAAATCTAAACAAAAATCCAGGTTTGTCACCAAGTTCTTATCTTGGAAAAAAAACACGTACAACTGAATCCTATTTAAAAACTGAAGCAAAAAAATAAAATAAAATAAAACGTCCAAGGCAGGCTATAATTTATTGTTTTCAATTACCATAATCTGAAGGCATGTGTATGTTAGGAGTTACATTTATCTTTCTACATTTAGATTGTGTGCAGCAGTCTGCCTTCAACTAACAGGTGAAGTTTCTAAGTTCACTTTTCTCAAATATGACCATTTAAAATGATTCTGTATTGTTATAAAAGAAGTCTAAAAACTACTTTCTTTATGAAACACCAACAGTCATTGTTTTTTTCTTCAGAGCATAAGTACAATCATTAAACACTGAATTAAAAATGAACTCATATCAGAAGTGACTGCAAGTGCCTTGTTATCAATGTTTTTTTTAAAATGTCCACAGAGGAGTTTGCCTGAAAATTTGGACTGATTAATTTGTCTCTTTTGCATCTATTTTATGAAATAGATTTTATTCTATTAAAGTTATTGTACATGTTTATTCTACTGGTAGATAAAATCACAGATTACTTGGTGTTTGAACGAACTGATGAAAAAAGCATGTAAGTACTGAAAACTTTAAAACCAGACGTCAATCTTGAGAAATCTCTCTGTCAGATAGTTTAAAGACTCAGCTCTCGGATGTAAAAAATATGTTAGAGTGATACTGGTTCTGCATTAGCTAAAATCAAGATCTTGAACCTCATCTTGGAATAAAAACAAATGAACAGAGGAAAGCTAAATGGTTAGTCTTATTGGACAGTACATCAAACTTCACGGTGTGCAACTTAAGATAGTTCAGATATCAGAAATGAGCTATCTACGATTTTTTGTGCATAAAACAATGGTTTATTATTAAATAAATACAAATTATTTCCCCTAGCTGCCTACTAATCCAGCCAACCTTTAACAATCATGACTAGCTTGTTTCAAATGTGACGTTTAAATCCATCTTTTATTTGTGTGTCAATGTGTGTTTGTATTGAAATGATAAATAAAAGCTGTCCTGAAAACATATTTCACTTTATAATGCAGATAACCTATAACCCATTCCAACAGATTACCAATATGTGTATGTATTTTCTCTTTCCTACGAGATGATAAAGACTTTTCTTTAGCAGACTTCCATAAAGATGGGCCTACTTTTACTGTGGTGTCATTGGCAGCTGCACTTACATTAGGCAAACTTAAAACATGGGAAAAAGCTAGATTTATTTTTATGCATATATTTAAGTTAATTTCTTCACCACCTCCCGCTGTGGAGGGTTAAATATGTATAGCATACAATTATTCTAACTTTAAACATCTCAAGAACACACAGTATAATCTAAATCTCTTTTATTCTTGTCCCATCAGAGGCTTTATTGGCTGTTAAACAGGTCATATTGATAAAATTATGCGAGTATGGTTTGAAGGTATAGACAAAAATACGAACATTTTCAGGTCACTGAGAAAGTCTAGTATCTAAATTGTTTTGATCTCATGGTTTTTTGTTTATTTTTATCAGGTAAATTCGAGCTGCCTCTGTGTCAAGGATCTGGCACGCTCAGCTGTGTCTCTCAGTTTGAGATGATGGAATCAATTAGACTTGCTGCTACTTTAAGACACAAGTCAAAGATCAGCAGACAGTGGTTCTGCTGTCAAGGTTAGACTGATAAAAATCAACTTCTGTTAAGCATTATGATCATGAAGGACAACGTGGTTATTTGGAGTCAGTAGATGTTATAGATTTTAATCCTATATTATAAATACCAATCACATATTCATACTAGTTTATATTTAACACACAGTTAAATCTGAATAGACTTGCTTTAAGGAGCGGCATGTTAGCTAAGCACTGGCACGATTAAAATATGTTTAACTGCACGGCAAAATAAAGCCTCATTTTGTCAAACTAAAACCTGCTTTAATTTTGGTTAAAAAAGGAAATCTCTAGTAAGTTATGACATAAGTTTAACCACAAAAAGAAATGACTACAGGTTTACATGAAAATGAAAATATCTTTTAAAAGAGACCAGTAATTAGCTAAATGTTGTAGATCACAAGGTTCAGATTATTTTTGACCACTGAGCTGTCTGGGAATTTTCCAGAGTGAATTGTGACATTTAAAGGCAATGCAGTGTCCTTGTTTTCCATCACTGTGAAATCAAGGAGACCCTGTGGTGAGTTGCATTCACCTACTGCCCCGCTTTAAGAGCTTTTCTATGCAATTTTCCCTGGAGCACTTGATAGTAAGGGTGGTTGCCTTTAAAGGATGGTCCCTCTACCTATTCTGGCATTGAAAAAAACCTTTTTTATGTATTTGGTAAAATGACATCTCGAGTTTTATATCAACTTCTATTTAGGACCCCACTTTGGCCAGAGGCAGTCATGTCTCAGGTAAAATGCGAAAGAAGAAGTCCTTTATTGAGGTAGAATTTACGTGATGGGGATGAGCATGACCCCAGTCCCCCCAACTCACCTTCACCATCACTACTAGCAATTTCTTTGCAGAAATCACTGCAACAAATCACCTCCACAGCAATATGGACAAAAAAGAAAGAAAAAAAATCTAATATTAATTTCAGAACTCAATGCCACTGCAAGGCTCTTGTTTAGGAATGGGAACCAAAAACCAACTCCAACTGAGAATCGAAAATAACTAGCTTATCGGTATCAAAATCATTCATCTTTTATCTTAGCAGTTTCCTTATCAATACCTTCCACTTTGTCCCACATGTCTTACAAATCCAGACTGTGATGCTCTTATCAGAGGCAGTCAGCAGAAATGAAAACCGTCAAAGATGTTTTCATGGCAGATGTGGAAGAGAGAGCGGTCAAAATTATGGCTTTATGTTACACAATATGATCATAACTCTGCCCTACAAAGGCAAAGTGCAGTATCTGCAGTTCTTCAAATTTTTTTTTTTGCACTAATCAAAAGTGTAGTATCTGCTCTTCAGTCTCTCAAAGTTTCATAGGGCTCCTGCTTAATTTCTCTGAGATCTTGCCATTTGTTACTTTGCAGTAACTGCAAAAATGCATTGTAAAACCAAGGCAAACTGCAGCAACTGCACTTACTGCAGTTTGCCTTGGTTTCACCATGAAGAATATCAGATACTGCAGCTTTGGTTTCACAGTGAAGAATATCAGATACTGCAGTTTGCCTTGGTTTTAGGATCAAATTCGGGCCATCTCTACTCAGACTTGAGTTAAAGGTTAACCTGTTGCTTTAGAACATTCACATTATATTGTTAGTTTGTTGATTAGTTCTGCATTTTATGTATTAGAGCCTAATGTAGAATGTTGTTATAATGTCTGATGGTCTGATTTTATGTTTTATTTTGTGTTAGTGTGAAGTCACACATGAAATGCTTGAGAAATAAACACTGTTCTGACTACAAAAAACAAAAAAATACATTCATAGATAAGTCTATCATTCATAGATAAGTCTATCATTCTGTTGTTGCTTTTTATCATCATTAAGAAGGAGATAATTACACATTCAGTGTTGGCAGTGCAGCAAAAAATAATATATCAATACTGAAAATTAATATGCCAACTATTATTATTTTAAAAAAACTAAGTGAAATGGCCTTACTTACTGCACATACTGCAGTACGTCATTGTATGGTCATGTAATTATACTGCAGTAGAACAAAGGCAAAGTGCAGTAAAGCCTATACAACTGACAAATTTAGCATGAATCCCTTTAATCTAATAACTCATACACTTGGTAGTTAAATATAATTTCACACTTTCACTTGGTGAAAAAAAAAAAAAAAAACGCACAAAAAGCTGTTTTTCTCCATTTGGCATTTTTGCAGATACTGCACTTCGCCTTTGTAGGGCAGAACTGCACAACGTCCAGTCTTGGTGTCTGTCTTTTCCACTCTTGCTTGAAATCACACAGATACTTGTAAAAGCAAGCACAGCACTAAATGTCATGAGTGCCGTGTGTTGAGCATTTTTGACTCAAAGCAAATGTATAGGCTGAGTTTTTTCCAGATAGAAAGGAATTGATAAATAACTGAATCGATAAGCAGAAATGATGATGGCATTAGTATCATAAAATCTTGTCAATTCTCATCCCTTCTCCTAATACCCCTGATGACCTTTTTGAATTGTTAGCAAGACTAAAAATAGGTTCATGACAGTCAACTAAACAATTCACACTTTTTCCTTCAGCCAAAGCTGGCTGAAGGAGGAAGCTGATCTGCGATCAAAAAAGTGTATAAGGAGTCAAAGATGATCATGTTCCTCATTGAGATGGGCTTCACACGGCAACAAAAGCTGTTATTTCACCACTGCAGTCTCTCTCACAAACACAGAAAGAAAATAGTGCTTAGTCACTGTACGACTCCTACTCATATTGTCACACAAACTCTCCTGACGGTCCGTCAAGAGACACAGCAGCTTTTCTCAGTCGTGCAGGCGGTCCTCCCTCATTACCAGCTCAATGACCGCCGGCCGGATGAACAAAGCCGAGCTGACACAGTAACGGCACACACACACACACACAGCACAAAGGCTTCAGTGTGGAGCGGTGACAGCAGCACTACAGCCTGGGATGATGCAACGATGGCAGGACACATGAAGATCAGCAGACAGCATGAGATAACATGCTAACACTAACAGCCCTAAACAATATAGACAGTGTCCAGGCTCAGCCGTGACATTTAGTTTCACAGTCACAACAAATAGCTCTTAAACATAGGGCACGGAAATCGGATTTTACAGCCACTAACATATGAGAGTAAGGAGTAGGGCTGGGCATTACGAACCAAAAATCAAAACTTGATTTCTCTTGGCTTCATTGCATTTAGGGCTGGGTAGTTTTGAAGCTTTTTTAATACCTGTCCTTGATGGAAACGTTTAAAATGCTGCCAATGCCTCAACAGTTCCTGAATCGACACTTAAAAGAAAATAAGGGGCGTTTATAATGTTGACCCTTGTAGCTGCTTATGTGGTAATGCCTCTGTTGCCTTTCGGTTTCTTTAGCAGGAGAAACATGATGAACTGCTCAGACTAGACAAAGCAGAGAGGGTCCAGCATCTTTTGCTCTGCTCTTGTTAAAGCAACAGAATTTGTGTTGTGATTTGGCTCCAAAGATTTCAGATGAGGTGGTACAGGTACCACATCTTGATATCCATCTTAATTCACCAGTTGCATTTACAGCATGGCTTTTTTTGTTGCCAGTAAAAAAAAAAAAAAAAACAAGCAGGTGCCACGATACCAGAGCGATAAACTTTGATGTACTTTCAGTAAAAACTAAATTATTTTGGTACCTGCTTCATGAGACAGCAACAAGTGTCAGAGTCCTGGACACCCAAAGTTAGGAAAAATACTGTTTTCAATTATTTAAAACTGCAGTCAAACTCCTACTCACGGTCTAAATTGTTCAGAAACACTGGCATCTCTTTTCTAGAACTGTTTAAAAATACGTAATATTATAATTTACAAACATTTAAACCAAAAGTGTGTGAGGGCTGTCTTCGCAACAAAAAAACAAAGGCTGGCAATATGTGTGAAATCTAACTAAATCTAACTAAGCTTTATTAGTATGCAGGAGTTTGCCTGCAGTTTGGAGAATTTAAAAAGAGAGACGGACTTCATATTTGGTTGCATTTGTATAAAACAGTTAACAATATAACTTGATTTATACTAAAATGCTAGTACATGAACAAGTAAACTAGATGTGCTCCAAGAGCACAGGCCTCCACCAATGCATTTCTGATCGTATGAGCAGAGCATCATTGACATGTGGAGAACTGCTCTCACACAATGTCAACAAATTCTTTAAAAATCTGTGGACTCTGCACCTGTATTCAGATCATCACCAAAATCTAATCACCTTTTCCTTGTGCCATGACCAACATTCCCTGAAAATAACAAACTCTGTTGAGAACATCATCTTGCTCACAGACAAACAGGCAAAAACATAAACCTCCTAAGCGGGGGTTAAAAGACTATAATTTCAAATTCTCCTTATTTACAAGAGATGATATTGTGGTCAGTAAGTATAAAGATCTTGCATTAAACTGCACTTCTACAGAGCATCAATTTAATATTCCATCCATCTATCATCTACACTGATTTATCCCTTTCAGTGTGTGGGGGGAAACCTAATACTGGGCAAGAGGCAGGGTACATCCTGATCACAGGGCAGACATATGGAGTCAGATATCAAATTACACACAAACTCTCACCTGAGGGCAATTCAGCATTACATCTTTACTTAATGAGCAGGTTTTTGGTCTGTGGTAGGTATTTAAAGTAGACTCAGAAGAACTTGAAAACTCTGTGCATAAAGCTTTCTCCATCCAGCAGCGTTTCTGCCATGAGTCACCACTGTGCAGCCCAAGGATAGCATCCACTGTTTTTAATCCAATGTGATCAATATTAATGCATAAAATATTCTTACCCTGAATCCTCATACACTGCCCTAAAACCCAAAATATTGCCCAGCCCTCGGTACATAAATCTTTCACTTTTTTAGCCATTATTTGATTTAAAAATGTCTCAGTAAAGTTAACTGTTGAGTGGAACCTGCATTGCAGGTACACGTCACACAACTTTAAATAGAATATAAGTGTAAAGATCTATCTAATCTGGACACTAAAACAAGAGTTTAGTGGGCTCTTCACTGTTGATTACTCCTATCAGCAACTTTAGAGGACAGGCACTGTTTTGTTATCCGTTTGATTAAGAGCTCCTGAGCAATGAATTCTGATAGTGACGGTTATCTGGAGTTTCAGCACAGAGCACACAGCAGCCAAGCTGGAGGCACTCAATTTTACCTCTATAATGTGACTTGACAGGCAGCTGCACACACTGCCCTCGGAATCATTCATTCAGAAATATGTCTGGTCATCCATCAAATAAATATGAAGCCTGAACGGAAAGCTGCCAAAGTCCTGAGAGCTCTGACCTGACCCTCAACCAGCTCTTCAGCATTTCCCAGTCTACTAGCCAACCACTGAACGTCACTGCACTTCCAAATCCCTCCCTCCTCCTCCTCCTCCTCTCTACTGTCCACCTTTGGTCACAGCGGCTGACTGGCTGACTGTCCAAAGGTCCTCTCTGGAGCTGCTGCAGTCGCCCAAGGACAACCCTGCACCCAGTCCCCAAATACCTGCAATAAGGCACCTTAAAGGACCCAGTGTGCAGACAAAAACACAAACAGAGGAAGACCCAAACAGACACAACTAATAAAGTCATCTCACAGACGAATGAGGCGAGGGAAACATTTACCAACCTACACTGACATAAGACAGTTAACCTTTGCCCTAAAGGAACCCTAGATCCTCAAAATAAGTTAAATGCAAGACTCAAGAAGTGCAGAGCTGCAGCTTTAAATCACATGATAATCCTGAAATATTTAGTCATCTTCATTATCTTTGTGTCAAAGTTTCAAAAGCTCAGCTTGTGCCTGAATCAGTGAAACCAGGAGGTGAACAGTAGAGGCTCTGTGCTGCAATGACTGTGCTACAAATTGATCCACATCCTAGAAGTTTCTGCCTAATTAAGCGTTAATGTCAATTTTCTTACAGTCGGCATGAAAAAGGAGCTAAAGCATAAGAAGCCAGCTATGCAGCAGTGAACACCTTCATCTGCTGAAGAAGCCAAAGACAGAAAGGTGGAGGTCTGTACCCTGTTGTCTCCAGTGCTTGGCAGCAGGCTCGTTCTCCTTTGTATCCACAGAGTTGTTTTCCATGTCGTCCGATCAGCAAACACACATTCCACACAGAGAGGGACCGGGCACAGGCTGTCACTGTAGATGTGAGGAAAAGTGTGTGTCTTTGTGTGTGTGTGTGTTCGGCTGCAGGAGGAAGAGGAAGGAGGAAGACAGGGAAGAACCCGAGCGATGCTTCCACTGGGGGGAGATGACTGCAGCGAGCGAATTAACTCCCTCCTGCAGGCGTGCTGTCAGCTGACTGTCTGCTGCCAACGTTCTGACGCAGCAACTATAAACGTCTCTGCCTCGCCTCCTCCCTCCTTTCTTCCCTCCCTTACTCCCTAACCTCCTCCCTCTCAACTCAGACTTTCTGGCAACCTCTCCATGCACTCCTCCTCCTCACCCAATCTGATCTTCCCTTTACCCTCCTTTTTCTCTCCCTTAAACTTTCAACCCTCCCTGTTTTTCCCCCTTAGTCCTATACAACACCCTTCGTTACCCCCCTCCTGCCCCTTCCTCCTTCTCCTCCTCTGCCAAATTTGCTGACATAGCATTTGGAGTGAGGCGTTGAATGATCCTGTCTGGTACAGTAAATACAGAAGCTGTAGATCGCTCTCAGTCTGGTTCTGATTTAAGCATTTAAAAAAAGACAAAGGAATGAAAGTAATGCTACCAACAGCAAAAACATAAATGCTTGTGAAGGGTTTTAAACACTGACTGAAAACCTGCAGGATTGCAAAAGAAACTAAAATACAAGCAAGAAGCCAACATTGTATCTGGGTTCATATATTCATTTTTGATGACTGTACAAGTGCTTTCACAATCTCTAATGCAAATAAAAACCTATAGTTTTCACATATTGAGTACCCCTGACCCAGCTGTATTTTCAGTCTGTCTGAAACACTCTGTCAGAGTTCCTGCCCCTTTAAAGGTTATCTGCCTGACGTCCGCCAATTCACTGATTGGTCAGTTCTGCGGTAATTGGTCAGTTCAGTGCTGCTCTGTGCCATGTTGTCGAAACTCTGCAATCATTCTCTGCTCTGCAAATGGCTTGCCAGCCAAACCAATGGGCTTTGACAGCAGACAAAACAGTAGGACGTGCTCTATAATGAGAAACTGTCGTGTTTAAACAAACTAAAGAACAAATAAGACTCACAAAAGCACAATATGGGCTCTTTAAATATCTGCTTTAATTTACAGTCTATATCAGGTACTGAGAACTTGATTCATATATCTTAATTAAATGTATTTATCTGTATATAGGGACAACCTATTAAATGCCAGATACCAGTGCTTCTCAACTGGTCTGCCTTTGGGACCAGCCACCACACCTTAATGTCAAGCTGCGACCCAAATCGAGGAAAATTTCCAACTTCTCTGTTATTTAATAAAAAGATGCTGCACTTGAAAACTGAGATAGAAAAGAATATCACAGTAACACAAAAAAAGTTAAATTAGAAACCAAAATGACCTGCGTGTGCTGATGCTAGAACGAGAAATATGCCCTTTTACTCTCAATTAGCTGCATTTTAATTGAAACCAAAAAGAGCATCTTAGGGACACAAGGCTTCAGTACTATAAATCTAAGTGTAGCTGTGATAACCCTGCATCAGCGAATACATAATCAACAGCCCTGTATTAATAACATTAAATTAGTAGCATTAAATAAGATGAAGCTGCCACAACACAACACAATTCAGTCTTTTTTTAAAAGACTCAACAGAGCGTTCAGGCTCAAACATGAAATCAAAAAGTCCTGCTACTGAGAAGTCATTTAAAAAAATCTTACAAACATGTAGCTTTAGCTGAGTAACTGCTTATTAAACATATAACAAACACCTTTCTATTAAAACAGGTGTTAATTAGCATTTAATTGGCACCAACTATTGATAAGGAGTGTGAATAGATGGCAGTTCAATGCAAAATTAAAGCACAGGATTTTTTTCCCAACACTTTTGCCCAGGCAAGGGCTTGCGACCCACTGAAAAAGAGTCCATGACCCACCATTTGAGAATCACTGGGGTAGAATACAACATGATCATCAGAACTTTCCTTTAACATTAAAAAAAAAAAAGTTGGTTAATGGTCTTGTTTTAGCCTGGCAGTCTAAACGCAGGGTGTAAAAGAAAGTGTAAGAGTAAACTTTATCCTTCATTTCAGAATTAGTGTATGACTTGAATGGACTTTAACTCTTATTTCAAAAGACCAAAACACAACTTTAAAATTCTTAAATTCAACTATTAACGTTTAAATCTTTGTGTTACTCTCAAAACTGGTGTAATTGTCACCGTTTGCCATCTACTTTTCATGAAACAGGTAGCTGCAAAAACCTGAGGCTTTTCTCTGTGCCATCTGGCGATACTTTTTCCAACTTTGCTTCATTTGTAAAACTTATAGCTGCACTGTGAAATGTTCATGCTGATCTGACTGTCTCATCAGAACACAACAGCAATGTTTTGTAAGGCACCCACACCTTTATTAAAGGCATTACTGAGGGAGATGAAAAGTATACCACCAAATAATACTGATTGCTCAGTTTAATTGAAATTGATTATCAAATGGATAACTTTTTGACTCCCATCCCTTTAAAACTGGGTCCATCTACTTTAAGGAATAATTTTCATATGCCTTTATTTTTCTTTCTCTGAGTGGAACAGTGGTGCAGCAGGTAGTGTGCGTGCCTCATGATCAGAAAGTTGCTGGTTTCTAACACTTTGCTGCTTTTCAATTTATTTACTTTATCACTTACTATTGGAGCGCAGAGTATGTGTTAAAATATTTCACACAAAAAATGTATCTTCAGTGTTGCAGTGCCTCAAACTTTCCATTTACCTCCACTGCTGCCACTAAAGGGTTTAATGACAAAGAACAGAAAACAATGGCTGGTTAATTGCCAAAACAAACTAATTTCCATCTGCTGCCGTTATTTCCTGACATTCACACAACAGATTTTGAACAAGGTGAGCAGAGAAGCCTCATCTCACTATTACTCAGGATTAAAACATATTCTGACAACAAAGACGCTGTCTGCAGCTTGGACATGCTCACTGACTCGTACACGACTCCTGTGGAATCTGATTAACTGACCAGTAACAGAGAGCAGACTCGAACATCTTGGTGGTAATTAACAACTTCTTCCACAAGAGGGCAGCACTCTCATTTCACTGGCCTGACTGCTGACCCTCCTCTTCGCTCATGAAGCCAAATTCAGACCTTTCTACAAAACCTGACTGCAAAAAACGTCTTACATGCCGAAGAATGAAGTTCAGTGACTGAATTATGTTGTCTTCTGTGATTGATATTTGGCTACAAAGATTTCTAACACAGTAAAAAATAAATAAATAAAACCCAGCCACTTTTAAAAAATGTCACTTCTCTTCACAGCTCATCACAGTGATGACCCCATGTCTCTTATCATGTCTCTGCTCTTGACTGATTTCACTGGTGAAAGAGACGTTGCACAAAGTGAACTTTCACCTTAATTCTGCTCAGTCACTGCTTTCTTACTGATGTAATCCACCTCAAGGAAAGTGAAATGGACCTGAGTCATTGCCCTGTTCAGAAAACTGACATTTTGTAGTCATGTAGCAATAAAAATATATCACATTTTGTCACTAAAATAGGTGACATACTGTATCTAACGGTTGACAAAACTTTACTTGGTTTGGTACAGTTAAATCTGACCTCTCTTGTGTTTAGCACAGCCAACAGCACTCTAACTTCATAAAGTGAGGTGAGTCCAACTCCACCTTTAAAGGCTGGATGGGTACTTAGGATACCTCGTGCCTCATTTCTTCTAGCATGCTTGACTGGTGTTTATAAACTTATAAATGTACATGTTGCCTCCCAGTGTCCAAGGCGTGGAAGTGCATTTCCTTACACATGCCTAACTGATGGGCCTGTGGCCATGGAGTGAGAAAAAAGTTTGTTTTACATTCAGTACTGGGACATGCATTTGTATAGCAAACAAATAACTAGTTTTCAATGTCAGCAAATAAATGAAGACGATGGCCTGCAGGAGCATATTATGTTTTGTGAAACATTTCATTAAGAAGACACAAATGAATGCCTGTAGTGTACTATGTCGATTAGATTATCAACTTTGCAAAAAATTTAGTCTGAATGTTCAAACTTTAAGTCAATCTAACTACTTCATATCAGACTGAAGAACAAAATCCGAGTCTATGTATTTAACAAGATTTGAGCAAAAGAGGCTGCTTTCAGTCATGTGATACCTTAACCTGCGCAAGTCAGAAGATGAGCTGGAACTACTGCATACACAATGTAACTGAGGGAAACAGATGAAAGTGATGAAAACATCAGAACATTTTAAATACACTGAATGTAAACCTTACAGGAAAGTGAATTTTGTGTACCAATTTACCTGGCTTTTACTGACTGATATCACAACTAACATAGTCCTGCAGAGCTATGACAAAAAAAGCCGAAAGATGGATTTAAACAGTCCTGAGGTTTACAAACTCTGTTTACGGCCCTAGAGCTCAGGCAGATAGCAGCACTGAATGACACTAAAGGAGCACATCTGCATGAGAATCATTGTTTTTGCATCATCATTTTGTCTTTTCGTGTTTATCTTCAAAAATCACGCAATACAACAACTCTTCTCTGCTTAGTGATATGGTAAAAATGCAAAAATATTAGTTTCATATCGGCAAACTCAAGTCAACATTCAGCAACAGCTTCCAAAGAAATGAAAAGCCTTTTGGCTGAAGGGCGGCCTGCAAGCTGGTAGTTCACAGTCATGTTGTTGCTACAAAACAATCCTTTTTTAATGTATCTGAGGCACCAACATATGACAAGAGTTTACTAAAGAAGGTCAGTATACATTTGGTGCCTTTTCTGGCTTTCAACAGGAATATGAATTACCCACACCAAATTGAACCAGATTGCTTGGTTGAAACTCTTAACAGAAGTGAGATTTTTTCTAATGTAAACAGAATCAAAGCAAATATTTGATTAGCCTTATTTTGCTAAAGGGATTTGCAGTGTTTCAATAAGATCACAACTATTATCCAAGAGTGATTAAGATAACTAAGCTATTGTAGAAACCTGCTTTACATCAGGTTGTTTTTCATAGTGACAAAAGATAACAGTATTTGTGCTGTCAAAACAGTGAAACAGAAATGTTTCATGATTAAACCTTAAGTCAACTGTTCACTATTGTACACCAAAACATCAGGCATACTCACTTCTTTGTAAATGTAAAACCACTGTCACTTTCATTAAATGATTCAATTAATAGTTTAGTGTGTCATTTAATCTACTTTGACAATCTGAGACTTCTCATTTAATCAAGATCAGTGAGGCAGATTTATGTCCAGATCTCAGCTCTCCATCTCAAGTTGTTTAATGCAGAACATTTGCTGAGTGGTTTCTGGGTCGGAAGACCCTTTGTGGGTTTGCCAGTGTCGCAATGCAGGGAGAGAGAGAAGAAGAAGATTGGGGGAGGAGGGGGGAAAGAGGGGCTTAATTAATGGGAGATCCCTCCAACAAACACATACAGTAAAAGCATCAGCAGCTGCTCCAAAAGAGCACAGCCCTACTGCTCCAGTTACACAGTAGCCGTCTGCACGGACTCAATGCTGCACTGTTTGGACCACTAAGCATGTTTGTGTGTCTGGGGAGGCATATAATGGCTGTGTGTGTATTAACTGATCAATATCAGTTTAAATAAGACTGAGTCATCCATTTAAATGAAAAGAAAGCAGTGCTGTCTTCAGAAAGATTGCAGTATCTCCACCCAATCATCAAACTCTAAAGCCCTGAGGGAGGAAGCTCTGCATGTGTCTGCTGAACAACCTTTACATTTCAGACCCTGGATGAGACAGATTAAAATACTTAAAACTTTAAAGACAGTGGACACTGAATAGAGTATGAAAATGGGGAACAGAAGAGAGGGTGGGAAATGACATGCAGAAAAGAAGACACTGGCAAAATCTGAATAACAGCCACCCACCTCGAGGACATCAGAAATGTAACAAAGGGTACAAAGACGTACCCATTAGGCTACCAGTAATCCAAACACCTCTGTTCATGTAAATGACAGGGGAGAAGCAGTCCACCCACAACAGCTGTATTGGGGGTTGCCATAGCAATTAGGTTGATGAACTTAAAAAAATAATTGAGAAAATTTCAAGACTGACATCCAATCTCGGTTTACTCACGTTTTTCTAAGAATAAGACCAGGCACTGCAGTTTTTCAAAAGGCCCTAAAATCTAATAAAATTTGGCCATTCTTGGGTCTCACAGGTTCACTGACATGACATCATTTTATCAAACCAACATACATCAGTTATCATACATCATTGGCACCAAGCACAATGAGACTATGCATCAAACTAAACCAAAATGTTGTGGCTTTCACCCGTCAACTGAAGAATAAACTACTGACAACTCCATTGTTCAAACAGGTAGCATGTAGACTTATAACACTGGCTTCTGCCTTCTGATCTAATCAAATCTGCTGTGAATAACACACCCAAACCATGTAGTACGTCACATCTGAAACAAATATTAATCCACTGCTGGAATCCATATGGGAATTGGCAGGATATAAGTTAATAATCAAACTCAAAGAGCTGCGTTTACCTTAGGTTTAGGGATGCACAACATTATTTTTTGCCTATAATCTAAATGCCAATATTTTAAAACTTAAAACTTAGTGTACTGCAGTTAATAGTAATACCAATATATAAGGAAATACATTTTAATTATTTTTTTATATACCTCCTTTATATGAAAATTTTATATTAAGAGTCTGTAGCTTTTAAGAGCTACAGACAGTTATTCATCAACCTGCTGACAGAAAATTGGTCCTATTGTTGTGATCTTCTACTTTGAAACATTAAAATTAAAAAAACTGCTATTGATGCATTGTGACTTACATTTTATATCTACCAATATCAATATGCAGATTTTAAAGCCAATACCAATATAATGTAGATCAATATTGTGCATCCCTACTTATGGGTCACAAGAAAAATGGCCATTGGATTAATGAAAAAACTGTCAGCATGATGTGTTGAATCAGGAAATGCACTTCTGGTAAGAAACTTGTCTAATATTGTTGTTTGGAGGGGAATCTGTGTTTCCTTCTGTATCAAAATAGATATCATAGATCAGATTAAAACATTTTTAAAATTTTAACACATGAAAATGTTAGTTTTACCACCTCCAGTAAAAAATGTATTGCTGTCTTTCCAAACAACAGAATTGTATCAAAAATGGTACTGATGAGACGGAGTATTAATCATCATTAAAAATTAACAATACCCATTCCTCGTCACAAAGGGGTAAAATGTACCACAATACTAGGAAAGAGAAGATATACTGATTAAATTGGATTCATATTTTTTTTTACTGTTTTGTACCATTTCATATATTTTCAATAATCATTCCTCTCTTGTGGTTAGGATATCCTGGCCCTTTCTGTTGTTTTAAATCAAACATTCAATTCCTTTGTTCTCCCTGTATTCCTGATATCTAAGCAAAACAGAATAAAATTCCATTTAACTCAACTATTTTTGTAAAACACCTTGCCTGAACAATCATTCATGGTAGTTACTGAGTAGAAAACTGATGACATCCTAAAGTAAAACCAGCTGAATTTCTTTGCTAGACAAGTTCAAATAAAACTGATCATCAGAAATTATGTTCTGGCTCATTAAATGTGAAGCAACATGTTTTTGGGTGTGGATGAGATTTTGTAAATTGCATAATAATCAGAATGGCGGTTATTAAGTCAGCAAGAGGGTGTGACTATTTGTTCCATGCGTGTGTATGTGTGAACTTGTGTGGTATGGGTGGGTGTTAGGGTCTGTGAGGTTGTGTATGGTTTCAGAATGGCATCCCTGAGTTATTTCCAGAGCTGGAAAAAGCTGAAACCAGATGGGGCGGAAATCCAACTCGGCAGCAGAAAAAAAAGCCTGTACAAGTGTTTAATGGGGCCTCTCTGCCTGTGTCCCATGAGTTGTAATTTCTAATGACACAAAAAGATGCATAATTTTTAAATCAGTGAACTTTTTTTAAAAGGTTTCTTTTTGTGTGTGTGTGTGTGTGTGTGTGTGTGTGTGTGTGTGTGTGTGTGGGGTGGTGGTGGTGGAGGTGGGGGGGGGGGGGGGGGGGGATTTTGACAAGAAAAAAATAACACTTTGACTTACCTCATCTTAAATTAAACATGAAAATAAAATATGATAATGTGTGATGTTATGCTCATGAAACACAAAATGCAGCAAAAGCAAAGGAGGCAAAGTGATGGGACACAATCACACAAATTAAGCAAGGCAACCAAACAGAACTTGACAAAATGCAAGAGTTAATATCCAAAATAAATGCAAAAATGCAAGAAAAGAAGATGACACAATGGAGAAAGTAGGGGGTTTAAAGAAAATGAAGGAAGCTTATTGTTGGTTGGTTGGGAGAAAATAACCAAGACGAACAAAAGAGAGGAGATGAATATTTATGCCGATGAAGATGGATGTGCCAGTAAAACTGAAGAGGGTGGGAGGGGTGGTAGTTTCCATGTCAGTACTGGTTTATTTTACCTGCTCTTACGTTCAGGTTGGGCATCTTAAACAGTTTGCCGCCCTCTCCGCTCTTCTTAACGACCCCCTCCTCTGGTTTGCGAACTGGGGAGTGGATGAGGGGAACTTGGGGTGGAGGTTGCTGGATGTCTAGCTTCTCCAGCTCGGCCTTGCTCTTCTGAGGCGAGGCTTGGGTGAGGAGGCGGTAGGAGCTCTGGGCCTCCTCCTCCTCCATCTTTGGGGTCGGAGACGCCTTTGAAGCAGAAACTGGAGGCACATTCTTTTGCCCAAAGCTTAGGTCTTCATCCATAGGGATTTCTGGGGGTTTGGAGGATGCAAACTTGGAAGTATCCAAGGCCTCAAGTAAGTCATCAATAACGCCTCTTGGTGGTCGCTCAATGAATTCGAACTCCTCAGAGGAGACTTCATGCTCAGAGACCTCCTCAGCCACTTCTGGCTCCTCCATGGGCTGGTCCTTCTTCTGCATTTCCACCTGAAAGCTGGCGGGGTTCTTGGCCATGGCTTCCAGGACTGGAGACAGGGAGTCTGCTGTTGGTGACTCTGAATCTGAGTCTTCAGCAGGGGCCTTTTCGCTCTGGAAGTCAAGTGGCTCAAACTTTTCGGTCTTTTTGGGAGTATCGTGGCTTGAGAACCAATCTTTCTGCTCAATCTTGACAGGTTCCTCTCCTTTGACCTTGGTGGGGGTTGTTTCCTCAGCCTCTTTGACAAGATCGAATGCATCAAAACTTTTGTCGTCTTCAACTTTTGCTTTGTCAGCTGCTCTCACCTCCATCTCCTCAGTCATCTCCTTTAGCAGGGACACTTTAGCGTCAAAGGCAAAGGGGTTGTTGGCCGACAGGTTGATTGGAGGGTTGGGTGATTCCATCATCCTTCGCTCAAGGATTGGGCTTTGCTCTGGGCTTCCTTCAGACGAACCAGAGTCGATTTTGTCAGGGTTGAGTGGGGAAGACTTCAGGATGTCTGGAAGTGATGGAGGCAGAGCAGAATCCTCTTCATCCTCTTCGTCATCATCTTTAAGACCAGATGAGAACTGACTGCCTAACTGCATAAGAGAGTCAGCAGCCATCTTGCTTGTCTCAAATGATTTCCCCTCATCTAAGAAGGATGGTGGGGCATCCTGTGATTCTCCAGTCTGGCCATACTGGACCAGATCTGGAGTGGGACTCTCTGACATTTTTGAGGCTCTGCTGTCAGACTTGGAGTCTCCAAAATGGGAGTAGCCACTGTCTGCCAGTGGGGAAAATCCCTCAAATGGGTTATTATTCTTCTTGACCTCATACATCAGGTCATCATCTTCATCCGACTGGTTGCCATGCAGGTCTGGCTCATACCTGGAAGAGCTCAGGGGAGCTGTGTCCTTGGAAAAGGTATCCATGGAGACCTTGGAGTTATCTTGAGATGATAGGAACGGTGAATCCCAGTGCTCTGTTGGGTTAGAGGAGGCAATGTGAGACTCTGGGACCTTCATCTGGGGGTTCACTGGGGAGGGACCTGTGGATGACCTGTCTGAGCTAATGAGCTTCTCCTCAGGTGAAAAAGAAACTCCACTGTCTTCACACGGATTATGAGGGCCTGGGTCTTTCCCTAAACTCAGGTAAGGACCTGCTAATGGATCTAGAAGGTCTTCCTTTTTCTTACTACGACTTGGTCCAGAGTCCCCCTCTTCACCCACCCAAGGCATGTCCTTGGAATGAGTAGTGGAGGGTTCAGTAGAGAAGGAGCCCAGGGCTGCACCATATCCTGAAGTAGGGGGCTGGTTGGGGCTGTCGGTCAAAGAAAGCTCCTCCAAAGAGTCGGGGGAGTGAAGAGGAGAGATAGGAGAGATGGGAGCAGGGGAATCACCCTTCTGCCCAAGTGCTTGAGTAGAGAGGGAGGGGGGAGAATGCAATACAGCACATATCAAAGACATACTCCATTCCTTATAGTGCCCACCATACCTGGGGGACCACTACCAAAAAAACATAATGATGACACTACAGAGATGAAGACCAGAGAAGTGCTGCTCAAACATTGAATGAAGCTGGTAGTTGACCATGACTACACTGCCAGCTAGCGTTTTAGAGATTTGGATCATTTAGTTCAGCTCAAAGATAGGTCCCTTGGCTTTCAAGTGGTTCCTCACTTGGTAACATGTTTTTTTTCTCTGTCTATTAACCAACAACAAAAACAGAAAAAAGGAAACCATCTCTCAAACAACAGCTGACCTCCCTTCACACTTTTCTACTTGAATTAAGTTGTCATTTACATCTAATCAGCACCTCAAAGGAAATATTTGCTAAACTCCACATCACAGTTGCATTTAATGACAATATAACAAGGAAAAGCTGTCAGAAAGCACTGCTAGCCTCTCAACTCATGTTTAATTTGTTCCCCTTTAGTTCACTTCACTTCATATAGCACACTGGGACACTCAACAAGTGGAGGCTGGACTGACATTAATAAACCACAAGTGGCCTCTGAGGATGATTTGTAGTGCACAGTGAGATTTCAAGTTCTTGACTGTAGGCAACTTCATACCCAAATCATGTCTAAAACTAATGGAAAAAAAAAGAAAGAAAAAGTCTGCAAACCTGAAGTTGCTCTAATGATCAAATTAATAACAGTAAATGGACTTAAGCTTATAAAGTATTTTTGTAGTCTATGACCATTCAAAGCAACTTTCCACCACATGCTACGTCTACCCATTTACACCCATTCACTCTCACATTCACTCACTGATGGTTGGAGTTTCTATGTCAGTTGTGGATCAGTATCAACTAACACATTCACACCCTTTCATACCCATTTACATGACACTGACGCAGCAGTGGGAGCAACTTGGGGTTAGAGTTTTGCCCAAGGACATTTCTTGGACAAATTGACTGTTGGAGCAACTTCTGGTGTGAAGACTTTTATTTGCAACTTCTTTTGTGTCTGGCACATATTAATCATGTAAAACAGAATCTAAAAAAAGGGTAAAGGCGACAAAGCTGAATCTCAGCCAGCCTGCATATGTTTGTCAGTATTGACTTTCTATTTTAAGTAACGCTCTTAGTCCTGGAGGGAAAATTACTTCATATACAGAAAGATACGAATAATTGTCTGCAAACATCAAGAACGAACTAAAGTCAAAGTGCAGGCCAGCACTAACTAGTTTGTCTGGAGGTTGTTTTGCCTTTAGCTAAACCCCATCCACTAAAAACTGTAACACTGAAAGTCTACATTATCTACATACCTCAAATCATGTAACAGAGACTGGCATATGTTCTCAGAAATGGGAAAAACAACCTCAAAAACACATAGCTATCTCTTATAATAATTACTTTTTTAAGGACTATGTTGTTTCTGGACCACCATCAAATCTTTATAGCAATAATAGTCAATAACTTCAGACTCATGTAGGACTACAATAAACATATAGCAGACCACCTTCTACAATCAAGATTTGGCAGCATTTGTCTGGTTCTTACTGTACCACCATTGATGCATGGTGGTAAAATAGTTTTTTTGCCCCAGGTCTGGCGCCAATATACCATGCCCAAAGTATTATCAAAACACAAACTGTAAATTGGTGGTAGATAATGATTCCTCTCAAAGGAACAATGTCAAAATAAACTAAAACATGTAGCTTTAAAATGTTTCAGAACTGAGGGGAATCATTATTCCTCTACATCTACTTGTGTCAGTTAATATCAGTCTACACTACAACATCACATGTGAGTCACAATGCATCAAGAACAAAAGCAAGGTCACGAACATCAACTTTAGCTTTTCATAAATACAAGCATTTGTGCAAATGCAAAGGCAACAAAAACCTATGATTGTGACATGCAAAGGGTTATTTTGCCACTTAAGACAATCCAGGGAGGGAACGTAAACAGTGTTGAAGGTAAAGAAATGATGAGGACAGGGGAAAACAGCGAGCAAAGAGAACTTGCCTGTAGGGAATTGCATCAGAGGAAGTGGTTGAGCTTTAGAAGGAGAAGGTACATCTGTGGAAGAAACAAGACAGAGCAGCAGAAAGTAGATTCAGTCAGTCAGAAAGCCAAGAGGAGGAAAGATTGGAGGGAACAACAGAAATCATCTCAAAGAAATGTAAATTTTCAGATGTCCACACCCTGAACCAAAAGAACAGTCAATAATGGTTTAGGGCTTTAAAAAGAATATGAATGCTTAATAGAAACAAAACTACTGGGGACAATGATAATTGATTGCCAATTCTTACTTGGGATAAAAGTACAACACCTATTATTCACAGAATGGAAAGAACTGTGTTTTCCTCTGCAATTTCTTGTATGCATGTGAATATTTCCTGGACTAATGTCCCATTCTTCACAAAAGGACATTGTTAAAGCTTTCACAGATGAAAATTATTGTCTTCAGGGAAAAAAAGAAACATGGGTGAAAGTGAGGAGCACAAACACCACAATAAAGGTGAATTCTTGGCTTTGAATAAAAACCCTGAGAACAAGAAACCCTGAAAAAAAACAAAGTACAAACAAGCTGAGCCCAAAAACGCTTGTGTGTGCTCTTACTTGTTGCTAAAGGACAATTTCAGCACTGCTTTTGAACTATTATTGTTAACAATGAACTCTCATTTCAGGATGTCATGGATAATAGAATATGTCAGAAAATCTGAAGAGTGGCTTCTTAATTACATCTTCAATGTGTTACATCAGTGTAGTTAAGAAGGACCATAGGGGAGCACATGGGTGTCTGCAGGGTATTCTTAACCCATTTAATAAAACTGTTCTCCAGAAAGCACACACTGAAGGCCCTCAACTCTATACAAGAAGCCTACACATCACTTGCAAGGTATTACTGTGCATCTACTTAGATGTGCAATTTTTTAAGAAAACTACTTTTCAAAAGTCACAAGATATTACCTAAAAAAATTTTTTAAAAACGATGATTCTTAAAGATGGACTCAAATTTATATCAGAGAATAGTTAAATTGATTTTAACACATAATAATTACAAGTGATGGGCTACCAAATTCAAACTTATTTTTAAGTTAGATTTTACTTGAGGAAAAAAAAAAATCCTTGACGAACGTGTTTTTCATAAATCATTTGGGGCCTTTTGTCAGCTGCTGCCACTTGTGTTTAATAGCATCTAATGTAGTCCAGTGCTTCCAGTTCTCAGAGTCCTGAATAGAAAAACACCCTCAGCATCAACAGCTTTTTATTACTGTGCTCCCATCACTCTCAGATGAAAACAGTCCAACTTCTGGAACAGCGCCACCTTCTTCAATCTCACTTCTATGTCACTGACCACTCAAAATCAAAAACGGGCAGGACCTCTGATGATGTGATCTGACTTGTATTTCCGAGGGTACAGTTTCCTGTTTTTCAGCTGCTACAAGTGGTGGGAAAGGATTACTTGATTTCGTTTTCTTGTTTTTTGGTGACAATTACATGAATAAAGTAAGGGGGAGCAGAATTACCTTTGTAATATAATAGTGCTGGTTAGAGACACTCTGAAGTTGAGATTGAGTGTTGCCAGTCCAAAAAAAACCCAGAGCTGTAGATACAGGCAACAACTAAATGTTTCCCTAAATCAGTCCTCATATAGATTTACAAACGAGGTTTACACCTGAGGGTTACACACTTAATATTAACACAAATATAAATTGTCTTTAATAGGCTAACAGATTAAATATTACTTTGAGAGAGTGTGAATTTAAGAAATAATTTATTTCACTCAACAGTACTTAGTAAAAATGGTCATTTTTTGTCATTAAATAGATTTACAAAAAGATTTCAATGTAGAATTGTTAGCAATTAATCATTTTTTAAACTTGAGGTTTGTTAAACAAGATAGAACTGAGGTTTGTAAGATTCAAAACGGTCAAAAAGATCAATTTGCACATGTAATTAACATCCGAATTTTGTTAACTTGATGCTAATGTATAATAGGAACTGGCATTAACAAGCTAACAGATTTAGCATTAATTTACACACATTTTAACTTGAAACCATTTTTTTCCAATTTTTGATTTAACAGATTGTTAATCTGGATACCGTCTTAAGTGATCTTTAAAATATATTACCTGTTAACTGAGGGAGGACAAAGTTAGTTTCTCAGCACTCCAGTTGTGTAACTTGACATTACTGCCTTTTTCTACACCGTTGCTTAACAATAATTAGCAAACAGCTTTCAGATGTGCCACTGTGTGGGGAAAATACCTCATAACAAACATGTCAGCAGTTAACTATATGCAAAAACATGGATTTAAATTGAAATAAAACTGGCACAAAATATTTTTCTAAAATACACACTGTTGCAATATTTCAAATAAACCGACCATCCCTTTTGTTTACTTAGCTTACTTAACAAGTTATCTTAGGTATGTGAACATTTGCTGAAGGCTCAGTGTTTCATTCAGCAGTAAGGGGCTGACAGAACAGGCTGAACATCAGCGTCATAGCAGGACAATACAAACATGCCAGTCTGCTATGGAAAAAGATAAAGAAGCCTGAGAGGATATACAGAGGCAGCTGTTATGAAGAGACAAAGAGATAAAAAGTATTCTTGTATAAGAGGGAAGTGATTATACTTAGTGCTTTTTAATCCTCAGATCAGACAGAAATGAGCAACAGAGGAGTTAGGATCTATAAAACATGATCAAAATAAGGTCAGACTGATGAACGACAAACACATTCTAAGTAGTTAACCACTCTCACATAAATTTGACACTTCAGTGTGACTCCAATGAGCTAAGATTTTCTGAAGAGGGAAATGGGAACCTCATTCTGAGATCTTGTGTCTGTTCAACCGAAAAGGAGATGGCTTAAAAAAGGTAAATTAAGATGAATTGTATTAAGGTCAGAATGCTAAAACAGGCCGTTGCTGACTTTGTAATCTAATTGGCTTAATTCAATTTCACTATCAAAAGATAGCACGTGTTAGACACCAATAAAAACTGGGGAAATTCAAAATGAAAGACTAATGCAGGATAAGGATGTATGCTATGAGTCACAAAAATCCCTAAAACAAAGGGGAAAACTCAAGAAAACATATTTTGGTGGTTTACCTTCTGTTTTACTTTAACAGCCCATTGCAGGTTGGAGCTAAAAGAGTTTGAAGTTAACATTAAATGATTCTTTATACTTTAAGAGAACATGAAGTTCACGTTAACTTACACCTTGAGTACCAATGAAATCAAACATCGTGTATCTAAACAAATCACTGGGAAGTTTATAATCTGACACACAGAATATCTGATGTTTACTTTGGATTTAAGGATGCTTTGTTCAGAGTAACAGTTCAAAAAGCTAAAAGATAAACTTCAGCTCTTCGATCCCTTCAGCTCAAGAGATGAATCATGCACACAATAGCAGTACCAGCACTGTATTTCTGTAGTCTTCTTTTTTTTTAGAGAGGAGTTCTCTTTGGACATTTTTGCTGACACTTATAGAAGAATACACTAAAAACCGTGACACAAACCGTGTGATGTCCTGTCTTACAGACCCAAAGTTCATATTCATAAAACAGTAAAAAAAAAAAAAAAAAAAAAAAAGACCAGGTTGCTAAGAGGAAGGAAGAAGTTGACTGAGTCAGCACAGGTAAAATCAGACACCTCCTCAGACTCATAACTGAGTCAAATCTTAATACAAACGAGGGCTGCCGCAACATATTGGTGTGGACTAAAACCATCCTTTTTAATAAATACAATTATTATATTAGGCTGAAAATAGGCATACAGTAATACTGTGCAGCTATAAAGGGGGACTGTTTATTCCTACAGCCGCGGTAACCGGCTAATACAAGCAGCGTAACAGAGGGACTTTTCTGCAGTGTGAAGCACACACACATTCACACAGAACAACGCAGCGTCCGCCTCATATACACTGTGTGTATTAACATTGTGTTCCCTCCTCTGTGGGTTTGATGTCTGTAAACAACAACAACACTAAGTAGTGTGTTGGCTCTGCAAAAAGAATTGTGCATCTTTAAGCCTTGACACAGACTGTGCTGGAATATATTGATAGAGATCAGTTTGATCCAGGCTTTACCCATTATGTCTCTGTTTTAACTGCTGTATCAGCAGGTTAGATGAGTTTGAGCTACTGTCTCTGTTGTTTAAGTCGGAAATAATCTAAGCTGTTAAAAACACCAGGTCCACAAACTCACCACTAAACTTTAGAAAAGCAAAGCTCCGTCAATGATAACAGAGACTTCCAGAAATAATATACCAATAAAAGTCCTTACCAGTAACTAGTGCAAATGATTTTATTTTGAAAGCACGAGAACAACCAAAACAGGAAGTTGTGTTTTTAAATCATATCTTATCAAAAGAAGGGGTGGCTGTGGATCTTAAAAATGCACCTTTAAACACAATATCTCTTTTTGTTTTGTAATGTTATCATTCCTGCACTGAGAAAAAGCTAAATAAATGAAAAACACTGTGTGTGCTGACATTTAGGTCATGTGACTCCACACTAACATTTGGTTGGCTTTATTCATTACTGTTTGGTGATAATTTTTCGATTAGATTAGATAGAACTTTATTAATCCCCTTAGAAGAACTTCCACAGGGAAACTGGGATTCAGTAGCAGTTCAGTCACACAGATTAAAGCTATGTAAAAAAAGATACATATAAAAAATATATAAATAAATATAGATATAATCTTGTTTTCTAGTACATTTCTTCATATAGTTATGGCTCTCTTCACCTTCCTATGCACCATTTTAGGAGTGCTTTGCCAAAGTAGAGCCAAAAATATTAGGCAGTGGATTAATGGACACTTAGATTATTTTTTTTTTTAATTTTTCTTCAAATATTGTGACAATATCGTAATTGTGATAAGCCTTTGTCCACTATAATCGTGAGGTAAAAACCCAATATCTTGACAGCCCGAATACAAACGTGATAAAAGCGATTTTTAAATAGGTTAGTTTGACTGTCACCATTCATCCACTAATACCCTACAAACAGCAGCTACTGTCGGCACACTTTCTAAGTGGTCATACTTTGCCCTTAATGAACCCTGTTTGATGTTGGTAACTGCCAGAGTATGTTCACAATCACTAATATTCAAAAATGACCTCTGTAACAATACCATGTTTCCAGCAGAGCCTAATACTTGAGACAGCCACATTAACAACACAGTCCCCCCATTCTGACAAGAACTGCAGAAAATAAATAAATAATTAAAACAAAATTATAAGAATATTCCTGAATCTCTATGCAAGATTCAACAGAAGTTTCCTGTGGTTGGCTATCGTAGTGCAGTCTGCACTATGATGGCAGACTAGGAAACATTTAGGTAGTACAACACTTTCAGTTGAGCAACAACTGGTTGACCATGCCAAAAGCTTAGAGTGTGTCAAATGTCTAGTACTAACAGTGTAAATAAAGACAACTTTACAGCTGTGTGCATTTCAGACTCTAAACTGTTGTTACACAGCAATGTAAGTTACACCTCAGGCTCCAGCTTAAGACAGCTAACACCTTCAATGGTGAATTTCCTTCAAGAAACAACCAGACATGTTGAAATGTTGACTGTATTTTCAAAAAATGATGAGAAAAATAGGCAGTTGTGCAATGTCATTTTGATTCTATTTTCCAAAGCATTATGGGAAATTAGTTCACTTCCCCATGATCTCCTCTGCATCTGTCACACAAAACATGGCACCAGAAAAATATAAAACCATTGGATGAAACATTTAATTTATCCCACCACTGGAAAATGCAGGCTATGGGCCAAAGGCAAATGCTGTGCAGGTGATCTTAAGAGGCAACAAAAACATAAAAAAGCACCGATCAGCTTCTTTCATTAATATCAAGCAACACGGGACATTCATCTGCATTTATAAGGAATTATTTGTTTTATGCAATCATATATATTGGCTGCTAGAAGCTTTCTGTATTTTACAAATGACAAATAAAAATCAAACTTTCATAATCTTGGTCAAGCTTAAGCAAAAGCACAGCTCAGGTTGACGATCAACTCTAAATAAATCATAAAAATCATATTTTGTACAAAGTTTGTCTCATCTTATAATCAGCAAGTGATTGGGCAAAATGATTCTTCATTAGGTCTTTTGTTTGGTTACCTCTGCTGTTGAGTTTTAGCCTCAAGATCTGAAGAGGACCTGTAGGAAATCAATAATAGTAAACCAATAAGACACGTTTAAAATTCAATTTATGAAATCAATTAGCACGAGGTCAAACATTATAAGCTAAATACGTTTTCTTTTATAGTGTTGGCTGATTGCAACAGGTTATGTATTACCAAAAACAAAGAAATACCCGTTTCATACGAAAACAAAACCTTTGCTGCATTAACGTTTAATATCTTTCACACACAGTATACAGGATGTTTGTCAGATTTTAACCAGTCTCCCACTGACTGTTTTTGGGGGTCACAGTCTCTGGGGGATTGGGAGCTTGTTCTACCAGTAACTAAAGACCTGAAAGACCCGCAATCCAAACTGTAATACTTCACCAAGTACAGCCAAAATAAAGGTTAAGTGACACAAAAACACATAGTAACTTGTTGACTGGTTGTCTGATTTCCAAAAAAAAAAAAAGTCTAGTACTGGATAGCTAATTAATGCTCACAAACCTGATCTGGGTAAAGATCTAGACAAAAAAAAACGGTAAAACAAAACACAAGCTTAGTTTTTTTTAACCAATCTACAGCAACAGAAGAGGAAAGCAAGACTGCAAATCTACACAACATCAACATGATATCAGATTACACTGTTTCCCCGTGTTTATCCCAAAGTCATGGTGGCTGCAGGCATCACCACCTTGTGAGTGCTTGAGCTACACTGCTGGCTCAACCAGAACTCAGCTTTAAAATGAGGTAAAGATGATCATGTTCTGCTGTAACAACAACAATAATAATACTAATAATTATTATAATTGTAATATTAATAATAATAAAACAAGTACACATAAATGATTCAATTTTGATTTAAATTTGGATTTTGTGGTGGGTTGCGTAGGCTGCTGAGTAAAAATGAAATCAATTATTGATCATGTCTGCTTAACTGCACCTGCTGCCCTGCCAATGAAAGTTTGCTCTTTCATTTCTAGCAGCAGGGGGCAAAGATCAGCTGGAAGAGGAGAGGTTGGGATTGGATGTCCAGCCTTAAAAGTCGGAGCTTCTGTTCAGCTCATTCAGGTCCTTGTTGAGTTACAGACAGTACACACCCACTTTGACTCTCCTACTCTGACTCAGCAAGCACGAAAAAGTGCTCCCTGTTTGAGCAGCCAGGCACCTTCTGAGTTGACTGAACTGCCCAATAAAAGTTTGTGATGTTATGATTATAGTGAGAGATGCAATGCTAGGTTAAATAATGTCACAGGTATTTTGCAGCAGTTTTATGTCAGACAATTTATGCTTATAATCTCATATCCTTTAGTTTCTATAATAGTATATTCTTCAGTTCCTCCCTTTGTAAAGTCATTCAACATTTGTTTAGTAAGGCAATGTATATATTTTTTTATAAATAACTAAATTATAAAATTATAGTGCCATGCTTAAGAAATCTGAATGTTAGTTACCAAAGCATTAGTGATAGTAGAAAAAGGGTGATCTTACAATCGATCAAACTTAATTAAGTTTCAAAAAATAACTGATGAACAGGCTTAATTGTTAAGTGTCACACTTTTAACAAATCTGTGATCAATAACTGAATTGTAATTAATTAGATCCAAAGGCAAAGTAGTGTAACTTAAGTCTACAAGCTCCCTAAGTTTTATTAGTGCTATACATCTTAATTGCAATTATGTGTTTACTGTCCACTGACTGATGGAAATAACATTCAACAGTCTCTGACTGAAGCACTTCCAAAGCAGATATTCAGCAGTCCTGCTGTTTAGTAAACGTTTGTCTTAAATGTAAGTTGACTGTGACCCCTCCCCATTTTATTCCTAACTTGTTGTTTAATCAAGTACCTCATCACTATCATGCAAGTTTTACTTTGGAATGTAGTGCTGTGTGGCTCAGATGCTACATCAAGTTTGATGCTATTAGCTGTACCTAAACTTTTTTCCTGGGGATCTGTCATTCAGGGGTTGTGTTGTTTTGCCCATCATGCCAGTGCTAGTTTCCCTCTTTCCTTTGATAAGGGTAAAAAGCTGAACTGCTGTGATAAAGCTTTGGTAATGTAGTCTGTTTCCAGCTCAAGATGACAGGTTACACTGGTGCACCCTATGTCACTTCGGTTAATGTCTGTGCAGACTGTGCCAACAATTAGGTTCCAGTGTGTTTATTATTTTGTTTTATTTTTTGAGCGAGACAGAGACAGCAGAGTTGCAGAGCCTTAAGGAAAACTCAGCTGTGACATTTCAAATTCCCATAAAATGTACTATTGTGTAAATATCCACATCACACTTGGGGCGGGAACAACATACTGACTCAGCAGTATTTTGCCATCTTGACTAGTATGATACAACCATCAAATTGCTGGCACAAAATGATCAGGTTAAAGTGAAAATTAAGAGATTTGGAGATTTCCCTGCCAATTTGACTCACTGGGTTACCATTAGATTTCACTGTATCTACAATTTTTGACTGACTCATTTCTTGTCTATGAATTTTTCTTGTGAAATGGTTTATTGATTGTTTATTTTAAATCTGCAATACTTTTGTTTTTTTAAAATGTGAAGATTGCACTGTTTCCAAACACCTTGTCTAGACATACCATTGTTCCTCCGTCAGTCTCTGCCAGCCTTTATTGGATTAAAGTATTAGTCGGCGTGTAGCAGCAGGTAAAATACTTCAAAAAGACTGCTGCATTTCTTTTTACAATTTTCATGACAAATTGTTTTCAACAAGCAAACGCAGAAAATTTAACCACACATACAAGCCTGAATGAAAAATATAAATGTTTCTTTAAAGCAATAAATGGACAGAACTGCAACCAAACTATACTTCACAATTATCACCCATCATTTTCAAAGCAACCATTCTTCTAATACAGGATTTGACCTTTCAAAGTCTTCACGTTTAACTGCATTGCTACACGTTGAGGAATTTGCCTCCTCCATGAGCTATAAGTATCTCAAGGAACACCTCACAGTTGACTTGACACTGATATATGACTTCAAGCAAACATGTCACCTGCTGCCATCTAGAACTCAATGTACGATCCTGGCCAGAGCCCTGTCTGCGTCCTGTAACTACACAAGGGTTCAAAAGTCTGGTAATATAACTTTCTGTTATCTGTTCAGAGTAAAACTTTGAGGTCAACAGAGCTGATAACTCTGCATCTTGTTAGTTATTCTAATGAAAGAAACAGCAGTACATCTGCAGTGACAATTGATTTCAGCATCTCTACTGCAGTCCCCCCTCTCCAAAATACCAACAGTTACGTAATTTTGAAAAAAAAAACCCACACATTTCACCAAGAGCCTGAGAGATTTGGGGTCTGCTCTGTGTCTGACTCTCACTGAACACTCCTTCATATTCAGCAGCTTTAGAGGGGGGACCTTTTGTTTTTGTGATTCAGCTTTGATACATCTTCTAATTTGTGTCTGTCTGCAGAGAGAAAACAGAGAGAGAGAGAGAGAGGGCTTACAGCAAAACAAAAACAATCCCAACTGCTGCATTTTAACTGAAAGTCCCATCACTGCTGCTTTATAATATGTTATATAACACGTGTGACTGCATACCTGACACTAGAAAATCTGATGGGGGAGGTAGTAAAGTAATCTGGGATGGCCATACTGGTCCCAGTAAGCATTTCTCAACAAATGCCAGAAAGGGAATAGTCCCGCCATATGAGCTTTGTAGGTGTTTAAACACTTTTACACTTTTCAGTAGAGCAAGGCTGAATGTTTCCCCTTGCTTCTATTTGTTATGCTAAGCTAAACTAAGCTAACTACACTCACACCACAGCTCCGTAATGACCTCAGACATTTAGACTGAAGCATGTTAGCATTGCTGCTATTAGCAATTGATAGCTTTCAGTCACATGATCAGTACAGAGGGCTGGAAGGACAAATGAATGTCAAGTAGCGCTGACTCCTGAATGGAGCTGCAGCAAAGGCTTTTTATTAATAATTTCTACAAAACAACATTTAAATTCCTTAAAAAACACAAAAGATATTCATGTAAAATAAAATATTTATGTCTTTTGGACCCTCAAACAGAATCTGGGACATTATCTAAATGGTTGAAATTAGCACAGTCCTATAGACTCACATCAGTTTAGTACTTTAATAGTGAAGAATCCATTTTCCTTTATCATTGCCAGGATGATAATCTTCAAATAAGTGGGCTGTTTTTGATGATTTTGGATGAATAATTAGGCTGTTTTGGAAGTGAGTTACAAGCGACGTTTAGGCATCAAAATATCAGTAGAAAAAATCTAGCACAAGCTTTTTAATGCTACTAAATGATACTGTCAGGATACATTTAGCTGTCAATTACAGTCAGTGCAGTAATTTTACTGAGTTATATTGGGGGATTTGGAGAAGTCTGTCTGGCACCACTGTCTTTGTGAGTGCAAGCACAGTCTCTGTGGAAGTATAACTCCAGCTTGGTTCTTCTAAATCAGTAAATCATTAAATCTTAAATATTATTACAAAAATAAACAGTCAGTCCAGCATTTAGCTAAATAACAAAACTGACTTCAACTCTTTTGTATGTTTGGTGCATCAGCTGTCCACATCTCACAAAGTCCTGAAGAGATGACATAAGACCAACTCCCAAATCATTAAAATCTTCATCTCAACTTTGCCCATGAGCAATGACATCCATACCCTTTTAAATATATGGCCTCAGGTAAGTTTATTTCAGGGGTCGATGTGGAGTCTAGGGATGTGCAAGTGAGGAAAAAATACTATTTTAAAATCACTCTTCTTGAAATCAATCATTCAATTCTTTAAAAAAAGTAAGTATTTCAAGGCATGGGCTAGGATTTATGTCAAGAGTTTATTAACCTATTGCTCACACAAATTCCATTAAAGGCCTGTAAAATCTAGCATTGCTTTGCACTAACTTTAACATAAGGAACTATGAATCTCCCTGGACATTGCTAATGAAATAGACTGCTTATTATCTGCACACAAAAAGTTCAGTAAAATATGATTTCTCAAGTTACAAAAAGAAAAATACATTACTTAGAATCTCTAGTGTGTAACGTCTAAGTTGTGATGTAGCACATTACTGCTCTCTTTGTTTTGGTAATTCAGTGGAATTTAATGGTGATTCTGTTCATATGGCTAAAACAGCAGTCACCCCAGTGATAATACCATATCATAACTAAGGATGGGAATCGTAAAGAATTTATTGATGCCAATGCCTTTATCAGTTCTTCTTAGTGATCCAATTCTTTAATGATAACCTCATCCATTCCTTAGGATTTTCAGTTTGGGAAAAGTTGGTCCACACAGGTTCATGCCAAGCACGTCACTCCTGATATTTACTGCTCTGCTGCTCAGATGAATGCTTCTGCAAGTGGCTGGTGTTTCCAACCACTAAACATTGTGCAACAACGGTTCTGTGAAAATTAAGCCCTCTGGCTCCTGCCTGACACTATTATATTGATGACTTCTTTGTTCGCACTTCTGCTGACTGCCTCTAATGAGAGTGACCTCATTAATTTACAAGGCATGCAGAACAAAGTAGAAGGAACTGACAAGTGAACTGTTAAGCAAGAACACTAATATACAAATTTCAATTCCTTGAGAAAATTTCTATTGATTCCCAACTGAAATTGGTTTTCAATTTCCACCTCTAAACATAACTGTGGAGAATACTTCTTACCACTGCAGAGAGTACAGGCTTAAAAATACTGATGCTTTCATACATTTTCAAAGTGTCTGGATTAATAATACTGTTGTTTGAAGAGTAAGGGAAAAATCTTTATCGCCAGAACATTGGACTAAAATTTATATCTCAATATTTTTTAGCTACATAGCGATATGTGATAACTATCTCAATATTTTTTTTTTAGATAAGTAATAGTTAATGTAATGGAGCTAAAACCAAGGATTGTTTTAACTTTGTCATTGCATTGTACTAAGTGTTGCTTATGTAAAAGGTGGAAAATACTGGTCCTGCTCAACTTTGCCACCTGTTTTAGCATCCTAAGCAAAAAAAACATCATTCATCATTCTTCTGCTCCTATGAGATCTTAAACACAGAGAGCCACAATTTTTCATTTTACCACCCAGCCTTATTTTAGTACAACAACTATGTGGATACAAACAATACTACCTACCCTTATATCTAGTTTATATGTATAATTTTTTAAACTGATATAACTCCCAGCACTAATTTAAGCTATTTTAAAATATCAGAACAGCTGCAGATATCTTTTTACTGCCCTTTTTGGAGCATCTAACAGCACTTATCCACTACTTGCTCCTCTACTTTTCTCTCTATGGTGGGGCTCTGCAGAAGAATAATCTGGGGTCATCCTCTCAGCAGTTACACAACAGGTTGAAACACATTAGCTAACACTACGACCTTAACCTTCTTTGCAGCATTCTGTAATGTGATGCTTTTCTAGCCAGGGGACAGTCTCATCAGTGTGTGATATCCCCTGAAAGTTATCAATGCAGCCACGCAGAAGTAACAGCCACAGTGGTGCTCATGGTGTGTTTGACCAGCTGAGTATGACAGAATAGCTCCAAAGATACCTCCTTAAATGTGTCCATTTCTTATATCCTGCATATCTGTTGGTTATTTCAGTCCTACGCTCTCTGCTGTGCGCTGTAAAGGTATCCTTCTGTGGCACACATGGTTAACAGTTAAAGTATGTGAATAATTAGGTTAATGATGTGACTGGCTGTGAACACAAATACCAGGTTAGTCAGCTACTGCGCTGAAGCCAGAAGGTAAATCAAACAAATTAGCTACTCAGTGATTGTGGCGAGGGTAAGAGAAGATTTCCCTGCACGAAAGCAAAGCATTCTGCTCCACTACTCGACTTGGCAGATAGGACAGCTGATTTAACATAAAATTTCTCTCAACGCAGCGTAAAGGCCCTAAAAATTAACATCAAAGTGATGAATCAGCACCGTATCATCTTTCAGCATGAAGATCTGGAGAGCTCTCTGCTTATCACAGCGATAAGAACGAGATTTGAAACAGATTAACATGTGGTTTTCGTCTTTTTAAGGAGTGTGTTTCTCTTCTAGACTGAACACCAGCTGCTGTGTTGGCAGAGTTAAAACAACAGACAGAGGCCTGTCTGCTGTTGTAGATTTGGATGGAGGGGCTCCGACTATGAAGCACTTAACCCTGCTCATGTCCAGCCTTCACCAGGATACAGAGAAAAACAACAACACACTGATTGAGCTTTAAGCCGCTGTGTGACTGTGTGACTGCGTGTCTGACTTCTCCCCTCTCCATTTAATCCACCTGACCACATCACAAGCGTCTCACAAACACACACTGACAGATGTAGGTGACCCAAAAATAAGATGTAGGACGGCCGTGATGTGATGGCCGAGCCCCCGATGATTAAGCAGACCGTCAGTCACACCATCTGATGGGACAAAACAACTCCCTCAAACACCTTTCTAAAGAGTAAAGACATGAAGCTGTCGGTGCAGAGTCCCAGCAGGATTCGTCTGATCAGACACTGGGAGAAAAAAAAAAAAAAAAGAGGGGCTGTCTGATTCATTTTCCCTTCAGAGCGCGTTTAGGATCTATCTTACTTGTGTCAACACAACCCGTTTCTCTCTGCTGATACCATAAACGTTTACATTACAGCTAAGGCTGGGAAGCATATTAAGTCTTAAAAACATATAGTTTAATTTCCTAGCAAGGGACTGAGTAAGGCAACATAATTTGCATCAATGTAGTTTATTTTCCCTTAAAATAATTCTATAAGTATGTTCATTCTGTCTCTTCTGGCTAGTAGTGAGTACAATGATGAACAAAGTCAACAGATGCCAAGCCTAATGCTGGGTGAAAGGATTGCTTACAGTAAGAACCAGTGACTGAAATATTTTAAATGTCCAATAGGTAGTCTATTAGAAATGTTAATTTAATCTGGGAATTTCAGATTTCATTTTCATACCATCCAATTAGCATTTTTGTTTGCCCCCCCCACCACCACCACCACCAAAAGAGAATAGGTTATACTTTTTCTCTGGTGACATTGGCTTTTAATAAAAGTGCCTGTGTGATATTATGCTCCTATGGATTTTACTTAAAATTGCCTTGTTAATCTTTACAGATATTAATATTATGATATACTGTGTTTTTGTGTACCACCATTCTGCTAAGCAAAGGTTGAGCCAGAAGCACAGACGTGCAGATCTGATATTCTGAAAGCATGGCGTGATGTTGGCCACAGTCTCCACTGAGAAATTTCTAATTTTCCACAAACTGGAATCAAGAAAAATGAAAAGGTTACACATTTCAGAACCTGAAGGAATTAAATGCTTTTATTTGGCAATCAACTACTAAGTAGAAATTAAAATGATTTAAACTGTATTATTTTGGGGTGATGACGTGGCTTCTACTTCAGCAACACCTTGCACTAACAAGTTTAAACCACTTCCTATTAGTTTTAACCCAAGACACACTAAACTGTTCAGTGTCATCTCCATTAAAGCTGCCATGCAACAACTGTCTTTAATGATTCAGTCTTTAGCTGAAAATTAACCAATAGATTAGTCAAATAATAAAACAGTACCAATGTGACTGCATTTTGATGGGAAAGGAGTTGAAGATAAGCATTGCTATTAACACTTTGACACTTAAATGGTATGAATATTCTCTGCCTATGAATGACATAGGGATCAACAATTAATCCCAATATCAATAAAATCACAACATGTTCCACTGTGACTTTAACATAGCAAAAACCGCTGTATGTCTTCTAAATATGTGTCAATTTTTTTTTTTTAAATAATTCTGCAGCACTGGTGTTCTGGTTAATAAATCACACACATTTGAAATAATCAATTATAATTAGTGCAGAGACTGCAAAAAATCCTATCCCTCTATCACTTAAACATATTAAGAGGATAATGACCTACAATTTGTCGATCTCTTTGTCACAACAAATAGTATCTAAATATCAATATGGGTCAAATTTAAATGTAATATATCATTCTAAACTAAATAATGTATAAGTTTTTCATAAATAATACATAAACATACAGTATTTCAGCCAAAGGTTTATTCTGCAGTTTGAGCACAAAGATAGCAGGCTTTACTTCTTGGGCTCACCCATGAGGACCAAATCATGTTAATACATTTAAGCTGAAAAGCAATACGAAAGACATATTTCAGAATTTTTCTTGAAGAAAAACAAATTGTCATCTAAACTTAATTCTTGTGAGCTGTGAAGATGTGTTCAATACCATGGCCACAAAATAAACGTTCTAGACTCCCATTATGGGGTGCTTTCTTCATTTTAATGATCCAAACTAACTTAATTTTACGAGAGCATTGGAAAAAAAATCCTTTTGTGGAGCTTGTCAGGTATTTTTTACTCATAAATACCATATGTTTACCATAATTTGGTCATTTTTCTTGAGATCGGTGGCATCAAAAGTACAAAAACATAATACAGAAACTTAGGGATCTTCAGTTGTTTTTCAACTAGTAGAAACACTGTCTAAACTCTAAATTGCAAACATATGTCAGCAAAATTTGGAAAGTGTTTTCAACTGGCTTGAAGCAGGAATTTTTAAATGAATTTGTCCAGTTTATCCAGACTGTGTGCATGAATCTGTCTTTAACTCTGATGACTAAACACAAAAATTACTCAACAATGGGTTTAAAGGACTACATTTATAATATAAGACATTTCAAAAAGGTATCAATATCAAACATATCATTCAAAAGTAAAAGATCCTTAAACTGAAGAAAAACAATAATCTAAATCTCAAGAAAAAACATTTCAACTTGTTTATGATGGGATTACTAAGCATATAAATGTAAGTGCTATCTTTCTCTTTTTTTTTAATATGCCTATATCTTATAAAAGTGATTCATTCCCCTGCCCCAAGTTCATTTTAATTCATCCACTAAGTTATCAATGGTCTACATTGTCATTAAAAGTACATTATAGTTATGATGATGTTCAAATTACAAAATAAAATCACTTCACACTGACTAAGCACAAATAAATGTTTCAAAACAGTGATGATAAAGACCACATAATTGAAAATAAAAGAATACAAATGTGATAAGAAACCCAAAATCATACTATACTTATTCTAAAAGGCTGAATCATATGGATCATTCCCAATGTCCATCCCTTTTGTTTGGATGCTTTGAGTGGACCTCATGGTTTATCAGCCTCCATCAGTGGCCTTGTCTTGCCAGGCAGCCCCACCCAGCCTCTGTGCTGCTTCCTATGCCTGGAGGAGGCAATGACAGGCCTGTTTACCTGCTCCCTGCCTTATCCTTGCACACAACAATCACAGCAACAACAGCAGCCCCGAGTACACACTTCCTGAAATTACCCTCAGTCCAAACAATACAAAGAAGAAAAAAAAGCTTCAGCGTTCAATGAGGTTGCAGCTTCCAGAGGAAGCACGGAGGCCTCTTTAGCTTCAGGATTTTAGGCGTAGGTTTGGGTGGGGATGAGGGAGGGCCGACTGACTGCAGACAGGCCGGTATCGAATCCAAAAGGGGATAAAGCTGTAAAGTTTAAGTTATTCTTGCTTTAGTGCGGTAATGCTGGGAAGCTGGCAGGGAGGGGACGCAGAGCGGATTCCTTTGTTGTGACTAATCTCCGGGTTACTGCTTTGGTGCGCCGTGAGGTGCTAGCCGCTTCCATTATCGGACAGCTCCTTCTCCAACATGCTGCATCTTTATTAATTACTTACTGCAACCCTCCAATATGATATAAAACTACATATAGCGCCGCATTATTAATATTATGATAAGAAAATGCCAAAAAGCTAAGCAAAACATGATTGTCCTGCAGCCTACGTCAGGGATAGGGGTTTGGATGCTTGCTGTAAAACGATATTAGGGAGGAGAAATCGTACACCAACAACCGCAGTTTCACTGTCCATGGAGATATCATGTCTACATGAGTGTCTAAGCGGGATGGTTTAACTTTTTAGTTTGTGTTACTGCTGATAAAGCCTCGGGGAAGCGTGTCCGATAATTGAACCATGCTAGCATGTAGCCTTAGCAGCAAACGGGCACGCAGCGGGCAGAGAGCAGATGGGCGCTGCACAGGATGACACAACAATGCCGTCAATACCGATGAAAATGACAAATGTATCAAATGAAAAGTCATAAAAGGCATGAAGTTTGAAGGAGATAGTTGCTATTGTTGGTTTTAACAGCAATGAGGCCATTTTGCCGGCTCATGCAGTCACCAACTCACAATATGCCTCCTGTCGTCTGTTTGTCAAAACAGGTGGGCCCCATCACCACAACACAGCAAAACCAGGGCTACGCTGCTCGCTCAAACAGAGGATAAAAAGACCAAACACCCCTGCTTCGACAGATTTTAGAGGTCTTCTTTCAACAAAAGTGTATTTTTTCCACTCTCTTTGCACCGCGAAGCAGCATGTCCAACTAATAATGAATGTCCATCCGCCCCCCTCGGGGTAGCATCTCTAGCCCGCTAACCGGCTAACCTCGCCGTGACGGGACTATTTTTACGACAAAATCACGGGAAAATTACCTCAGTTAAATACAAAATTGCAAATAAATGAGAACAAAGTCGATTAAAATGGTAAAATGTGGCTCCAGAACGCACTGAAGCCCATGCTGGCTCCTGGATAAACCCACAATACTAACCCAGTTTAATGCAGGAACTGGTTAAGATGGAGAAAAAATCGTTAAAACCCTTAAACTGGAATTCCTCCGCGCTCACGAGCTTAAATGGTTGTTTATAAAGTCAAATAGATCAAATTAATCAATAAAAGGTGATATTATTGTCGTTTTTCCTCAAAGTTACTTACGTGATGCTGGAGCCGCTGGTTCCTCTTTCACCGCAGGTTGCTCTGCTGCCTCTGCGGGGGCTGGGGCAGCTTTCGTGGGTTCAGCCGCTGGGAGGGCGTCGCTTTTCGGGGCAGGTTCTGGCTCGGGGGCGGCCTGTGGCTCCGAGGAGATCTTAATACTCTCCGGTTCGGCTTTTGGTGCCACGATCTCAGGTTCCGAGGCAGTTACAGGGATCTCCTCTGGAACAAAAGTAGAGTCTGGGATGACTGGTTCTGGCTCTGGTTCCGGTTCTGGCTCCTTTACTTCTGGTACTGGTTCTGGTTCCGGTTCTGGTATCGTTACTGGTTCCTCTGGAGCGGCGATGTCACTTTCTGTGAACTCATGTGGCGCACTGTCTTCAGCTATGTGCCGCTCCAGGGCGTCCTGAGCACCCCCGACCAAGTCTACAATATCGTCCAAGCTAAAGAGGTCTTGTTTGGGCTGCTCCGGTTCGGGTTCGGGCTCTGGCTCGTAGTGGTGCACTTCCTCGGTGAACAGAGGAGTAGTGGAAGACACTTCATTCTCCATGCTGTCTGCCATTTTTCTTTTTGTCCAAACTGACTTTTTGCGGTGATAAAAGTTTCAGCCCCGGTAAATTTGAGTCACTTCCCTCCTGTATCAACTTTCCACCGGGTTGAGCTGTGAACCGGGCCGGTCTCCCTCTCCAGTAAGTCTGCTTTAGACACCGGACGAAGTTGGACAAGTGCGCCACACGACAGCTACCACCGAGTCGGACCCGAGTCTCAGATGGACGCTGTAAAGTTGAGAAGGACATGAGGGGAACTCCGCTGACCAATTACCTGCGGCTTTACCCGCGACTGACAATAGCTGCGACCAATCAGAGCATGTCAAATTGGACTCGAGCCCGCCCACTTGAGCGGGTGAGTAATTGGACACCTCCTTCCTTCATCAAAGTACCTCTAAAACTTGGAGCGGAGAGTTCAGAAAGTCCCCTCCTGTTCTGACATAACTTCAGCTCCAGCAAGGCACTTATTACATAACTTTGACTCCTTTTCTTCTTTTTTTTTGTACTGTGACTCCTCCTGCTTTTGACGAACTTAAAAAAATCATAAACGAGATACTGAAACTTAAACAGGAAGAAACAGAGAAAGAATGTTCTGGTACTGCAGGGAGTTCTAAAACGCTTGTCAGTGTTGAGTACATGTATTGATAAATTAACATTAATTTTGTTTTTGAGCCTTTTTGTTGCACATTTGCTGGTGGGGAGATAACAGGAAGTAGGGGGAATAACATGTACCAGGACGTTATGTTCCCAGCTCACAGAAGCTTGTCAAATAAGTAACTAGAGCCGTCATAAGGTAAAGAGCAATGCTTCATCATGGAGCCAGTGCGATTTCAGAACTGTGTCCACAAAAATGCACATTAGTTTTTTGAAACAGAGCATCTTGCAGGTCCTCTGGTTTAATCACTCATTTCACAGAGATGTTTTCCTTCTTATTCTAACGGCAATAAATAAACACAGGAATATGACTTTTTACACCAGCAAATATGACCTGATTAAGATTTTTGGATTAAACCAACTTTTGCACAGTGTTTAATTCAACAAAACAAAAATTTCTACCATTTTCTGTTATAAGAAAAAGAGATAAGTACTGATAATTAGATCTTATGATAAAGAAACCGCTGATGAAATGTGAGTCTGCATGGGTCATTGCTCACAGGATGGCTTTTCACATACAACCCTTTGTCCTATATCAACCCTATATCAAGTCCCCGATGCAATTTTTCAACTTCAGTTAAATGATTTTGCAATATACTGAGAAACTATAAGAACTCTGAGAGCAACAACCTCCACCAAGGCTTTATGAACATTATCAAGCCAGTTGTTGTCAAAAATGTGGAAAACTGTCCTATCCTGCAATGAGATCAAATCCTTTAAAACATTTCTGGATTCACATCCGGATTCAGATCACCATTGAAATCTAACCACTTCTTCTTTGTGCCATTACCAACATTGCCTGAAAATGTCATCAAAATCAGTAGAGAACTTCAACAGTTAACGGTGTTAGCAAAAAAGTGGAAAACTGCCTTATCTCACAATGTTAACAAATCCTTTAAAAAATCCTTTATTTACATCCAGATTCAGATCACAAAATCTAATGAATTTAGCCTTGTGCCATAACTGGATCAGCCTTATCCTCTGTCAGTAATCAGGCAGATCCATCTTGCCAAACTCCAGTCTACAAACAATTGTGCTCGGCCCAAAGTGGCACGGCCCAATCAGAATCCTTTAGCGCAGGAAGAGATGGAAGCTATGAGTGAGATGACAGCAGGAAGTGACTGCAAATACAGAGATTAGCATAAATGCTAACAGCTTCAGTACAGTATTATCAGATTGTGACCACATTTCTTTATTGTGAGAAAAACAAATAACAACACAGACTCTTTTATAGTAAGGATATTTTCACTCCACTATTGACATGTTTTAATGAGAGTCTGTTTTACGAAGTGGCTTTGGTTCTGTTGCGCCTGTCTGCTAAATTATCTGATTGGCCTGTAATAAATGTGATTGACAGAACAATTGTCCAGTCACCTGCCAAATATGCTTTTGAAAGGTTCTGCCCATCCCAAACACTTTCCATGGGCTCTTTTCCAGCTGGACTAGTGAAATATATTGAACAGTCCGTCTGGTGTGTCAGATCCTAATAAATTGGTCCTTGGCCCATTTCTGACCTATCCTGAAAATTTCATTTAATTCTGTTTATAACTTTTTGAGTTATCTTGTTCACCATGTAACAAACAAACTGACAAATGCAGACAAAATAGTTGGTAGCAAATTTCAAAATAGCTTTATTATGTTAACATTTAAGGTAGAATCTCTGTAACAGAGTGGTGCAGGATGACGTCTTTTTTTAGGGAATGTAAAAGTTAGCGTTGTATTGGCTGGTTCTCTTGATTAAAAAGCCTGTGGGGTTTATCTGGGGTCTTGGTCATTGCTGATAATAAGGTCTGCAGTGAACAAAAATTATAAAAGTTATACATTTTGTTCATTTTCATAATCTTAACAAAAATGTAACTTTCACAATTCACAATTTTTTAAGCTTAAACATAACAGCAAGAGTAAAAAGCTATTATTAAGCTGCTGTGGAAACACAACATGGCTGTTCGGTTTGGAAGAAGTTCCAGTATTTCTTTACGTTATATTTACTTTATTGTAACTGGTGGGCTAAAAGGCATTTGCAGTGAGTAGTATTGTGTAACAGAAATAATAAAAATAAATGTAACGCAGAGACAGAGTGGCACAATGCCTATAGCATTTGTGAAGTAAAAATGAGCATAATTTTCATAAATTATCAACTGGTAAATATCAATTTTCTGCTGTTAATGACACATACATGCCACCAAATATCGCAATATGTCAGAATGTCGATATTGCACTCCTAAAAGTTCAAAGTGCCTCTAAAGCTTTGGAAATACCTGAATCTGTCACAAGTGTACAGAACTGCAGCACAGTCCTGTCACCACAGGACACGTACTGCAGTTTTGGAAAACAAAAAAGAGAGAGAGAGCAAGAGGGTGAAATGTAAATCCTGAGGCAACATGTCACTCAGTAAACTGTGACTAATCACAGGGTTTGACAGTGTTTGCAGAGAAACGCTGCACTCAGGGAAACTAGAGCTCAGACATACTATCATTGTTTCTGTGCACCTCAAATTACAGAGCAATCAGAGTGCTATACAGATGACAAGCTGATAATCATGCCGTACAATCAAAGACTGATGCAATATGAGACTAAACTCAAAAACAGTAATAAAAAAGAAAAGTTAAAATAGCAGGTGAATTATAAAGGATGTCGTAAATGATGAATCATTTAAAGCAAAATGGGTTCTTTCAAAAATAATTCAGCCATAAACCAGGTTAGAAATGTAGGTTTTAAGTTCACGACTTTAGATCTCAGCTGATAAAATATTTAAAGATTCAGCTGCTCCCAGGTCCTCAGGCTGTTCAGTCAGTCTGCAGTCAAGTTAACAGACCCGTCAGACTTAAACTCCATGTAGGAGAATTTCAATGCTAACACCAGCATGCCAACATCCTTATTATGATGTAGACGTGATGATGCGCACCTTTAATATTAGCTGTGTTCCCTCTGTTAGTTCACTAGTGCCCCTTTTGTAGAAACGGACTACACACAGACAGACTCATTTGTCAGCTTTATTTTAGTGTATTACTGAGTCATATGCAGCAAGCCATGAGGGTTGTTCTGGAGGCTCTGACTGCTCAGAGGTTTACAAGCTCAGATTTGCACATACTAACAGAAAAATGTGAATAAACATATAAGATACCATGTAGTGCTTACCAGCCTTTTTCACTCTAACCCCCCAGTTGCACCAAAGACGAGGAGTCAAGTCAAACCTAGGACCTGCGGGAAAAAAATGATTTTTATGCAAAATTAACACTGATTTTAATTGTTTTTAAGGATGAATTGAGCTGACAGAGCCTCCCCCTTTTTTAGACTATCCAGCGCACCCCTGGGGGGCCTGGACCCTAGGTTAGGAAACAAGGCCTGCTTGTTGAGATTTAATTAATAAACAGTTAACATATATGATAAATTTGTACATAAAAGTGCAATTTTTTTGTTTCAGTGGGTTCAGGGCTCGGGGGGAGGGAGGGTAGTAGACTCATCCAAGGTTCAAGTATTGGCTTTAAGGAAAATACGTTGGGAACAATGTTGTTCACCCCAGGATGTATCATCAGTGACTGCACCATAGAAATAAATGTAGTGCCATTACATGCTCTACATATTAAAGTGTATGTCTGAGTATCTGATTCACTTGTGAAATGGAAAAACTGAAGGATTACCAACCTCACTTAAATGAATCATATGGAAACCAAAACGATCCTTACCACTCGCAATCCTACAACAGTTGTCAAACCGTATCATAAAAGCTCTAAATACAGAAGGAAGTGGGATCTGAAGTGAACAATGATTTCATCACAATCCATGCAGTAGTTGTTGAGATGTGTTTCTTCAGAGGAAGCTGAAGGTGAAAATAGGAAGCATGAAGCTGTAGAAGAGCTGTGAGCTGAGCTCAGCTTCAGCTGGACAGATAAAGTTACACAGCATACTGATGACAGACAGAGTCTATATATAACATGTGAATATATGTGTCTGTAAGTAAATATGGCTGCTGAAGAGGGAGAGCGAGCCAACATATGATAATGTGACAGAGACAGTGAGAGGGTAGAGGAGGACAAAAATGTCTCTGGACCGAAATCTGACAGTTCTACTCTGACACAGCAAGGTTTGAGAGTTCATTTAATGTAAATAGGTGTTGAATCCTAATGCTCACTTGGCCTAAATGTGTCTTAAAAACAGAAACAAAATGATTTCACACTGCGATGTGTATTTTATTTTGTTTCAATAACACAAACTTCTTCACATTTCTGGTACTTCAGTGCACCAGCTGTGCACTAAACTGTAGCTAGAATAATGCTTCCACAAAAACATTTGATTTTGCAGTTTGCTTGATTAAAAACTACAGTGGCAAACCATTTTAAGCATATCTGAGCCTTTACAAGCATGAAGGTACTTTCTTTTCTTTGAGCAAAAGAGACTTACTGCACTGGGACAAGACAGGATGTCACACATGTTGGATAATGGACTTACATGCTGTCATCAAGTTCACTACATTTTGTGAGGTGCAGCTTATTACAGTAGAAATATAGCTACTGGGATCCATAAGAGAACTGAAAAATGGCCCCTGTTTTGTCTTGGGATGGTAATTAAGAACAGTTCTAGTTGAGAACTTGTCCCAGCTTTGTTTAATATGTAACTTGGCTTAATGCTTAAAAATACCTTTTTTTTAGTTCACTTTGTCTTACAAAAAAATAATGTGCCACTTGGCAGGAGGCAGTCAGCACTAGCAACAACCATTAGTGCTGACTGTGTTGAGTTACACGAATAGTGGACAGGAGACAGAAGCAGTCTGATGTGAGGCTCAGTTCAATGCAAAATGACACCAACAGCTCAACGTGAAATGTTTATTGTGTGGTTGCAAGCAAAAGTGGAAATCTTTAACTCGTAAAACAATTTGGTAATACAGTGCCATGTGTTCGAAAATGCTGACACAATTAATTTGTGTTGGATTTTTCCACTCAGGAACTCCATCAATTAGCAGAATTGATAACAGCATTTGTAGCATTAAAGTCTTGGTTCAGAGAGGGTTTAATTTACCTTGGACAGTGATTTTTAAGTTTCATAAACATGCCGCAGACTTTAAAAGTGAACCTAAAAAACAAATGAGGCTGACAGGGCTAAAGCTGATGGAGTCAAAGCTATTTCAACTACAACTGGCTGAAAAGTGACAAAAGATAAAATAGCTGTTGTCCTGGTGTGTTTGACTGTTTACATCTCAAGTGAAACTCTCTATCCCTCACCTTTGGAAATGCTTGGGTCTAAGGAAGCTACGAGAGGCTTTAATAATGAGCTCTGTGCTGATTGGCTGCCCAAACAAGGTCTGATGGGAGGAGGGGGACTTTCAAAATAGTCATGCCTGTAATGAGCAGAAAACTCACATGGAGGTAGAGGCTGTATGGCTATTACTTAATAAACCCCAGGAATAAAAGACACAGGGGCATTTTCTTTTAAGAGCAATAGCACATTTCTCTGTGATCTGGGAGTTTAGTAAGAGGTGTCATGGTCTTTTGCTCCTCAAGCCCCTTCTGACAACATTAAAAACAAAGAAAACTGATTGAGGACTGATGAGGACATGGGAGCTTTATAGGTGGAGTAATAGCAGCTAATATGCAGGAGCCAACCAACTGAGGCTGCCAAGTGAAATTTCAAAAACATATTTTGAACAAAGTCCTGACAGACAAAAGCTAACAGAAAACAGTTAAAACAGGAAAAGAGAACTGATAACAAGCCCTCAAGAAATTGATATAATTTCTTCATCATATCTTTTTGCTCATCATTTCCTTCCACATTGTTCTGCATGCCTGTAAATCAAGTGTTTCCTGCTCCCATCAGAGGCAGTCAGCAGAAATGGTAACAGCAAGGTCAAAAGTCATGGCAGACAGGGGCAGAGGTGGTCAAAACTGTGTCTTTCTGAAAGTTGTGCAAGTAGCACCTGTGCAGCATGGCATTGAATATTAGGTGTGACATGTGTTTGACATGTTGCCACTGAAAACCTCAGCAGACCAACTTTTCCTCACACAGAAATTCAGCAAGAATTGATAAAGGAATTGTTAAAGAATCAAATCAACAAGCAGAATCATTAATGGAATTGGTATCAAGAAAGTCTCATTAATTTCAGTCCCTAGTAAACACTGTACAGGAGTTAGTATTTTTATTTTCATAATATCTCATCAGGTTTGGTTTTTTGAAGGATGTAAGTTATGTTTAGTGAGTGGCCTAAATAGATAAATATGTGATTGTTAGCTTGGGCATCGAAGTTGTTATCCAGGAGCCTTGAGACCACCCTCAGCTCCAACTGTTTGTCTGTGGTTGTAAGTCTGAGACAGCGTTTAATATGGCGACTGACAGTCAACAACTGTCACTGAGATTATGACCTGTACTGTATGTTGAGCTTGACTTTTCACTGGAACAAGACTGATCAACAAAAACTTCTTCATATCATTTTTTGATGTTGATAACCAATAGCTGAAAACTACTGATAAGACAGTTAAGTAAATGTTATCTTACACATTTGTCTAACAGTTTACCCCTCAAACTATCTCTGTTTGGTTTTTATGATCAGTCCATCCTGGGATCTTATGTCTCTGCGTTGGCAGGAGCTGCCATACGTGCGACACCAGTGAACATGACATCTCAAAAACTCTTTAACAGCTTTTCTTCAAACTCTCAACAAACACCCTCTTGGATTCAGAGATGAACTGACTAGGTTTTAGAGATCATAAGTCAAAGGTCAAGGTCATGGAGACTCAAGAATATTCTTTTCTTGTTAAAGTGACAACTCAGGATCACATTAGGGGATTTTAAAGATGATGGAGTCAGATTTAGGGGGTCGTAGAACACAAGTCAAGGTCATAGAGCAGATGAGTCAAACTCAAGTTCTGCAGGCCAAATTTGGCCCAGAATATAATTAAATATGGGCAATAACAATTTCATATGTCTTTTAATGGCCCTGTGTTGAATAGCACTCCCACTACTCTAGTACAAACCCCACAAAGCATTGCAACAGCTGCCAGCAGTCCGTCCTTCTATGGCTTTAGTATCACTGATCAGCGGTCAGTGGATGATTGATCAGTGCTCTTCCAATGACTGTTAAGCGTGCCCGAAAATAAATTTTCTGTTCAGATTCATACTTCTGATCAAAACATAGTCAGTCTTAGTTCAATAAATGTTGATCTGATTGGCCCGCATCTTAGACTGTATTTTAAATTTCGGCCCTTCCTGTGAATGACTTTGACAGTCCTGTCTTAGAGCCTCATAATCATCTTTTGCTTGTGAACACAATCTTGTAAATAGATATCAGTCTCAATATACTTTAAGTCATTCACTTTGAACTTTTCAAAAAAGGGTCTCTCCGAGTCAAAGATAACATGACCACATTTTTAAAGGTCACAAAACAAAGTTAAAGGTCATCTTTTTCTTGTGAATGTTTTTTTTCCAGAACACTCCTCTGAATGTTTTTTTTTTTTTTTTTTACCAAACTTTGCACAAACGTCTATGGTCCCTCAAGATATGATTTTCAAGGTCATAGGACAAAGGTCATAAAGTCTCATGGCCATTCTTTGATTGGGAAACCCAAGATCTTAAACAGACGAACACTTTTTTTTAAAACAAACTTTGTACAAATGTTTACTCTTACTTCAGGATAATAGGATGATTTTCGAGGTCATGGGTTAAAGTGAAGATCATGGAGTCCTATGATCGTGCTTTGCTTATGAGTGCAGTCTTATAAACAAAATGTTACAGGAATGCTTTACGGGATTTTTGCTAATGTTGCACAAATTTCCTCTTTGTCTTGATTGGTTTGGACACATTTGGGAGGCACAAGGCCATAAACTAAAGCAATGGGTCTCATATTTAACTCTACCCTGTAATATTTCTATGAATCACTCTACCTCAAAGACCACTGTGGCCCCTCCACTAAATTAATGACTATACTGTCACTGTCTGGCAGTTGTACACCTTGCAGAGGCATAAAACTGCCATGCAGTATCTCTAGTTCTTATCAGTGGGCGGTTTGGTGTGGCAAACTGACAAAATTTCTTGGCACTCATGGGAAATAGTTGAGCTTCAAAATGCCTTTTGAGGCATTTTATTGGACTGAATCCTCTGCGATCAAACAGATTCTTGTCAAAGGCATAAAATACCTAGTTTTTGGGTCACACTGAGACTTTGATTCTTCTGCATTGCAGCAGCTAGCGGCTGATTGGACTATATCAGCATTCTTTAATTATTTGTGGATAATAAATGATTTGGCAGCATTTCTTGAAAAACTGTTACAGTTATAGACACAATGAACCCTGAACCGGAAAGTGAAAGTTGAGATTTAAAATAATGAAGGGGAAAACCCCTCATGCTGTCTGAGGTTAAACCCCCCTAAATACATTCCCTGACAGAGTAAGTGGATTCGTTCAGTATTCATATTCAGCCATGACTCACTGAACTGAATGAAAAGGTAGAAAGGCTGAAAGCAGCTTACAAAGTAGGAAGGTTTAGACAGATCCTTGAGGTCGTATAATGAGGTTATATAATTGAGAGAAAGCTCTACAACCTTGCTGAATGTGTCAGAAAGGTTTGTGTTTCTGCACGTGTCAGTCAGATGTGACTTTGTGTCCGGAGACAAACTGTAACTGTGGTTTGATTTCCATCTGGACCATTTAAACCAGGAGCACATCAGTTCCTCACCGTAACTCGTGCTCAATGTTTTATTTTCAGACCTGGTCATGAAAACTAAGATGTGGAAAGATTAGTGGGGGGGTCGTCACATGTCTCCATCGTCCCCATTGGTGTTCATGTTGCATTACGTGCCTCAGGGGCATTATAAGAGGTCTCAAGTCCAGCATAGTTCTCTCAGTATCTGTTGTGTTTGTCAGGGGTGGACCTGATGTTCAGACTCTTTACAGCATGTGAGATAAAAGTATGCAAAAGGCATTGAGGAGAAACATGTTTCAAGTCCTGCATGCTGTATGTAACTTGACCTTACACACTGTGAAAAGCCCTTGCACACTGCAGAAGTAGTCAAACCTCATCCACACATGCACAAAACCTTAAAAATGTCCTAAATTGTCCTGGATGAGCTTCATGTGTTAATCCAACTGCGAGGTTTTTAACCCAGATGTTGCCCTCAATATTTCCAGCTCTTTCCCCAATCCTCCATTGTTGGACAGGCAAACTGAAAAAAAGCTGTGAGGGAAAGCTGTGAACATCCCACTCACATCATTTTCAGTGTATGTTTCCCTGACATTTTTTTCAGCAAATTCACACATACATGTTTGATATTTTCCTGATATTCTCTTAAAAAATTCAGGGATGCATGTGTGAAAATGGTTTTAGTCACGACATGTATCATTAAAAAGAAGACGAGTATGGCATTGACCCACCTTTGTATAAAGTGTCTTGAGATAACATTTATTATGAGTTGGTGCAATAAAGCAAAATCTGTATGGACGTATTAACACTATCAGAGTTAATACTATCACCTCCTAAGTGTCTATACATGTCCGCACCACAAAGTGTTGTTTGCACTCTTTTTGGAGAGTTGATACTTTAACACTCACAAACTGTAATCATTGACTTTTTTGGTGATAAATTGGAACTTTGTAACACTGAACAATGTGTCTTTTTATCAACACTCCTATGTAGTGTAAGTAATACAATTCCTCAGAGTTTGTTTTCAACTACTAAAGTGTTAACTCTACATTTACACTGCAAAGATTAAACATTGCTGTATGTATTTACCATATATTTATGGTGAAAATCAGCTGAAATAAAGATACCATTTTTTTTAAGAGCACATATATGTAAAAAACAAACAAACAAACAAACAAACAAAAAAACACTTGCACTGCAGTTTTCATGGCATTAGCTTGCAACTAACAAGTTCAGAATTCAGAGCCAAAAATTCAGAGTAAAAGATCTTACAGAGACACCCATGGATTCAATTTACAGAAACATAATTTTTCACACTTGTTTTTGACACCAACTCTTTTTAACAGAGAGTAAATTTTCAGGAATTTAACTCCATCCTGAGTATAATTAACTCTGCAATTGTTGAATTTTTTCCAACATCAAAAATTTCAACTCTTCTAAATTTGCTGTAAATACAAATAAAGGTTGAATGATTCATTTCTTGTCTGTTTTACAAAAAGTTTGTGCAAAACTCAATATTATATCTCAACTTTACTTAAATTAAGTAAATTTAAATATTATTAGTCTGAATAGAAAAATCATTTTGGTCTTGAATTGATATAAACTGATGTAAATCTATGTTCTCAAAATGAGTCCACTCAAAATCATATGGCAGCCTGGACGCTAACTTTTTAAAAAGTTCAACACTATAGGATACACTGATAAACAACATGCAGTCTGTTTTTGGGGGGTCCCCCACAGACAGAATATGTTTAAGCTGTCTCCCTGATGATGTTTTCCAAGTTTTCCAGATAGGCAAAATTCACAATATGTAATATTTCTGCAGCTGTCTTCAATTCAAGGAATTTCCACTTGTGCTAGCCACCAGTGTTTGAGCTTTCAGCCGATGGTGATAGTTGTGAAGCACAGACCCACAGCCCACAAGACCACCATTCACCCTCACTGGTTCCTTATTTTTGATCAGACCAGCACCAAACAAGGTGTGCAGTACACCATTTTAATTTCAGGCTGATAACCTAATAAGTGAAGAACCTGCTGAGAATAATTACCAGCCTGGTCTGTATTGCTGTGTATTTGATCATGTTTACTGCTGTGAATCAGTGGCTCACAGAATTCAAAGGGGTTTGATGTGGGGGGGTTCAATAGTATGATGTCACATGCTGTTTGTGATGTGGCAGCTAAACTCTCTGTGACTGCACGTCTCTGCATTTTATACTGGGATATCTGTTGCAACGGCACATAGGAGAGCTAACTTTTAAGTTTAAAAGATCCCGTTGTCTCCCCTCCACAGTCCCCTTCTGACCTGCACTCTCACAGCTCCAGGCTCGACTGGGCCTGAGCAAAGTTATGTGATTACATACTCACATGCAGTTAAGAATTACCAAACATGTCTGAAAACATAGTAACAGATTTCCCCAAAGATTTCCAAAGTCAGCACAGTGAAGAAAAAACAAAACATGAATGCAACTTTGCCGACTTTCGTCTTATATATATTGTTTTAGTCAGGTAAATGTCCCCACACACCCCCAAAACATTTCAACATTGTTTAAAATGATTGTCTTAATGGAAGTTGCTTCATTTATATGTCATGTCCACGTGATGCAGTGGTACAGTTTTTAAGCACACGTTCTCTATTCGTGCCAGGGTTAGTGTGCTTAAGCTCAACACAGAGCACTCACACAAGACAAACAAACTAAACTGTGCGGGTGAAATGTGCTGGGCTACAGGATGGATTGGATGGATGCTCTAAATTTTTTATCCATTTATTTTCTTTTTCGGAATCGCTATTGGGGTTAATTTTCAACTAATCACCACAGGTTAATCAACTACCTTTACTGAAAAACATTAATATCACAGTTATAAACACTTTAATTAAGAGGAGAAAACTCATCAGTGGTTCAGTGATTATGTTTAGCTTAAGATCATACAGTACATTTGAGGTAATCAGTGCAGTCTCGATAAGATGACTGATAAATATTTTATAAGCAACTAATTATCATAGTAGTGCATTACTTTCACTAATAAAAAAATCTCTTTTTTATAGGCAGTCATCTCTAAATTTGAGATAAAACATGAAAAATAAGAAAATCTGTTTTTCTGAAATAACAGAAATGTCTTATTTCAGAGAAAAAAATGAAGATTCATATTTCCAAGTGAATGCAGCCACCTTAGAAAGTTTCATTTTTTTATTACAAAAGTATAAGTATACAGTTTATTGTGCAAACTTCTCAAATGTGAGCATTTGCTTTATCTATTCTAAAGTTAAATATGTTTAGAATAATTAGAGGGTTTTCAGCTGTTTAGACAAATAAAGGGCTGTGATGTGTCATTTGATGTTGCAGCTCACTTGGACATAACATGCCATTATTTTCACGAAATTACTGCAATTTTTTATATCAATTAAACATCCTCAACCAAATTCTTTCATGAAATCTTGCTTTCATACAAACACAGAATCAGTAACATTCATAATTCTTTTTTCACTTATTTAAGATGTAAAAATCCCTATGATTTCAGTTATTTTCTTTTACTGAGGCACCACTTTAAATGCATCTTTTTCCTCATAACAGAATACTGAAACGTTTCGCCTAAGTATTCTTATTTAAGTGCAGGATTTCTTATTTAAGTAAAGGATCTTAATACTTCCCCATCACTGAGTGGCACATTACAACGATGTTGGCTTGATGTTGCATCAGAGAGTGGGTGTAGAGTATGTGGCTGTTGTTTTGGTCAGATGATCTCATGTTAACCAGCAGCTTCAGTCAGAGACGACTGAGTCACTGTCACCACAGAGGTGAGTCATGTTACACATGAGGGACTGTCCAGCTGCTGTTTAACACCATGACCAAACACAATTCATCTGTAAATATGCTGCTCATTCCTCTTAGCTTTAGTACTCTGTCAGGACTAATGCAGCATGTACCTCAGCCAAAAATAAAAAAGTCGAAGACATCTTCTGAAATTATCTTAAAGACACTCTGGAGTTTGTATGCCTATAGTAGACTTGTGCTGACCAGTGAGATTATTACCATTTAACAACAGAAGAAGAAGCACTGAACCCTGAGGACATCTGTGCCTGCTGGTTCTCAAAAATTAGGACAAGACACAGTGAAGAAATATTTTACTCTCACGCTACAAAGACCTGAACCAACCTCCCAGATGTTCTCAGTCACTTAAAGTAGAAAATCAAAGATGTTCTTACACTTCATCACGTTGACTTCAAATCAGTCGTGACAAACTGAATTTCATGGTTGAATTTCTGGATAAATTTTACTTAAAATCCTCAAATCATCCATCCACATGTTCAAGAGGCTGTATTTTTTATCTGGTTGTTCTAACTGTATAAGAACCTATTGTATTTTAGTTTATGGAGATTGCAACATAAGAGTATCAACATTAACAATAATTAATTTGCTTTGACTCTTTGTTTTACCTCAGTTAAAGCAGTAGGGCAAAGAGACACTAAATCAAAAAACTGAGTTCTTATATATATGTCCCAATGTTTTTGGGATGAGCTGCAGTTGTGAATCAAGTGTCAGCCATGTTGAAGAAAACAGCCATGGCTGAAGTGCACAAAAAATGCAGTTTCCTCATGTGTCCTCAAGAGGATGGGAACATTTCTTTAAGTACTTTAAAACCCCACGTTTCTTAACTTTAAGTATTGATCTATGCTTTTGAAGGCATGAAAGGTACCAGAAAAGAGTTTGTGGAGTCACACAGTATGTTCAGGAGAGTGTGAAAAGATAATATGGCCGTACTATAATATGTTCTTACTGAAATCTATCCATGATAAAAGATGGACCTAACGAGTTTGAGTCCATGTTATAATGGCGTTTGCACCTTCTGTTTATGCGAGAACTTTGCCTGGAGTGCCTAAATCTGCAAACATTTGAAACCAGGGTCAAGGGTGAAAAGTTTTGAAAACATTTTTGTTGTCATCTCCGTGTAAACAGGAATTGTGGTTTTCAGGGATAATGGGGACGCACAGTGCATGTGTAGTACTCTATCAGATAAAGGTTGCATGTGCACCTAGGAACAACAACAACAGCAGCTATGGCCGACTACTAAGCAACATGTGTGCTGCTAACTGTTCTAGCTTTGCTAACGCTCCTCCAACAGAATGTGGATTTGCTGCATCAATAGTCTGACCAGCGGAGAAGCATTTTGTTATATTCGCCAAGGACAAACTCTCTGTTTGTCTTCACCGGAAAGCATTAGTGCTAAGACGTTTGCTGTTTCACTACAAACTTAGACCGACAACTACTGGCTTGGCATGCACACAACTGCATTTTCAGTCATTCTCGCAGATCCATGTGAATGTGGAGCACTTTTGAAAATGCAAAGGAAAAACCTTTCCATTTCTGATGACAACGTTGTTGTGTAAACGAGCCCTGAGAGTTTAGTAAAAGATGTCATGTTCCTCTGCTCCATAAGCCCCCACCTAACAACACTGAACGCAAGGAAGGTTGATTTTCCTGGACATGGGACCTTTAAATCAGAGATGTTGAAACTTGAAATGCCTCTTTTTGCGTTTTTTAAATTAATTCTTGTCTGACAGGTATATTTCAACATAAAAGCTAAACAAAGAGGTATTAGTGCGGACAGCTAAAGGGCCTTTATATGCTTTGACATTACAGCATGTGTACTGAAAAATGCCTCAGTCCAGTCTTTACATGTTGTGCTGTATGTAAGCACCCTAAAAGTGACTCAGTTCATTGGACCCACTTACAGCTGCTTATGTAGACTCATTTATTGATGTTTCTCCGTGTTTTTAAAGCCTGGAAATGGCACTAACAATTATGAGCAAGAATACATATTTGCCCATTGGCAACACCAGTGCATCTGCTGTCTACTGTAGTGAGTGACATGAAGGTCATATGTCTGCAAGTGTTAAATATGGTGTTGTAGATATATTCTAGATATTGAAGAAAATTCAGAGTCACATTTTGAGTATTTAATCTAAAACTGCAGAGTGACTCATGTTGTTTGACTGATATTCTGCAGAAAAAGTCTGCTTTCTGCTTTAACCTTTGTTACACACACTAGTTGTTTGACAACACAGAGAAAAACACAGTGACTGAGCATCAAGTGAGTGAGTGCTAGTAAGTGTGTTAATGTGTATTGACCCAGTTGTAGCCGCCTGGTAGCCGCTGACACACACAGTTATCTTTAGTCGTCCAGCAGGGAGGCTGAGGAGGACAGCAGCTGCTCTGATTTGTGCTGGTTGCCTGGCAACAGTTTTGGGCTGTTTACAGAGTTGTTTTATGTGAGGTTAACAACAGACGCCAGCTTAAAGAGCAGAGGAGCTAGAGAACGTCTGCAGGAGAGTAGACTCAAATAAAAATTATGTTGTTATGTTGTTCAAAGAGCAGATTTGTTCTGTAAGGTCTCTATTATATGATGCATGAACTCCACTCAATGTTGGCTTGTGGAAACTCAGATCTCGGGGAGGGGCAGGGCGGGGTGGGGGGGCTGAGATGCTGACTACCACCACATTCAAAAAACCACATGCAAAAAAAAACATGAAATCCTGACATTACGCGGGCAAGCTGTATGAACAGCCAAGTTTTTCACTTGGACTTTAACTGGATAATTTCCTCGCACCCCCCTAGCATTTTATTCTCATAAAGTCTGAGTAGGCTCATGTCTGAACACAGCAGCAGATTATCAGGGTAATTCACTGAGGCGAGGGGGGAGGGGTGATGACATCATTCTGTGTGACTGCCGCTAACCAGGAAAAGAGAAAGTTGACAGGATGGATCAAAACAACTGCTGTAGCAGGAGAAATGTATCTGACTGTAAGGGGATAACACAAACTCAAATGTACACATTGAAAGTGTTTTTCACAGCACATCATCAAAGTTCTTGTAGTACATCTGCTCCCAAACAATCACCACTGGATGTCTTGCACACCCTAAAAGACACGGTTGAATACGGAGATGAAACCCTGCAGCTTCCTTTCTCATCATGTGTGTAGTGACGCTGCTTCAGATTCACTTCTATGAGCTACAGTGCTCCTCTAAACTCTGTAACCATGTAAGGCTGAAGTTAGGATATAAATTGTTCATCTGCTCTTATATTATGAAAACTGACTTCTGCCAAGTATATCTGACATCGTGGGCTGCCTGTCGGTGACCCCTCCACCCCCCTCCACCACTTCTGCCACATCGAGCAGGACATACTACCTACTGAGAGGAGCAAGTGTGAACGACCATGTCAGTGAATTACGCAGGTAGGCTGCCTGGACATTATTCTGATAATATCAGGGTCACATGTGCGAAAAGGGCTTAGCAGAGGGTTGGCACATCTAAATGAAGTCCATATCCTGAGTAATATGAAATGTTTTTGCTGCATGTTTAGCATTTTTACTTATAAAGTCATGCAGAAATGTAGAAGTACATAGACATACATAGAGAACCTTTTTCCTATTATTTAATCAATATTTCCAGTCAATGTGCTATGACACAAAAGTCTGTCCCATTACTCATTTTTGTATGATCTCAAGCCCTCATGGACTCGCACACTCAGATCTGACGTCATTTGAGTTCATGAGGGCTCAGAGCTCAGATCTTTGGATAGAGATTTAGGATCGGGCAATAGCCACCCACCATCTGCATTTTGCTGCGCTCCTTGTTTTGGTCCAGTGTAAAAGTTCTTACTAAGAGTAGACGAGGCCGTCCATAAGAGGTGATAAAGGGAAAGCTTTTGTGGGCCAACTGTTATGTAGGGGCCCAAAAGGGTTAATAATGACAAATAGATTACTATACATTAAGACCATGTTTTTCTTCTATTATTTTCAACCTAAATACTCACCATTTCCTTTCAATAGAGAAGAAAACATTGATGTGCTGTCATGTACTCTTAAGTGTACATCCTTCTGAAATTGTACAATCCTCATGTTTTTATGTTATATTGTGAATATTCCTGACCATTGAAAATAACAATTAGCACCATAGTGTTTGGTGTGTTCAGCCATACTTAGACCTGCAAGAAGATTTTGTTATGGCTCCAAAGCTGCCCAGAGAGTGAATATTTTATTTTTGGACTTTTAATAACTTTATTTGAGTCACAGGACAGTGAATAGTGTTGGAAGCTGGGAAGAGACAGAGTGGAGTGACATGGGATAAAGGAGCTAAGGCCACATTTAAACCAGGCCAGCCACTTTTTAAGGACAACAGCCTATGCATTGGGTGGACAAATCAAACATGAGGCCACCAGCATTTCCAGCATATTGATATTACCAATGACATCTGAGGAGGCCCCATTCACAAGTCCTTTCAGGGGTCCAGCCAAGGGTGGGGCAGGCCTAAGAGTAGAGATGTGTTGCATGAGGTGCATTACAATCAAAATATTCTAAAAAATGATGTGAATGAAACTTGCCAAATACATTAAAGTATTTCTAAATAGTTATCACAGCACTTTGAATTTTTTGGGTTAATTAAACTAATATTTTAACAGAAAAAAAATCTGACAATGGCTGGGGTGGCCAGTCAGATTTTTAGGGTCACCCTTTTGCCCATGCCACCCTGGGCCCCCACATATGCACATGCACAAACCACTTAAAACTTTGTACAGTGAATTTCCACAGTAAATTATTGTAATGAAGCGTTTGCAGTGCATGATGGGTAAAACAATGAAAAATGCAGTATTTAATCATGGCATGCACACTGTAAATTCACTGGAATGCACTGGCCATTAAGTTGCAGTGATTAAACAGTAGAAATGTTGATTTAAAAGTGACTTTTGTGTGCTTTAGTCAGCATCATACTGTCATTTCACAACAGAACACTGGGATTTTACAGCCATGCATGTACAGATTACTGTATAATTGCAGTTACGTGTTTTAAATCAAAGTTGATCATTGTGAACCTACCAGTACTCTGTAGTGACTTTACAGTATGTCACTGTGATTACTTCATTGTAATTTTACTGTAATCAGGAACATGCATGATAGTAAAATCCCAGTTTTCTATTTTGAAATGACATTATGATGCTGTCTATAGGTCACAACGGTCATTTGTAATTTAGCATCACTACTGTAAAATGTGTTATGTTTTATGTCTTGGTCACTGTAAAAATATAGGTTATAGCTGTAAAATTGCATTATCATCCTGTAAAATGCTTCCACAATATTGTGAATTCGCAAAGTTTTACTAAATAATTTTACTGTTTAAAAATAATTGTTACGTTGAAAATGTAACAGTTATTTTCTATTTTTATCTATGTTACTGTGTACAACAATATCATATTAATAGCCAGTAATTTACTGTGAAATTGCAGATATATTCATTACAGTATATATCTCAGTGGTTTTGCCAGCTAGTAAAGTAACTACACAATTTAATTTGGAGCTTTCTTTGCTCCAAATAAATTCAGCTAACCAAGTTCAGCCATCTACCATGAAAGGAGTCATATTTTGCCTTTAATGTGGTTTATGTATTGAATTTGATAGCTGCTAGAATAGGTTCACACTCACTATGTCAAAAATCTTCAAGCTTTTTACATCTTGAGTACCCTGATCCACCTCTGTTCACTGTTTGAGGTGCTCTGTTGGATCAACTCTGCTCTGATACGGGACCATGTGCCATGTTTTTAACAGCTCTGTACTCTTTCTACAGCCTATGCTCTGGACTGGGCCTACCACTCTGAGCCATTGGCTTGAACTACTGGCCCAACACTGGTTGGCTATCACAGTGTGGGTTTATTCAGTGAGCCAGGGGATAAGGTGATTAAGGCAACTTCTATTGGTTCACTGCAGAAGAGGGAGAAGTAAAGATGCCATGGACTTTGTTGTCTTGTGCATAGAGGTACCCTCACACACAAGAGACATGTAAAACGCAATAAGGGCAAATAAAACTCAAAAAAGCATAATATGAAACTATTTAAGGTTGCAAACTTGCATTAACAATAAGCTTGTAAAGCCAATGGCTAGCTAACATGACTTGTCTGTGGAGGGGCATGACCAGATTGGGGCATAGGCACCCTGGAATTTTGACTGGCCACCCCATAAACAAATCTAAACTCTGCACTAGGATTGGCCCCTAACCATATCAGAAGGGAAATTTATATAAACATCAGTTTCGGCTGTGTGACAACAAGTTTCTGATGGCTTTTTTGGTTAATGTTGTTAAATGAATAAAATTTTAATCTGTTAGATATTGAAACTGTGACTCTGAACCCTTTTTGAAAGAAACAGTCATTTGAGTTTCCCCTCAGTTGTTTTCAAGCTCATTAAGACAGAATGTAGGTCAAAAAATCAATTTCAGTTTATGTGTAGATATAACAGGGGCAAATGAATATTACTGATTTCTGTATTTGCACAGTAATACTTAATGAGGGAAGCAGTATTCACACGTTTGGATGTTTCAAAAGAAATCTGGACTTTGCTCTTTAAGTTACTTTATAGATGGTGGTGCGGTGAAGGCAGGGCACAAAAAGAGGTTAAACTTAGGGGAGGGCGCATGGCAGAAGGCAACTGAAAACCACTGGACTAGTGAAATTTAACTGTCTAACTGGTGAGTCAAGTTATCATGGCAAAGCTTCACCCCCATATGGCTCTGCACTTACACAGTGTGTCCAAATAGCAAGTTAGAATTTGAGGAATGCGGATTTAAAAAATAAACTTTAGCTGAAGTGGCTGCATTGATTCTGCCCATTGCTTTACCATACAAGGTAATGTTGTAGTTATTAGCACAATTTTTACATTTTCATAAAAAATTTGAATCTGGTTTTAAAAAACAGCAATTATTAAATTGCAGATGATCTTCCACTATCTTAAAAAATCAAAAACTGCCAAGTAAAAAACTATGAACAAATATTGCTGCTCTCTAAAGGAGGAAAGATTGACAAAACGCCCTCAGTGTCAAGGTCTGACTTTCAAACTGGTCAGACTAAAATAGATGTGCAAGAACACACAGACACAGGCCCACACACACCTCAGATTCAGCCAGAGGGATTACACAGCATTTTTCACTTTCACTGCTGATGACACACACGAACACACACACACATACACAAGCACCTTGTCACTCTCTATATTTGTCCGTCTCCTCCCAACAAAGTCATGACAGGGCAAAGTGTATCAGAAATGGGCATCTGTTGTATGTGTGTGTTGCAACTGATATGACATGGATTATAGGTGTTGTTACTGTTTGGTGGAAAATATTCTGCATAGTTGCCACATGGATGATGGGGAATATTTTAGAGATGGGGCGAGGCTTGGTGACTGCTGTGAGTCCATGAGTGTGTATGTGTGTTCCTTATTTTGGGATAAATTTTGCAGAGCTGCGTGTAAGGATGGGAATCAAAAACCAATTCAACTCGAGAATCAATAACAACTCCCTCAAGGAATTGATATCATTAGAGGTTTTAAAGATTCTCTTATCAATTCCTTTTACTTTGTTCTGGATGCTTTATCAATCAGTGGTATCACACTCTCATCAGAGGCAGTCAGCAGAATTGGAAACGACAAGGTCAGAGATGTGATCAGACAGCGGGCAGGGGTGGTTAAAACTGTGGATTCATTTTCGACTGCACATTTAGTGGGTGTCAGCATCAGAAATGTACAAAGGAATTTATCTCTGCAGTACAGAATTTAATATCAGGATTGACATGTCTGATATCTTTGCATCTGAAAACCTGTTTAGACCAACTTTGTCCAAGCAAAAAATCCAAAAGGAATCGTTAAGAGAGCCAATAAAGAATTGAATCATTAAGCAGAATTGTTCATGGCATTGGTGTAAGAAAAATCTTGTCAATTCTCATCCCTAGCCGCGAGCAACATTATAACTGATTAACAGACATTCAGTTGTAAGTTTGTTTATTTGAGGCCATGCAGTTTTGGTAATTGTTTTTGATTTATTTTTATGGCTGCTCTGTGCAAACTACTTTGACAAAACACTCTTTCGTAAAGTATAAATAAATGATGACATTAGTTTCTGAGAGTCTGACGTGACATCATCCATCCCCATTATCCCCAGTTGGATCACATGTCCATGTGTCCTCGGGCAAAACACTCAACTCCAAGTTGCTCCCACTACTGTGCCAGTGATGTGTTAATCGGTATGAAGGGGCATAGATGTGCTAAGTGAAACTGGTGGCTAACTTACATAGAAACTTCAACCATCAGTGAGTGAATATGAGAGTGAAAGGGTGTGAACATGTAGCTGTTACCTGTGGTGTAAATGCACATAAAGTCAGTAGAAAGACTTGAAAAGTGCTATACAAGCTCAAGTTCATTTTTACCTCCGCCAAGGAGGTTATGTTTTTGTTTATCTGTCTGTCTGTCTGTTTGTTTGTGTTCAAAATAACTTGAAAAGTTCTGAACGGATTTGGATGAAATTTTCAGGAATTGTTGGAAATGGGATATGGAAGAACTGATTAAATTTTGGGACTGATCCGGATCACCTTGGCGGAGGTCTGCGCTCTCTGAGTGCTTTTCTAGTTTACCATTTAACTAGCAGCTTGAAGCTGAAATATAACACAAAACAAATTTCCCATATTCTATGTAAGTGATAAAGTTTCAACATTGCAATTAAAATATTAATACAGTATTGAGCACTAAATATCTATAAATATGAATGTATCAGTATTTTCTTACACCTTTTGTTGGAGCTTTTCATGGTATATTACCTTATTTAATTATTTAAATGTAGTTATCTATTCAATTGTCGTGATCTTGTTTGAATATGATAAAGAATGAAGTTAATTATTGCCACTTTTATTATTGAGAATATTTGGGCATATACTTAGGCTTTTATTTTGATAGGTTTGGTTGTTTGACACTGGATGATATGGATATAGAGGGTGTAGCTGAATGTTTTTTTCCCAGAAGTCATGAAGGCCAGAAACTTACTGATACCTTATTAGGTAACGGACCATTTATTGTAAAATTTGAAAGAGTGTTTTCTCCATTTCTCCATGTTTGTGTCTTCATATAGAGCAAATCGGCTGTAATATTAATAAGTGGTTTTTGTAAATTTATTTCATCATATTCATTTACTTATTTGACTGACAGATGCTTGGTTCAAGCAACTCTGTAATGCTGGTTTTGGATGGGGCCCTACATAATATCTTTTCATGGGGCCAAAATTTCTGGCAGCGCCCCTGTGCCTGATAATTCTGTGTTCTCTATTGGTGCATCCCACTGGTGGTATCTGCTCAGTTCAGCTTGGCTCTGCATGGTTTGGATACCACCAGCTCTATTTTTCATTACCTCTTTGAAGTAGGCAGGACCAACAAAGGTAATACTAGGTACAACCCTAAATGAAAAAACCAAGCAACTGAGTAAAGTCAAGCAGAGTTGAGCTGATACTGTGAAAAAGCCCCTTAAATGCCTGAGACGACCTGTTAGATCTCCTGCTCCTTTAAGGCTCCCTTCCCCATGTGGGCCGGTCCACTCTGATCAGTTTACAGGTTAACTCTGTGGTGACTGGTCAGTTCAGCGCTGCTCTGAGCCATGTCGTCTATTCCTACACTCTGTAATGGGTTTGCTATTGGAAGGTAATGTGCATAAACTGACAACAAAACAATGGTAGTACATCACACTGGTAGGTCTATTGAGGGGGGGACATTTCAGGCAGCTTCTGCAGAGAGGGAGAGGGAGGGTCTGCATGCTGCAGATTTTTTGTTTTGTTAATAGAGGTGCCCTATCACACAAGGAAAACAGAGCACATAAAACTCAAAAAAGCAGAATACAGACTTTAAATTTGCAGCCTTTACTCTGACAGCAGCCGATAGTTTGAGTTCCATCTGACTGCAAAAAACTGACATAGCATGTAATATGTACATATATAGTAAGAAAGCATTGCTTTTTTTGTTGTTGTTTTTTGTCAATTTAGTGTAAAAATGTCAGACCCTTGGGATGTGTTTCGTGCCAAATTCGCATTGCAAGCAATAAATTTGGGATTTATTGAGAATCAATGGTAGATGGTGCTTCTTTTATCCCTGCTGTACTTCCATGGGAGCAGAGCTGATACTAAAACATCAAGTTAAAATGCTGCAGATCAGTGAGTTTTCAGAAAGACACACGGACAACTTGCACACTGGGCAAAAGACAAGAAGTAAATAAATTAAAAAATTACTTTGATGCTCAGAACAGGCCCTTGCCATGACAATGCATAAACTACCTGAAAGAAGTACAGTAGAAATAAGTTCCCTCTCTACCTCCGAGCAGCTTTATTATTTTGGCCAAGGAGATTTCAGTTCCAGGAATTTGGAAGGAAATTCTGTTCTTCAATATCCTGGCAGATAAAGTGAAGAAAGAAAAAAAAGTGATAGAGTCAAAGGAGCTGTGTCATGCTGGAGCAGCATGTACTGACACACTGCAGGAGATCAATATGCTGTGACGCAGCCAAGCTGTGGTGAGTCAGCAATGAATCTTCAACATTTTTATCACTGTGCGCTACCTCATTTCTAATGTTATTTTGCCCTTTTCAACAATTAACTTCCCCTCCTCCCTCTCGCTCCTCATTTCCTCCACCATTCAAGTCAGACCTTTAAAATCTGGATTTAGGTTGCCTAACAAACTTTAACAAAGTCTATTATGAAGGTACTAGATGATGCAGCTAAATTTCTGATTGATGACAATTAGGAGGGGAGATGGAGCAACAGCCTGATCTGCTTGGGGTGAGGTCCTACATTGTCCTGCTAAGCTCTTTCTGTAGGCTTTTCTCTGTGCTTGTTTTCTCTTTTGTTCTTTTTGCTGTCTTCATCGTGCGTCATATTAGCACCAGGTGTAATTGTGTTTTGTTTGTGTCGGCATTAGAGCACATGTGCTAACAGATAGTTCGGGTTTTTTGAAGTTGTGCTGCTCGAGGCCCATGGCACTAGTAAATAAAACTGTTTGCCTAGATGCTACGTAAAGAACCTATACAACATTTCACTTTTCTTAATCAAAGGCGATACTTAGCAGTAAATAGTGCCACTGAAAACATATAATTACCTCAATTTGAGGGTTAAACCACACATAAAAGTTTGCTTGACTAGATGCTACAAGAAGAACCTTTACAACATTTCATGTTTCCTCAACAAAGCCCCTGTGCTTAGATCTATTTTTTTGATGCAAAATATAGACTACGTATCTTCAGCAACATGCTACTTTCCTCTCATCTGCTGTCCAGGTCTGAGTGCTGCAGCAGGGTCAGTTAGAAATTACAAGAGCACAAACTGATTTAAGTTTAACTCTTCTGAATATTTATAAGGGCTGTTGCTGTATTTATTCCAGATGTAAAAACAATCATAGTTCTGATTTCACTGCATTCTGTTGTGTGACGTGGGCCTTTGCCAACTTTGGCTTGTTGTTTAGAAGATGGACATCAGGACTCCTCTCTATGCACTATGCACATGTTTGCAGTGCCAATTCTACCTACCAGGATCAGAAAGGTCCAGGAGAAGTGTTGTTACTAATCCCACTCGTGACAGCTATAGGCCTCTGAGTTCGTGGACATGGGCTCACAATTCATTCATCTGCACCACCAGGTAACTTGGGATCTGTCCTACTCCACCGTTCCAACAAAATTGTTCCCCACCCTCTTTGTGACTGTATCAGCAAAAATTTTTCCCGTGTCCTCCAATCCATAAAGTCAACCCCTCATACCAGTGATGTTGTCACTTGCATTTGAATTGCTCATTTTCAGTTCGGTTTTAGTGAAGTTTTGTTTGTTTCTTCTAGAGACTGATGACCCAAACAGCTGATGAGAAGAAAGTAGCGTTTTTCTGGCGGAAGGATACATAACCCTGATGTCACATCACACAAAAGTCCCAAACACTGGGCTTTGACAAAGAAAAGTGAAACAATGAAAAGATTCTTACTGTAGCATCTAGTCGAGCCAACAGTCATTCTAGTGTAGTTTCACCCTAAAGGTGGGGTAATTAGAGGCTTTCGGTGGCACCATGTTCTGCTATGTATCGCCTAGCGTCAGTACCAGGCTATCTTCCTTCAGGTTGCTTATTGGCAATTATATTTACTAGCACCATGGGCCTCAAGTAACTAACTTCAAAAAATCTGAACCTGAAGTGTAAACGCTTCCTGGAGCTTTTATTTACAGATTTCAGGTTGGTTGACGGATGCATTGCTTTTTGGGCTGTGATGGCCATGTGGTTGAGCGCTTTATGTAAGAGTTATGTGGGCCAAAGAGGATGTAATTGGGAGTAGGGGTCTCTCCACAGAGCTCTTCTTCCCTCATGGCACAAGTGTCTTGTGCTCATTTCAAATGACTGTTTCCAACAGTGACACAGTCCCTCCGAATGTTAGTACAGGTTTATACATTAGCTCTGCTGGGTAGCCCTGCAGTTCAAAGGCCACAGGTCAAAGATAAAATTAGCTAACTGGGAACACTGGTGGAGGACCACACCTGCGGGAGTAAAGAAGCTTACGAACCTCAGTGATATCCAGTAGCAGCTCAGAAAGGAGAGCTGTACTTTTTTCTTCTCAGCCTGACAACTAACTTTCCATGTCTGCAGTAAATTTGAACTGTGTGCTGCATTATGTCTTATCTTTATTTCATATTAGTGCTGGGCAATTACTGGGGATTTATCTTTAGAGGTTTTTGGTTTCCCACAATCATGAAACAAGTATATAAGAATTGGGCAAAAAAGGTGAAATCAGTTTGAAATTCCTCATTCCTGTTTAAAATGGTAACAATAAATAACAATAACATTTTTGGTTTAAAAGAAGTTTTGAAAGATTTCAAAAATACTTATGTTTTCTTGTTTTTATGACCATGGTTGAATAAAATTAAGCACTGTGTCCGTAAATCAGTCTCAATCAATCAATTCTTATCTGTCTAGAGTCAAATTATAACGATTACCTCAACACTCAAAAAGTAAGTCTGTCATACTCTTTAATTATTTATTAATCTTCTATTTATTTATTCTATCATTACTATTTTATTTATCCAGAACCAACACAAAACTGAACTGAACTGTGTTTGATTGTTAAGGCAGCTGTATTTCAGTTATTTAAGATGTACAAATCGCAGGATTGTCACACCTTAGTCAGAGATGGTATCCACCGAGGTCGAGCCAAAGTAATTCATTCAGTGTTAAAGAGGGATTGTTGTTTTGGTTGAATAGTAATAAAATGTGTCCTTTAATTGGTCACAGCTGGAGTGCAGAAGGTATAAAAATGAGTAATGCTCTCTAAATAGAATATGAAGTCTTTTTTTTAGGCCTTGAGGAAATATTAAGTGATGAACAATTTCACTAATACCTTCAATGTGAACTTTTGGACTTGAAAGATAACGGCACCAACATAATTTTGTCTTTATTTTTTATTCTTATCCTTTTGGACTGTAAAACACCCTGTTTTCTGTGTAAAGTTCTATATGCATGAGGCTTTTGTCTGCTGCCATGCTAAACAATGAGGCTGCTCTGTCTGCAGGCTGTTTATGGATGAGTGGGAGTCAGTTTGTTTCACTGTGATGAGGATCAGATTAAGGCCCTGCAGCGACACAAAGACTCCTCTGTTTAAGCTGCTGAGAGTGTTTCCTCAGGTTTAGAGGGACTTGTGAGGACATTTTGGAGATCCTTTTATGGTCAACGGGGTTATTGGATAGATTAAAGTTACACTGGGGTTAGATTTACCTTAGATTAAGGGATAAAGGTTGGTTTAGTATGTTTATCCTCAGTGGATTCAGAGATTATTTCTTATTGAATCTTTCAAATAAACGTTTTTTTAATGACTTTTCTGTGAAAACCTGATTTGTATTAAATCTTCAGTTTCATTTAAGTTATTTTTTGCCATTTTAATGATGAAATACTTGACTCAAAACTAAAGTGTGAAACAACTTCCTGTTTCTCTTTAACTCATAAAGCTGAAAAAACATATGTACCATATGAAGCTGTTCTTCTGATTGTAGGAGAGTATTTTAACATTGCTCCTGTGTTTTGTAATGGAGTATTTCCTCTCCTATCTGTGACAGTAATGACTGAGTACAGGTGCAGTTTAAGGAAGGGTCAAATAATCAGATTTTCCCTCCCTGAAGTCATCTGTCATCTTTACCTTTTACAAAAGGTAAAAGACATTAGACAGAATATCTTCACCACTGCAACACTTTATGATTATTAATGCATAGTAGTAATAGTTTACTCAGGACTAACAAATGTATAACTATCGCTTATATAATAGCAGGTAAAGGCTGAAGTTACTTGAACTTTTTTTAAAAATTCTGCTGCATAATTATTTTTTTTTTTTTTTTTTTTTTAAATAAAAACATATTGAGTACCCCTGATCTTGCTGTATTCTCTCTCTGTCTAAGATGCTGTAGAACTTCTGCCAAATTATTTAGGCCCAGTCTGCTCTTGATTGGTTTAGCAGTCTGCTCTGTGGTGATTGGTCAGTTTGTGCCATGTTTTCAGCAGCACTGTATTCTTTCCATGCTTTACACTGCGCTTGTCATCTCAGCCAATGGGCTCAAAGTGCAGATGTTATCATGGTAGAATATCTCACTGGTAGCTAGTAATATATTACTACAAGTAGGGCTGAACAACTACAGTTCAAACAAACAACATACATTTTTGAATTGCAGGAGGTGCAATATCACTTTAAGGTCAGTTGTGCGGTTAATAGCATTTTAATTTAAATGTTTGGCAGCAGAGGTGTTCTGACCTACATATTATGCACATATGAAGAAAAAAAGAATATTTGTTTAGTGTTAAAACTGCAAAAAAAGTAGATTAATCAAGAAGTTAAATAATATGCCAATCATCCTTTAAACATGTTTGATTAAAATGAGAATCATGAGCTAAAAATAGTCTGTCGCATTTTTACTGCAAACTGTTGAAATTGTACTTAAGTTCAAAATAATCTAGTCAAGCATTTTTTCAACCCTTCAGCCCTAATGACAAGTAAATATCTACAAACACTGTTGATAAGGATAATAATTCATGCACAACAACTTCCTAACTTACTATCAATGAGCAGTTATCAGGACAGATTTGTGTCCTATCAGAGATCTATGATGGTCATGTAGAATGAAGCACTTAAAAGCTCTTAATTATGTCAATTAAGCAACCAGTTTGCCTCTAATGAATGTGCAAATTAGCAATTAGTTAACGGTAAGAATTGTGACCTTAAAAAACTTTTATCCAAGATATAAATATTTCAGTAAAGATTTAGTATTGCAGGCACACCCACAGTTTATGACACAGTTCCAGTGTTGCGAGTATTGAGGTGCAAATCAATGCCTCACCTCTTCTTTGATAGTTTATACTTTTACTACACTTCACTCTAGAGCCTTGGTTCCAAACCTGGTGTCCAGTTGGCAGATTATGTCAAATCGACCAAAACAAAGATGACACACAATACTTACTTCTAGGGTTCTTATGATTGGAACATATACCTGTAGGTCTATTCTACATTTTGTCAAACAATAAAAATGTTTTAATTTGGGCAGCAATATATCACTTTTTTGTGTAGGTCTTAAGGGGGGTTGACTCCTCCTACTCTATAAAATGGAGGGTGGGGGGAGGCTCCATGGGAGAGGTGGGGAACAATTACTCTAGAGCTGGGATGGACAACCAATCGGGTCACATATAGCTTTTTCTCACTGCCAAGGGCTACATTTTTACAAAGTGTTGGGAATCCTCAACAGGAAAAATAAACAAATAGACAAAAACAGCAAATACAACGCTTCCATAAAATTGATTTTTACCAACATTTATATGTTTCAATTAAAACCAGAAAATTATGCATTATTATTACGAATTACGGAATTAAAGTTAATTCAAGATTTGTTACAAAGAGCTTTGTAAATAGTATATCATAAATATTAACATAGCTCTGTACTCAACAAAAATGATTCTTTAGAGATAAACACTAATACAGTAAATGAAACTTTACACTATATTGCTATTAAAATATAAAGAAGCACATAGACTAAAGCTTGGTCTTTATTAGAGCTGTTTACACATCAGTCTGTCATCAAATACAGTCAAATAGTACAGTACACTTTAATTTGAGAACTTTAACCTTCAGAATAAAAAATGGCTTTGGCTTCACTTGTATTTTGAAGTTAGTATCATAATTAGATGATTTGTTTTCTGTTGATTAAAATGGCTGCTATCTCTATATTTGGCTATTTTCTGTAAGAAAATAAAATAAGCCCTGTAATTCACACAGTAACTTAAAGTGAAAAAAAGGTAAATGTTATATAAGCCATATGTTTGAGGTTTTACTCAAAAGTAAGGGTAAAAAAATTATGTGGTACATAATTAACAAAAAGAAAACATGTAAATGGCAAAGAACAGCTTCTAGAAATGTAATGGTTGAATATGTCTGATGCCCTCATTTATGTTTCAAAATGATATTTCAAATGCAGGACCTCTCACCTTTCACCTGGAAGTTTTATTGCTATTTCCACTAAAATAAAGCACTACGTTAAGTCCTCGGTTGTATTTTTCCCATAAAACTACAGCAATAAAATAAAAGATGTCCTTGAGAGAATATGAAGGACGATCTACTTAAAGAATTTGTCATTCAGTCATAAATGCTTTAACCTTTTTCTCATTGTCTCAAAGCACATTATATGATATTGTTATGAATATTGTTTTAATCATTGTCACTGTTTCTTCACTTATAAACACTCGGGGAACAGCTGAACCTCTGCAGAGTCATTCAATAGATCCACCTCAATCTCAGATTTAGTTCTTGAACCTCTTCGCCCCCTGCTGGAAGTCCATCATCACTGCTTCTGACTTTTTCCTGAGTCATTTCAGTGACATCAGCTTGAGCTCAAAGGTTGAAAGGGCAGCTTGATAAGAATGAGACCATAAAAATTTGCATGTCTGCGATTACGGGGATAAATACAAGCCAAAGTTAACAGTTTAACTGGAGAAAGGGCAGATTAACATCTTGTAAACAATATTGTTTATGTTTATGTGGGTTCTACTTTTGAATGGACTGTAACACTTTGATATCACAAAAGCTCACTGATCTTTCCTTTTTATTAGAGATGCACAATGTTACCAGCAGAATGTTTGTTTGTGAAGGTCTGAGAAGGAGTTTTCTTATTTTTTGGTCCTTGTTTCTCAAAATTTTAAGTCACTTCAAATAACCAAGCTCATTGACAAAGAAGACTTCATTAAGAGAAAACTTAACTTAACATACAGTATGTAAAAACAGAATGGTTCTAAGTTATATGTTTTTTTAATTGTGTGCTACTATTACCCTACTACTGCTTTTGGCACTTTTCAGCCGCAGGGGATGCAGCCTGGTCACCACACACAAAGGTCTCGACTCATCTGCAGTTGTTTTGTTTAGTTGAGACCCCCCCCCGGGAGAAGAATTTTAACTTCCATGCCATACAGTAAAAGCATAGCCTAAATTACTATAAGGGGGCAGATTTTTATTTTGTGCTCAACAGAGCTCACTGTCCATCAGCTGGTTGTTACAGTGCTGTTTGTGGGCCCAAAAAGGCAGTTGAAGCTACAGTAAAACTTAAATGTTCAACATAATTAAATGTCTATGTTTATTCAATTATTGTAGGATCAAATATTGTTTGTGCAATTTGTCACAACATGAAGAGGATCAGGTAAAATCAATTTCAGGAGAGACTTAAGTTGTTGTTATCAATTAAGGTGTGCATACAGTGGTATCAGCCAGAATGACTTGGTCCCTTGGACATTTCCAGAAGTCTACAATCATGCATTCCTATCTTGTATGAACTATTAACTCCTCAAAAAAGTTTGGAATGGTTATTTCTTTTGATTGTTTCTCCCCTTTAACAATACCTATTTGTATTATATTTTATGTCATTGGAAAGCCTGATTAGTCACCTTTACGACAACGCACTGTACAGCTTGTAAGGATTGTACATTTGTGGAATGAGTAACACAGCTAAATGTGAGGGTAGTGACCCAAAACAGCGCAAGAATACCCCCTTCCCCTGGAAGAAAGCCCTGTGGTTTCCCAGTGAAGCAAGAGTGAGGAACCTGTCTTCTTGGGGTGTTGTCTTCCTGGAAAACCCATTTCACGGTCTTTGACTTTAACAGTCTCACCGAATATGGTCCTAAGTTTGCAAATGTTGCCAGTGCTGACACCAACCAACGCTGCCGCTCTGTACCGGAATACCAGCTGCCAGTTGCACGGGAATAAGGTGGCACTATATATTTTTTGGGGCACATTTAGCTGTGTTGCTCAATCCAGAAACACAGTCCTTACAAGTTGAACCTCACTGTATAGGGGACTAACTGGTATTATCAAAGGGGAGAAAAATTTGGCAAAAATATTGTTTCCAAACTTTTTATAAGGAGCATACGTTAGTCTTTAATTCATAAGCTTTAGACACAGTTAAATAATAAATAACTCAGAATTAAAGTATTCTCCTTGTGTTTACATGGAAATAGTAATTCCAAATTAAGGCTTACATGGAAAACACGTTTATTCGCCTTTATTCAATGCCGCTTAAGGTCTGGGGGTTGGGAATGGTTCTGATTAGACAGGGGGTGGACGTGACGTATTTACCTCTACCGTAAGAAAACAAACTCCAGTTCAGCGTCTCTAGCTGTGTTCAAAACCGTTCATTCATTCACTCACTCACTACTCCCTATACAGTGTTTATGAAATAGTGAACTACATAGGGAATGACCAATAACCAGACACTACACTGAAATTTTCTAAACATCATTGTGTCAGTAGTTGCGCCGGATATTCCTGTGACGGAAGTGGACGCGCCAAGCATCACGTAAACAAACTGGCACTCAGGAGGGTAAGCAGCAAATTTTGCACATGTTTACAACCGTTAAAAGACTTAAAAAAGCTACGCTACAAATGTGTTAAAGATACTTTAACGCTTCTTACATTTATAAACGAAAGCAGCGCCAATTTGTGCCAAAGCAGCCTTCTTTCTTCTTCTCTGGAAAAACACGACTGCATTGCATTGTGGTATACGGGACTACAATGTAGGGTACACCGTATGTACACTAACATTTGTTGTGCATTGTGGGTATTTTATTGTGCACTATATAGTGAATGAATTAAATTAACCGCTGAGAATTCAAACAACACTACAAAATGGCGAACACACTATATAGTGCACTATATCCGTGAAAGGGAACGGTTTCAAACACAGCTTCTGTCAGGGAAACCTCGTCCAACTTGGACGCTACAACTTGAAAAAAGTTTAAAAAGCTTTTTATGCTTATGTCCATCCAGTCTTTTCATTATTTCCAAATCTTCTAAGGCTCTAATTAAATAAATTGTCTCGGCTCGAGTCCAATGCTTGCTTCATGCTGCCATCCCGTTCCCGAATATGTGTGTCATTGCGACAGGACAAAGGGAACGAGCATGCGCACAACGACTGCAATGAATTTAAAGAGGAATTATCCAAACTGGATTTAAAATCAGAATAAACCAGCCACCTACTTGGAAATTAAGTTTAATTCGGAATGGTCATTTTCATTCGGAATTAGGTGTTTACAAGGTCATTTTTAATCTTTTTAAAGAGGATTTAAGTTTTATTCTGAATTAAATGGGAATTAAAGCTCTCATGTAAACGCAGCCAGTGACATCTTTGAGTGTTTTACATACATAAGAAGAAGTTGCAGACGAGTGCTGTCTTTCCGCTGTGATTTTCCTTTCTTCTTAGTTTCAAAGAAAGACGTGCTCTACAAGCCGAGCTCCCTCCAAGTCTGGTGACAGGACTCTGGTCCCGCTCTGGCTCAGTAGAACTGACAGGATATTCTGGCTCAGGTCATCCCTGTTCAGCTCACAGCACTGAGATGCCACGTCACTCCAATAATCCACTGAAGACCTGCTGTCCTCCAGGATCACCTCCTCCAAAACTCCTGGACACATCAAGACACAGAAAGTCTAGATAGTCATGGGTCACCTCAGGTCTCGGGGTATGTTTGGTTTGTGTCATCATCCTAATTTATTATGAATGATCAGATTCATGATACACATTTCCCTCCCTGTAGCGTATAAGGCTTGAAAACTAACATCTTGATTGCAATATACTTTCTCTAACTCATGCTGGGCCAGTGCCCGCCGACAGCTTCTGTTTACCTCGTCCTCTGCTGACAAAGCTGTCGAGGAGCTGCAGAGCCAGCGCCTGCAGCTTGGGGTCTGCCAGAAGACGGGAGAGGGCCACGCCTGCTGACAAGATGGCTGCCTGGCCCTGTTGAGATTCTGTCAACAACTGGAGGAGCGGAAGGCTGGGTGACTGATACAGAACCCACATACAGTCATCTGAAAGAGAGAGAGAGAGTGACTCATACTACGGATTATAGATGGAGAACTTCTGTGATGTCATATACGGCCAATACTTTCACATAATTAGTAGACAAAATAACTTCATAACACTGTAAGACCAGCCTGTAACAACTGCAAAGTAAGATTTTTGTTGCAATCTGATCATTTTATGCACAACTGCCCTCCTAGAAGTTCAATCACCTCAATTCATCTATTTTTTTTATCTTACACATTAAAATGTTTTGTATTAAAGTGCTTTATTTAAAATTTGAAATGTAATTTTCTTATTGTCATGATACCTTAGTTAAGCAGTTTGACTTGTTTTATACTCTATCGATAAAGTTGACCTGCCTTTCAGGAAAAATCTGTCTGGTTAGATTATGTAACCACAACAAGTGGATAAACATATACACACCTGGACAAAATTGTTGGTACTCTTCTTCTAGAGAAAGAAAAACCCTAAATGGTCACTGAAATACCTTGAAACTGACAAAAGTAATAATAAATAAATAATACTGAAAACTAACCAATGGAAGTCAGACATTGCTTTTGAATTGTGGTTCAGCAGAATCATTTTAAAAAACAAAATAATGAAACTGGCCAGGACAAAAATGATGGTACCCCTAGAAAAGATTGAAAATATTTGACCATAGGGACATGTTAAACTAAGGTGTGTCCTGTAATCAGCATCACAGGTGTTTTCAAAATTGTAATCAGTCAGTCTGCCTATTAACAGGTTTAAAAGTAGTCACTGTGCTGTTTGGTATAATGGTGTGTACCACACTGAACATGGACCACAGAAAGCTAAGGAGAGAGTTGTCTCAGGAGATTAGAAAGAAAATTATAGACAAGCATGTTAAAGGTAAAGGCTATAAGACCATCTCCAAGCAGCCTGATGTTCCTGTGATTACAGTTGCACATATTATTCAGAAGTTTAAGGTCCACAGAACTGTAGCCAACCTCCCTGGACGCGGTCAAAAGAGGAAATTGATGACAAATTGAACAGACGGATAATTAGAATGGTAACCAAAGAGCCCAGAACAACTTCCAAAGAGATTAGAGGTGAACTCTGAGGTCAAGGTACATCAGTATCAGATCCCACCATCCGCCGCTGTTTAAGCCAAAGTGGACTTAATGGAGGACACCACTGTTGAAAGCAAACCATAAAAAAGCTAGACTGGAATTTGCCAAAATGCATACTGACAAGCCACAAAGCTTCGGGGAGAATGTCCTTTGGACAGATGAGACAAAACTGGAGCTTTTTGGCAAGTTACATCAGCTCCATGTTCACAGATACAAAAATGAAGTATACAAAGAAAAGAACACTGTACCTACTGTGAAACATGGAGGAGGCTCAGTTATGTTCTGGGGCTGCTTTGCTGCATCTGGCACAGGGTGTCTTGAATCTGTGCAGGGTACAATGAAATCTCAAGACTATCAAGGCATTCTGGAGTGAAATGTGCTGCCCAGTGTCAGAAAGCTTGGCCTCAGTCGCAGGTCATAGGTCCTCCAACAGGATAATGACCCTAAACACACAGCTAAAAACACCCAAGAATGGCTCAGAACAAAACATTGGACTATTCTGAAGTGGCCTCTATGAGCCCTGATCTAAATCCTATTGAACATTTGTGGAAGGAGCTGAAACATGCAGTCTGGAGCCTGATTGCAGTGATTGCGTCAAAAGGGTGTGCAACAAAATATTAATTTAAAGGTACTATCATTTTTGTCCAGGCCAGTTTCATTATTTTGTTTTTCCATGATTCTGTTGAACCACAATTCAAAAGCAATGTCCAATTTTCATTAGTTAATTTTCAGTAAATTTGTATTCATTATTACTTTTGTCAGTTTCAAGTTATTTCAGTGACCATTGTGGGTTTTTCTTTCTTTAAAAGAAGGGTGCAAACAATTTTTTCCATGTGTATAAAGCAGGTCCCCACATGTTAAAAGTACATTTCTACAAACACACACACACCCACACACACACACCTGCCGTTAGATCCCTGCAGTATCTCATGAACTCAGCAGCATTGTGGACCAGGCCCCTCTTGCACATGCTCAGTGCAGTCTTTTTGTCCACCCTGCAGGCTTCGTAGGCGACAGTGGCCACAGCCAGACACACGTCAGCCACACGAAGGTTCATCTGAGCATGCTCTGTCAGGATGTCGCCAAGGTCCTCAGAACATGTTAGCCTGAGAGACGAAAAGTGTGAAGACATGAGCAGATCTAGAGGAGATTAAAGCAGTTTTAATTTCATTGTTTGTTTGTTTACTTGCTGTATGTGATAGTGTGGCTGATGAGCTGTGTGTCATGCTGCAGTGCACAGTGGACCAACTCCAAAGAGAGATCGGCCGACAGCTTGTCACCAGGTGGAAGGGTCAAAAGGAGGGCCTCGAAATAGAACAGGAGAGGAGGGGCAGACCACGGAGAGCCTCTTACACCTGAACAAGAAGAATCAAGTTCATGTAAATATAATGGTTTCATAATAGACATGAACTTTAAAATAAAACCCTGTAGATGATGATTCTGCTCCTCTTAGATTAACAGTTTCTTATGGGAAACTTCCTAACAGCACCAGAGTAAGAGTGCCATTTTTTGAGAATCTCCTGTTAGCAAGCATGCTGTAGTTTAACTTCAGTTCCAGAAAACAAGGAACAAGAGGAACTAAACTCAGGAATTCAAATGTTTTGCAGAAAGTTCAGTTCTGTGTGTGAGATAAACTAGATTTAATATAATCAGGTGGTGACATTCAGAGCATGATTTTCCCTTTTGATAAGAGCAGGTAAATGTTATTTCCTTGACTCGCTCGGGGTCATCAGCCAGGGATCACCATACACAGATGATTCACCCCTTATCCTAAAGCATTTCCTGGTAGGGCAGTAAACAGAGACATCATCCCCCCATCGAGGATGTCCTAGGAGTCGCTGGCCCCCCATACGTTGTCCTGCCTCCTCAACCAAAGCTTAAAGCTTACTTTCTCTACTCCTTCCAACAGTTCCTGAGTGGTTTTGTGTGGCTCGCCCCTCAGTCCTAGATGCTTCAGCAGGCAGGTGGTTGAGCTTCCCACAAAACCCCTTGTGCTAACCTCCAAAGGGCAGAGCTTTGTACTCCATCCGCTCTTCCTGCACTCCACCAACAGGTCCAAGTACTTTACTCTTTCTTTTGTGGGCCTCCTTTATGCCCTCCTCCCATGTTACAACCAGCCAAATCAGCAGTGCAGCTCTTCTGCACCATGTCTGGGCAAAATGTGCTGTGATCCCATGGCTCGCCTCCTGCTCTCTCCTTTCTACTACCTCTACCAGCTTTCTCAGCAGCTGATTGTGCCACCATCTGAACCAGTCCTGAGTTAGTGTGGCTCAGCCTCCCACTAAAGTGTGTTGGAGGGAGGCACAAAGGTCACAGGCCTGGTCTGTGCCCAGTCACCTTTGCAGGTTTAGAAGGAGGTCAGAGTGTCATACAGTATGTTCCTCTGATGAGAAAACTGAGCTGGGCCCATGGCAGTTTCCAGAAGGACTACATTACTTGTTATTAATTTTTGTGGTATTTTCTTACTTTCTCTGATACAGATATTATGTTTGAGGGACCAACACAACTGAAATCCTGAGTGTCTACCCCAAAGTAATTCATCAGTCTTTCTATTTATGCTTTCAAGTGTAAATACACCAACCAAGAAACAAAGAGACAAAAAACAATACGTCAAAACCAGAGAGCGAACTTAATCATGATAACTTAATACTTCAATACTTGTATGCAGTACTTTTGATAATTCACCTTTAAACATCTCCATGATGTCTGAGTTCCTCAGGATTCCTCGAGGAGACCTGGCAGCATGGAGAGCAGCTTCCTCGTACTGAGCTGAATCAAAGAGCTCAATAAACCTACCAAAGAGTGAGAAATTAGAGATTCACAGAGGCTGCAGAGATCCCTTATAGTCATCTGGTAGTTTTTGTTAACACACACCTGTCCAGGTATTCTGCCAGATGTTTGGACTCATCAAATCCAATTGGCTCGTCGTCCTGAAACAGCTCAGCATCGATGCTGCTGGCTTCGTCACTGGTCTCTTGAGGATGAATACGGTTGGTTAGGGTTTTGGTATTTTGAATAATCTCATGATACTTCTGTCAAATGGCAGGAACAGAATGCACTGAAGGAACTAATCTCAGTTAAGTGCTGGTTTAATACAAGGCCTTATCCCCCACCTAAACCCAAACAGCAACAACACTTCCAACAGGCCTGGGCTCAGTACATGCAAGTTTTGTAGCGACAAGAATTTGACTACCTACACACTTCATGGTGTTACATGGTGTCTCATGGCACCTGCATCCTCTCTTCAACCTTTACTGGAAAAACTACCCAAACCAGTCCTTTGTCCAATTAGTCCCATGATATCCTGCAAAAGTTGAACAATGGGCAATTGCGTCCTAAAGCCACTCCCATTACAAAAGTTCTCTCTGTCGACCATACAAAAAATACTAGACTCCTTCATCCTACCAGTACCAACTCTATCACATGCAGGGTTATGACAACCCAAGCAACACTGCCACGCACAACAGACCCAGGCTTCGTACATGCAACCTCCAGGTACTGACCTCACTGATAATACCTATCATACCACATGGCCTCTAACTGCCTCAACAAACAAATCATAATGACTCCTGGAACGAGCATAAAAATATGGAAAGAACTTCAAAACAAACACAAGAGAAGACAGAGAGACAAAGAGGAAAATCTGTGGAGCCTAGAAAGAGGGTGGAGGGGCGGGAGTACAGCCTGATGGGGACTAAAAGACAGCATCACCAGATGGAGCTGTTATTCTATCTCCCCCTACTCCATCATTTTCATGGAGACAAAATGGAGTGAAAAGAGAAAAGCACAAGAGATGGAGTTTTTTCATTACACATTGATTCAGAGTAAGAAATTTAAACTTAGTAAATAATCAAAATGGCAGATGGCAGCCTGAGTAAAGGAGGGTTGACCCTCAGGCCCTTGCACACTGCATTTGTTTTATTTGTACAAAAAGTTGCATCTTTTAAAAGAAAAACAATTTTACTTTATGTCAAACATATTTGCACACTAAACCTTGCTGTGCAGATGGTTCTGCTTGATTTAGTGTTTGTAATCAGACAGGTCCATCTTGCCAAGTTCCGATCTACAATGACTGAGCTGCCCAAAGCAGCACGGCCCACTCGAAGTCCTTTAAAGCAAGAAGAGGTGGGAGCTACGAGCGAGATGACAGCAGGAAGTGACTACTTTTACAGAGATTAGCATAGATGCTAAAAGCTTCAGTAATAGGTCTATTAGCTCAGGACTGCATTTCTTCACTAAATGAAAAAAATAACACTTCATGCTCATTATGAGCTCTGGGTTGATTGGCTGCCTCCTGTAGCCTTCCCGCCCCCTCAGATCTGAGCATTTCCAAAGGAGAGGGGAAAACACCTGCATCTGATCCTCTACAGAGGCAACATTTTTCATTTTTTATTAAACTTAAAACAATCTTTGATTAATAGACACCAAAGACATGATGTAAACAATCAAATACATGCAACATGCAAGCACATGGTATCTTTAAATCAAACCATGCGATTTTTGATAGCAGAAGTTTCCCACCACTTTTTTGTCTGATGTTCTCCACTGTTGACTCCAGAAGATCCTCCAGAGAGACCTGCTGCTGGTCATTCTCCCAGTTGGACAGACAGTCAGACACATACCTCAAATGTTTGAATCTACAGACACAAAGAGATTATTAGAGAAATAAAATCTTATGATGGTTTATGCTACTGCTCTGCCACATCATACTTGATTGAATATTTCTGGGTAACGTGATTATCACATCTTGCAGAAAGTTTGGTATTTAGATCTTACAAGTCTTTGAGTCCATCATTCTGGATGCTCAGTTGGCCTCTGTTTTGCTCTGTAGCTTGCAGCTTGGCGTCCAGCTCAGCTTTGACCTCTATAGGGACACAGTGACTCCTCTTGTCCAGAAGAGCATCTCTTTGAGTTTTAAGAAGCTTCAGATGTTGATCAAGAGCCGCAGAATCCTCAGACTGAGCTACAGTTAGACCTGGGAAATGAGACTGACATGAACTTTAAGCATAAACAGTTTAATAGAAGTTAAACAGTATAAACAATTGCCTTTAAACACAACTTCCCACGCGTACTGATGGAACTGTTACATGTGTAAAGTCAATCTGCAGTCAAGTTGACATGGGAGGTAGTAACAAGGACAAAACATTTGTACAGAAATGGGCAATATGGAGCAGCTCTATGAGTTTGTGTGTAGGTTTGTGTTGTTGTTTCAGCATCATACTGCTTTACTTCCTCTAATTCTTGAACACTGTTAAATTACTTCAACAGTACAGATGCCTCAAGAATTATTCTAAGTTTGCTGTTTTCAAAACTCTGCAGGGAGTTGTCCTTAAATACAGGCAGTGGATGTAATTTCCCAAATACAAAATTTAAAACCAATCACTTATTTAATTTGTATCAGTAGGTACCAGGTATCCACAGCTCCTGCTCTTTTCGTAATTTCTGTCTCTTGATCTCCTCTTGAAGTTCTGCTGTTTCCCTCTGAATGATAGCGAGTCTGTGGGGACAAAAAGAAAACTGCCGCTCAAGTTTTCTAATGATTAAAACTTCACTTTAAACAAAATCTGAAAACACACACACTTGTCCCTGAGCTGGGCGGATCGTCTCTGGCAGGTTATCAGAGACTTTAGGTGTGATTTTGAAGCTGCCTGATTTCGCTGTGCCTCCCTGCTCACCCCCTCCCTCCTCTGCAGCTCCCTGATGACATCCTCATACTCCACCTTTATGGTCAGCAAAAGCCTCTTGTATTTTGTTGCTCGTGCAACCACCTGTCAGAAAAACAGGGGGAGGGGAAGAATAAGATTACAGAGACAAGATTTACTTTATTTTCATCTATAAAACTGTCATCAAGTTTCTGCCTGTTCACTGTTAAAACACTGCCTTCTACATACCAATATTTATTAAATCAAATAAAAAAATAGATCAGCCACATTTTCTATTTCAAGGTATGTTTGGCCAAACTAAAATAAGAGTCAAACACATTCCACTTTTTAAGTATTTCCCACAAAAAAATATAGAATTACAAATAAAAGGATACTTTTATATGAAAGAAAAAAACAATGTATTAAAATTAGGAATGCAAGATTATATGGATCAGCAGCTAATTGCCAAAAGTTGACTACTGATATCAGCAGATATAAAAATACTTGCAGATATTTACAGCAGATATTTTGCAGGTACAAATTAACCAAAAACATCCTATTTATTGGCCATTATATTGGCAGAACAAACTTATGTATCATAAAGGTTTACCTCATCAACACTAAATGTCCACTTTTATAAATCAAAAGTATAACTTATAAAGAATAAAATGTTGTTACATCTGTTTCTAACACAAATGGACTGTAACCATGAGAGGAACAGGTCAATTTTAGTAAGTCGTAACCATGACACATCCTGTGGTCGTGGAAAAGATGTTGGTCTGTTTAAGAAGGGTCAAAACATCGGCATGCATCAAGCAGAGAAAACATCTAAGGAGATTGCAGAAACTACTAAAATTGGGTTAAGAACTGTCCAACGCATTATTAAAAACTGGAAAGATAGTGGGGAACCGTCGTCTTCCAGGAAGAAATGCAGTCGGAAAAAAATCCTGATCGATCGTGATCGGTGATCACTTAAACGTTTGGCCAAATCAAATCGAAGAAAAACAACAGTAGAACTCAGGGGTATGTTTAATAGTGAAAGTAAGAGCATTTCCACATGCACAATGTGAAGGGAACTCAAGGGATTGGGACTGAACAGCTGTGTGGCCTTAAGAAAACCACTAATCAGTAAGGCTAACTGGAAAAAAGGCTTCAGTTTGCTAGGGAGCATAGAGATTGGACTTTGGAGGACTGGAAGAAGGTCATGTGGTCTGATGAGACCAGATTTACCCTGTTCCAGAGTGATGGGAGCATCAGGGTTAGAAGAGACGCAGGTGAAGCGATGCACCCATCATGTCTAGTGCCTACTGTACAAGCCTGTGGGGGCAGTGCTATGATCTGGGGTTGCTGCAGTTGGTCAGGTCTAGGTTCAGCAACATTATGTGCCCAAAGAATGAGGTCAGCTGACTACCTGAATATACTGAATGACCAGGTTATTCCATCAATGGATTTTTTCTTCCCTAATGGCACGGGCATATTCCAAGATGACAATGCCAGGATTCATCGGGCTCAAATTGTGAAAGAGTGGTTCAGGGAGCATGAGACATTATTTTCACACATGGATTGGCCACCACAGAGTCCAGACCTTAACCCCACTCAGAATCTGAACTTGGCTGGATGAAAGTTAATATTTGAACTCATCAAGCTGACCAGTGATTGCACTGCAATATGTTCTGTCTGCTATTTAAGTAAAATAAATTGTCGTCATGAGATATTAAAACGTTACATCTCGAGAAAGAAAAAAAAAAGATTAAGGTGAATGATTTGAATGAAGGATGGCATGGTGGCAGGTGGTGCACATGCCCCACAGCATGGTTCGATCCCCGTGTCATTGGGGCCTTTCTGTGTAGGGTTTGCATGTTCTATCTGTGCATGTGTGGGTTCTCTCCAGGCGCTCAGGCTTCCTCCCACAGACCAGAAACATGCTCATGAGGTTGACTGGTGAACAGATGATGGATGGATGGATTCTACTGAAGTCTGAAATACTTCAGAATGTATTGTAAGAGCTAATCAGTTAATAGTAGATATAAACTAGAAAAGCACTCAGAGAGCACAGACCTCTGCCAAGCAGCTCAAGTTCCAGCAGTGGCTTTTCCACAACCCCTGTAAAAGACACAACTCTGGATCACCAGATCCAGAATAGTGCCAGGATCCAGACCAAACTCAGCGCATAAATGAAGGTTGTTCTCCTGTATGAACGCAACAAGTTTTGGAAACATCACTTCATAGTTTGATTTTATATCAGTTATTGAATGTTGTCCATGGGATTTCCCATTATAAAGTTCAGTGCTTTTTGTAACGTCAATCTGGATTGGATCCAGATGAAATTTACCTGATGATAGAGGTATGGACCTCATATTATCCTGTAAAATTGGAAGCGAATTCATTAAAAAATGTCAGAGATGTAATTTTTTTTAATTCCGCCCAATGTTAACCTATGGGATTTTTTTTTAATTTTGGGAATATTTTGCGTCCAGACAAAAATATATATGTATCACCACCAAAATCTCACAATTTCGAACATGGGCTATTGTCAACATCTCCTGAAAATTTCAGCCAAATTCGTCCAGTGGTTATTGCTATTGTAGTTATTTGTTAGTCTTGATAACAAACAAACAAACAAACATACGGGCAAAAACATAACCTCTTTTGAGGTAATAAGAATGTACAGGCTCATGGGATTTTGTAGTGCATAGGCTACTGTGAACAGAAAACGGGGAGCCTTCAGGCTTTGGCTTCTTCTTGGATGAGCCTTGAGAAAATAAAGTTTGAAAACAACTGAACTAAGCTAAGGTAGCTGTCTCAGGGCTCTCATGATACATGCGGGACTCTGACACCTATTTTCGTTAGCACAACATTATTAATGTCTTCTAATAACTACCTTGATTGTACTGTGTTTGAATGTGGTCTGCGTTAGTACTGTTTACAGCTCTTACCTTACCAAACACTGAGCGGTAGATGCTGTAGCGGAGTTCGCTCGGGTCCTCTGCTGGACACTGCAGGTACTGTTTCTCATGTTCAATAAACTCGAACACAGACTTAAAGAAACTCTCATCGCTGCCTGTAGTCAGAATTTCTGGTGTAGTTTCCCTCTCCGCTTTTCCTAAAGATGACCTGCTCCAGTTATCCTGCGCACTCATTCTTGTTTTATAACTTCATATCCTACCCGTTGGTTGCTCCTACGCTGCTATGGTTACCGTAAGCGTCGCGATGAGTCGTCCTTAAACGATCCGGTTAAAAAAGCCCACTTTTTAACGGGATGGGCAACTCGATCCTAAAACTGGCTATAATCATGTGTTCAGCTCATCATATGAAGTTGGTTTCTTCCATTTGAGTTTAAGTAGTACAGATGTCAGGCACAAACCCTCTGTCATTTTTCCCCCTAAACAAGTGCCATTGGTCACCTTCTATGTTGGGGGGGTGTTATACATTTTTAACCAAATAAAAGTGCAAAAAAAAGTAATCAGGACAATGCAGTATTCATTCATTTAATAGTAGGGCGTTTTTTTTCCCTGAAAAGTGGCAGTATTGGAGATAAGTGGTTTGTGCCAACAGAGATGATTATATGAATATCCATGAATTAACTCCCTGAAACAAATTGCAAATTGTACCTTTTGTTTATTATAAGTAATTGGTACTGTATGTTGAGAGTGTACATATTGCAACATTTTGGCGGTCCTACAACAAGAAGAGAATCAATGTGACCCTCTGGGGAGCTTAAGTTCCTCTTCCCTGATCTAAGTTCATTCATTCATTCATTTTTTACAGCGCTTATCACATTAGGGGCCACAGGGGCCTGGAGCCTATGCCAGCTGTCATTAGGAGAGAGGCAGGGTACACCCTGAACCAGTCGTAATCTAATCACAGGGCCACATAGAGAGACAGACAACCGTTCACGCTTACACTCATACCTAAGGGCGATTTGGAGTCACCAATCAGGAGACACTTCTGATTGTTTAACGAGATAAATTTCCCAAATCAATTTGAAATTCGCAATTACGTGCATAATTCTTATGTCATTTCGTCAAGACATATTAAACTCAGTATCTATAAAAAATAGGAAACAACCTGAATCCCAAAATAACACAAACAGACACTAAGAACACGACCGAATCAAAGTTTTAAGTATTTTCGATCAGGCACTGTAACGGTTACCTAACCCGTGAAAATGTGTGCAGAAAACCCCGTCGCTCTCTCCGAAAGCCCTCTTCTCATGATCCGCCATTAGGAGTGAGCCTGTGGTAAGATCGTGCTCCACATTTCAGCACATTATCTTTAAAAATAAGAACACAATGAGCCCGTTTCGGCGTGATCAAGAAGTCTAAGTCTTGTTTGTATCTTCTATCGTAGGTGGATTGGACGCCAGGATGCAGATTTTCGTCAAAACCCTCACGGGGAAGACCATAACCCTCGAGGTGCGTGAGCCGGAGTGTGATGGAGGATGCGGCGTTTAGCGGCTGCAGCCCCTCCAGAGTTTGAGCTTTTTTACTGTTCAGTTAGTCTTTAACACTCAAAGGACACTACATGAGTTAAAATATACCTACCGACAAGAGGCCACGGTGTGCTGTAGTCCTGCAGAGTGACCGTCAGGCCTGTCTGACGTGTTTCTGAGGTCTGCTGATGCTAAGTTAGCTGTTAGCATTGTGTCATAGTGCTATAAACACGTGTGGCAGCAGCAGACTGAGACTCGTATTAAGTTTTTTCATCATGATGTACAAGTCTTTTTATAATTAAGGACACAAGTGACATGTACCTGCAGTATTGATCACACGAGTCAACATGTGTTAGCTTTGACCGGAAGAGCTTGTCTCCTCTGTTCTGACTTCTTTTTTCTTGACCCCCAGGTTGAGCCTTCAGATACGATTGAAAATGTCAAGGCTAAAATTCAGGACAAAGAGGGTGAGTGTGTCGGTCTGAATACATCTATCAGTGACAGGGAGCCTTTAGAAATGTGGAAGACTACTCTCATTCTTGATCCCTCTGTTATTCCATGAAGGATCGGACAGAAACTCTTAGTGTGAAGTCTAAATAAATATTGGTTTTGTTTCTCAGTTAACAAAATATTACAAACCTTACACAACCTCTTTGAGATTTTGTTATTAAAAATCCTGTCATTTCAATTAGGGGTGCATCTAGATTAGATAAAACTGTATAAATCCCTTGGGAAGATATCATCAGGGAAATTAAGATTCCAGCAACAGCATTACAGAGCTGATAACAAATGTATGGGTATTAATAAGAAAAAAAAAAAAGAATTAAAATATGGCTACTGGCTGGCTACTGCTCCTGTCTATGGATCTAAACTTGTACCTGAGATGTCAAAATGTCCATACTCAAAAACTGATACTCATTTTGACAGAAGTAGTTTTTGCCAACAGCACAAGGTCTCCACATAACAAATATCGACCTGTTTATTTCATGGTGATGGTCTATTTGTGTGAAACAGGCAGGACACAAGGATAACTGTATTCTGCAATAGATAACATGTTTTATACAACTGTACAGTGAGAGTAGGGATGCTAGATAGTGAAGTTTTGCTGATATTCCTGTTTCTGCACTCAATATCACAGATGCTAATGCAAATATGTTCATTTTTACTTTATGGAAATTGGTTGCTTTCAGTGTGAGGAACAGATGCAAAACAAGGAAATATTTCCCACTTGGAAAAAATGAAGCTCTTTATTTTTGAATGTACCCATGCTGTGATAGATGAAACATAATGGTACTCATGTATCATTAAAATATTTTGTAGATATTCCCAGTATATAGGCGATATGTGTGGCTGATATATTGGCTGTACATACTGGGAAAAAATTCAATATCGGCCAATACTGATATTTAACATTTTAGACCAGCATCTGCTAATACCAATATCATACCGATAACATTGCACAACTCAATTAGCCTCCACATAACTGAAATTAACCTGTGCCTTTCAAGGTGACAGCTTATCTGTGCCAGAAAAATACTGTCTATTCAAGTGAACAATAAGAGATGAGGAGACAAGCCCTTGTTACATTTTCACATTTTACCACCGGAAATATCGTAAACAATGTTCATATTTGCTGAAACTGATGTCGCTCTGACATTATTGTGCGTTCCTAGTTTCAGTGTTCCTTCAGTTCTTGAATTTTCACTGTAAATGAAGCTCTCAGAAGTACAACAGGAGTCTGGGACAGAGTTTCTTATATAGTGCATCACAATCACAGTTCCATATGCACCTAAAAGTGTAACGCCTGAGAAAAGACTTGATGCTAACTTTCCTTGTGAGATACATTTAGGTTCTGCCTGAGCGGGGACATGAGTATTCTAAGCTGTGGTTTCTCTAACAGTCTGCCTGAGAAAGGTGTTTCGGATCCATCTGTCAGTCTTATGATTTGCCAGGTTATGTGTTGATGTTTTTTGTTGTCTCTTGCAGGCATCCCTCCTGATCAGCAGAGGTTGATCTTTGCTGGAAAGCAGCTGGAGGATGGGCGCACACTGTCAGACTACAACATCCAGAAGGTGAGCTGAAACCACTCGTCCACTGGCAGATTGTTAAAACAAGATGCAGTTGATGCAGTTTGATTGTATGAAGTCAATAAACTCCTTTAGATAAAAGTAAAGCCTTTAGAGAGAGTTATTCTGAAACATTTATTTAAGGATGTTTCATTTTACAGTCTGCTTTAATTTATGTAGGTTAATATTTAGGGCTGGACTGAAAAGTTTTAAGCACAGTCATGTTTTATATTTCACTGTAAGTGTTTTGGTACGTTCTTCAGTACTGTTTGTTTTTTTATGTTACAGTGTATTGAATAAGATGTTACTCTGTTCTTCTTTGTCTACCTAAAAATCAGAATAATGCCTCAGTCGTGTTTGTATTAACACCTGTACACGCTTGACTTGTGCTTTGCAGAGCTAATGCTAAACATACGCTTTGTAGGTAAAAGGAGCTAAAACTTAAGGATATAAAGGAGTTGTAGTATTAATTGTACAGTTGAATTTCAGATTTTCTGCATATCCTTTATACTTCAAAAATATTGAAGCTAAATTTCCTGTTCATCATGAATTTATCATGTCAGTAAGGAAAAAGACAGTGCTAGAATGTATCTTGACATGTGTCATAAACAATTAGAATTGAGACCTAGTGTATAATATGTTGACATCTCTTATTGGTTTCATCATCACCCAAAGCTTATTAGTTGGATAAGGGCCACGCACAACCCAAAAGTGTAGAGCCAGGGTTGGCAATGAACTTGCACTCAAAAGCAGTCCTGGTTACAGAAGTGCAAACGTCCCAAAATGTCACATAGAAGAAAAATTACATAAATACCGAAGCTTTTCAAGTCCTCTGATAAAGGTTGACAATCTTCTAATCAGTAGCTCTGACTGAACATGCAGAGAGTTTGGCATTTATGTTTATCGTTGGTTCATTATATTTTGTTTCTTAGGGGAAGAGACTGACAGTCTGCAGAAGAACATGTCAGTGACCCCGACTGTTATGTTGGTGAAGTTGAAGCATCATAGTCTCCCAAATCAAAAAACAAACCTGACAAGCTGAGCTGAGGCTCTATTTTAAGCTTCTGTCATTCAGGACAGGATCAGTGTTTCACTGTATTTAAAACAAACAAAAAAAAAAAGATTAATTTGTAATGTGACGTTCAGTCAGTAATATCCACCATTTGCTCACTCTGGCCCTCTGCTCCTGTGAACTGCCACACAAACACACACCGTGTCACACACGCAAAACTCTTAAAGTCTCACCTGCTTTTCTGTTTTTGGATTTTATATAAAGATTTGGCAGCGTTTTTGATTCATGACATCAAACTTCCTCCCCCAGTGACTTGGCTGTAAAACAGTAAAAGGATGGAGATAACTGGTGTGTTTTCTGCAGGAAACACTGACTGTATTTACTGAAGCATCAGAGAAACACTTGAAATCAAACCCACCATGTCGAACTTTAGCTGCTGCAGTAGTTCCACATTGAACTTGAGCACAAGTCTGGATCCTTACACGAGAGTTAAGTTCTCTGCTGCTGCGTTTACATTGTTCACCAGTGGCTGTCAAACTGTCTCTTGTACAGAACTGCTTCTGTTATGGATGCAAAGAATCACAATAATGGGTCAAAGAAATGTTTGATTGTATTAAATTGGTTGTAGTTTCTGTTGAGGTCGGTGTCCTTGTCAGTCAGGAGCCTTTTTTTTGTTCTGGTATTGGATCAACAGAGATGAGCCAAAAGTTCAACCCTCTGACTGAAGAAGCTGGTATTTTCTTTTTGGATGATGGGAATGCAGATGTTTGCTTGTGTAAAGCTTTTCCTCTGGTCTTCTGCAGGAGTCGACCCTGCACTTGGTGCTGAGGCTGCGTGGTGGTGCTAAGAAAAGGAAGAAGAAGTCCTACACCACCCCCAAGAAGAACAAGCACAAGAGGAAGAAGGTCAAGCTCGCTGTGCTCAAATACTACAAGGTACAAAAATGACAGTCCTCTCTGGAACCTGCGTAATGTTGAGATTGTTACTCTAAAGGGAATCTGTTCACTCTCTGCTCATCTTACTCATGTTGAACAGTTGTTGAGCTCAAAGACGTTCAGATGGTGGTTTCAGTTCGTTTCAGCTTCATTGTCCCACTTTGAGAATTTAGCTTTGCAGTGAGCTTAAAACCATATGACAGACTCAGCTGATAACATTTGAGGGAAAATATTTACGTAATTATAATCTGAATCTCTTCAATCTTCTATTTTTAACCATTTAAAGTGGGGGCAGAAATGAAGTCGTAACTTGTATTTATTGCTCTTAAGGTTTTCCAGCGTCATTGTTCTTTGTATTTATTGCATATTGATTTACATATTTATCTTTTTCCAGGTGGATGAGAACGGTAAAATCCACAGACTGAGGCGTGAGTGTCCCGCTGATGAGTGCGGCGCCGGCGTCTTCATGGCGAGCCACTTCGACCGTCACTACTGCGGGAAGTGCTGCCTCACCTACTGCTTCAACAAACCTGAGGACAAGTAGACAGGGACACTGAGGGTGTTGATGATAAAAATAAAAAAATGTTTGACAAAAAATAAAAGCTCTGTGTTTTATTGACACTTTCGATGGGGTGGAGTTTTATTTTCATTATTAGTTTTGAACACTGGATTTGGGTTTATGACTCAGACTGATATTTACTTTTGTGACTGGAAGCATTGTGAAGATGGCCTTTATATTTTCATATATTTTTACTAAATCATGACCAGCGACAACAGTACAGACTAAATTAACAGACCATCTGGCTGTCTGTACTCTGACAGTGGAAACACTGTTTTTTTCTGGAGGTGTTTTTGACAATTTCAATCAGTTTTTCCTCCCTTTTAATTTTGGTCCTGCAAACTAAATGCTGTTTCATCGCCTCTATTTAACTCGCCATATTTGTTTAAAAACATCTGGCGAAAAGAACATCCAGAGGTTTTACCTTTTTATGTTGAAGTTTTCTTAGCATTAATTCTTCTCTAAACCTTAAATGCTGCAATTTAATTATTGGTACTGCAAACTTGAATTACCAAAAACTGACAAACTGAAGAGAACCGATTTTACAGCCACTCGTGAAAGTCCACAAGGACACCAGCATTTATTTGTCATTTTTCTGTTATAAAAGTTTGCCTCACATCACTGGTAACTTACACAGCATCATAGTGATGGATGACACGCAGCGATGTTCTGCTCCGAACTGCAGGCTCGATTTCTCAGGAGAAAACTAAATCCAAATTTAGACTTTAAAAGGCAAAAATGGGTCAATTTAGATAAAAAAAGGCAACTACTTAGATTATGTTGTTACAAAACAAAGAGCAATTTTAGGTCAAACCTGTAGAGCAGAGGATGCCTTTAGGGTTTTTACTGGATTTTTCAGGAGTTTAATTTGGCTGCCAGGCTTTTGAAGTGGAAATCATAGTGACATTTTCAAAGAGTTTTTTTTAAACCACCGACACAAACGGACCAATTTGATTATACTTATATTCTGATTTTCTCTCCGTTTGTTTGGATGTTTGGGGTGAGTGTGTTTCCTGTATTTGTCCAGCAGGAGGCGCTCTGCTCAAAGAAAATCAAACAACATTTGACACTTCTTGTAATAACAGAATAATCCAACTAAGAAATAGGATTGTATTTTAAAATGAAGTCAATGACTTCAGTCCTGCTCAAAAATTCAATTCTATATTTTATAAAATGTAACCACTGAAAAATCAGATACACTACATTTTTTAAACATTGTCAGCTTTTTTGTTTGTACCATTTAATAATAATAATAATGACAATCAATCTAGCAGCAACTTTTAGCAAATGACAGACTGGTCATGGAGTCTTTATCATGACTAATTTGCATTGCACTTGTTCCTCTTTTCTCCATTTACTATTGTTTATGTATTTGGTGGGGAAAATATTTGATATTTACATGTTTAGCAGAGAAGATCATTCTTCACTTGTTTGCTTTATCATTCTGAGCCTCCCCTGCGGTCATCTCGTGCCCGCTTCACTTTGAAAACCACTGGTACAGGATATGTCGGCAATTATCTGTGACTGATTCTGTTTCTTATTTTCAGTGCTGCTCCTTATCTTCTTGCAACAAAAGAAAAATGTTTAAATAATGAGAAAAAGTCAGGGCAAGCAAAAGAATAAAGCAGAATTTTTTCATTATTGTGTTTGAACATTTCCTTGAAATTTCTGCTTTTTTCTTATTACCTCCACCAAGGAGGTTATGTTTTTGCTGGCGTTTTTTTTGTTTGTTAGCAAGATTACAGAAAGATTATTGGATGAATTTACGTGAAAATTTTACCAGAGGTGTGGTTTGGTTTAAGGAAGAAGCCATTACATTTTGGTGTTGATACAGACTTCTGCCTGGATGCAAAAACATCTCAAAATTTAAAAAAACTCACATAAGTTAACATTGGGTAGAAATAAAAAAAAAAAATCATATCTCTGCCATTTCTCAGCAGATTCGTTTGCAGTTTTACAGGATATTATGGGGTCCATGTCTCTGTCATCAAGGTAAATTTCATCTGGATCTGATCCAGATTGATGTCACAAAAACATTGAACTTTATAACAGGGAATCCCACTGACGACATTCAATAATACATATAAAATTAAAATATTGAATCATGTTTCCAAAACTGGTGTTCATACAGGAGAACAACCTCCATGTATGTGCTGAGTTTGGTCTGGATTCTGGCACTGTTCTGGATCTGATGATCAGAATAGTGTCTTACAGGGTTGTGGGAAAGCCACTGCTGGAACTGAGCTGCTGGTCTGTGGTCTATGAGTGCTTTTCTAGTTTTCAAATTAAATCTCAAAGAAAATTAATGTTTCATGTCTGACCCTAAAAATGTTCAGCATTATAAAACTTACATTAAAAAAAATAAGTATCTAAATCTCAGTAAAACTGTTTCCTCTGTCGTCCTTTTCTTAGAACCAGGGGCGCCCATAAGGGGGGATAAAGGGGAATGCTTTCTGGGGCCCAGAGTCATGTAGGGGCCCCTAAACATTTGTAAAGATGTGATCAATCCTAAATTTAAAAAAATGATTTCATTTTACTTTGAACCTAAACACTCACCATTTATTATCAAAGCAAAAAAATGCAATAGCCTGTTTTGAAGTGTAAACTGTTCCCTCCTGAAATGGTTCAATCCTTATTTTTGTGATAGTTACCTCTGCCAAGGAGGTTATGTTTTTGCCACATATGTTTGTGTGTTTGTTTGCAAGATTACACAAAAACTACTTGACAATTTTGCTGATATTTTCAGATGTTGGGAATGGCCCAAGCTTAACAATGATTAGATTTTGGTGGTGATCCAGATAACCGCCATCAGCGAATGATATCAGCATGACTCAGAGTGCTAGGTGTGGGTTTTCAGGGTCATGAATCATATTTTGATGGTAACTTTATCATGGAACTATTGCTTATAGATGTAACAGTGATATGTGAGCTACCTTGGCAGAGGTTTGCGCTCTCTGAGTGCTTTCTAGTGTGTGAATGGAACAACTGAGTTTAACAGTCGGCACAATAATATTTAGTGAGATCAGCCGTGCTGTAACCTGCAACAAGATTGTCTTTTTACAACTCCAAAGCTTCGCTGGGTGTGAATGTTCCAGCACTGACGCTGCTTTCTGACATGTTAATGTTGGTAATATAATTGTCTTCTTTATTTGTACTTGCACTTATTTGAATGTTGGAATTTGTCTTCCTTTATTTGAGTGACAGGGGAGTGGATAGAGTTGAAAGTTGGAAAAAAGAGACACACAAGCCACCTTTAAACCACTTTTAAGCTCTACAGCCTATACATGCTCTGTTCAAATTAACCATAAGACACTGTTTTTTCCCAAATATTGATATTATTATATCACATCTGAGGGCCTATCCAAAAGTCCTTTTGTGTATTTTCCATGGTGAACAATTCAAACAGCGAGTAAACAGGTTAAAGAACCAGAGGGGACACGGTGAGTTTGTGTACTAAAATAAGGTTATTTACTTAAAAATCGTTACAATGGACAGACTGTATACAGAGTTTTTTTCATTTCCTTGGTAAACTCATAAGGCACCAAACCAGATGCTGTACAAAACAAATACACCAAAAAACAAACAGACAACATTTTAGATTTACATATTGGAGATTATTCCTATACGAGGGGGTGTTTTCTTGCATATTTATAACAGAGAGGTTACTGCTCTTAAATAGCTAATGTACCAACAGTTAGCCTCATTCACACACACACACACACACACACACACACACACACACACACACTGGTGATATGAGAGAACTCGCACACTGAGCCATCACGTGCTCATCACCACAGCTGAGGGGAATATGACGCAATATTACTTAAAGGACCAACAAGTCCAACATTTTCATTTGTGTGTCCAGCACATAGAAGATGATCAGAGTTTAGCTTAGCATAAAGACTGAAGGTGAAGAGAAAAGTGTCTCCACACAGCTAAAGGCTGCTTAGAAGTCAATATATCTGTAATTGTAAAATTTGTTGGATAGAAAAGGTGAATATGAAGTTAATCTGACATACCCTCTGCCTCCAGTCTCTGAGCTAAGATACTGTATTTTAATCAATACTCCAGGTTTTATCTGAATTTAGTTCATTAGAATGATTAAACCTTTGTTCGGGTGTGGTACCAATCTGAGCGGGTTACTCTTAAACAAAACTCTGCTCAACAAAATCCTCAAAATGGAGAAATGACACCAAAAGAACATTTTACTTTGTCCAACATAAGTACATTGTTAAATTATCTCTCAAATCGTGAATTTGATCATTTTTGATCGTTTTGCTGGTACACATAAATGTATTTTTCTTTCTTTTCTTGGACAAACGTTTAAGTTTATTTTCTCTTCTTTTTGACACTTCTTCTCTTTATTTATGACCTTCAAACCGTTTTTACTAGGGATGCACCATATTGGGTTTTTGCCGATATCTGATATGAAAACACATTTTAGCCAATATCAATATATAGAAATAACTGAAAGTAGTTTTTTTTGCATAACAACTGTTACATGCAGATTTCTTTTTTAGTAGTGGTAGTAAAATCATGCTTTACCTGACATTTTAAGAGCTACAGACAGAGTCACTCATTTGTTCACATAAAATCAGCCTTTTTTGGGAGCTTTTACTTGAAATTTGAAATTATCATGCAAAAATTAGCCATAATCAATGCAATATTAGCAGTAATTTCATATCTGCCTGATACAGATATTTAGCTTTAGAAGCAATGATCTGCTGATGCTGACATTATACTGATAATATTGTGCATCCCTAGTTTTTACACTTTCTGCACAGGAGCTCCTTTGACAGCAAATTTAGGCCACTCTAAAACCAAAACTAAAAAAGAGCTCTAAGGTTTGAATAACAAACAGAATATTTGGAGATCATTAAGTAGTAATTAAACAAGACACCAAACTCATAATTTTCAAGTTCTAAATGTGCAAATTGACCAAAAATAAAAAATCTAAATGTTCTAGTTGAAAACAATGTTTATTGAAGACGAAGTCCAAAAGTGTTGTGAATTTACGAGAAGCCAGAGCTCAAAATTTTAAATGAGCTTAATTTGCCTCTTTAGTGGAAGAAAGTCGTAACAGATTAAGCTGTTTGTTTTTTTATTTAAAGCCTGCAGCTGAGACCTCTGACTCGGACTGAGTATTATAGATATATACTCATGAAAGTTTGGACACGTTATCATGGTTGATTATTTCTCTCCTTTAATAATACTGACTGTTGTATTTGACTGTTTCATTAAAAAGCCCGATTAGTCACCTTTAAAACAAGATAAAACTTGTAGGGATGATGCATTCCTGAAATGAGACACAAGCTGATCGTGTGGTTCAAATATGTGGTAAAATCCCCGGTAAATGGAAGCTGATGTTCTGGTGCGCGGGGTGGTGTCAGCTCTGGTTTTAGGTATTTAGGGTTTTGGCCCAGAATCATCACATAATTATGAGCATTAAGACTTCAGAAGAACTGAAGCTGTTCAGAGGAAAACAGCACTGATCAGGAGGTGAAACACTGGGCAGAAGGTTGAGTACATAAAGTTAAAATTTAAGTCTTTAACTTCTAAAAGTCTTCAATTCCAAAACATAAATTCACAACTTAATAAAGAAGAAAATTCAGAGTTTGGTTCTCAAAAAATTGTCTGAAAAAAAAACAAACTTGTTCCATTACTTTTCTGTGCTAGTTTTTCTGAGAGTGGCCCTTATTTGCCATCCAAGCCTCTGAGACCTGCCTTGATTTGTCAGAATATGCTGCACCACAGAGCTAGAACAATAGATTTAGACTTAAACTTGGTTTGGACTTTAATTGCAAAAAATAACCCTAATAAGGGACCCAAAAGGGTCTCTGATATTGTTGATTTTAATCCCTTGGGAAGAATAAAGAAATAGAAAAGTACAAATTATACAAATATGACAAACAATCTGATTTGATGAGTTAAACCTCAGTGGAAAGAGCCAAAACCATCAACATTAAATAAAAGAATAATCTCTGAGGATGAGCTTTAGTTATTTATACACTGAGAGTCAAAGGTCATCTCATTAAGCAGCCCTCACAAAACAAACCTGCTCAGCTCGCTCACTACCCGCTTATCCTACAGGAACTGTCAGGCAGAAAATGAAAATATGAAGTAACTAGTTTAATTCTCTGAAGTGATGCTCCCTCTCCTAATATGTTGTATCTCTGGGATTTTCCCAACAGTTCAAACTCAGCCATGGATGAAGGTGCACAAGGTTCTGTTTACTTAGTTTGTCAACATTTAAACAGGACTAAAGTGCCTCCATCATTTATTTAAAGTGAATTATTTCACTCCTATTTCTCCTTTTGAAGGGAATTAAGCTCAAAATCCAAATCGACGTTTTGGTTTCTTCAGTATTTTATTGCCTTGAGGGTCTTTAACTTTACTTCTTTGATAACTATGTTTTCTAAGCTTCATCTTTTGATGCAAATGTTAAACATAAAATCATTACACTGCAGTATATGTCATAGGGTTGGGCAAATATTGAGACTTAAAAATGTCTGGACTTGTCTTTATCTTTCTGAGACAGACTGGGGGGGTCGGAATATTAATAATTTATGTGTGGAAACAACAAGGGGAAAAAACTATTGATCTTTGTGTTTGTACAGTGAAACTTGAAGAAATTCGTATCCACATGTATTTACAGAATCCTGATCTTGCCGTTTCAGTAACCATGTGGGTGAGGGTGGTGGGGGTGTGTGAAAAGATATTTATCTCAAAGTGGGGTCATGACAGGAAGAAAACGAGAACCGCTGTCCAAACTGAGCACAACTCATGACAAAAATCAGCTTCACTAAACTGAATCCTTTTGTGGTGCCTGCAAGCGACCCAGCATGTAGCTACACGACCGAGTGCACTGTTCTAACCCCAGTGCCATTTTTGATTTATTTTCTGTCGCTCACGTCAAAGTGGACAAAGACCAAGCAAGAGGGCGACTGACAAGGTGCTGCAGGCATATTCCTGTTTCCTTTTGCTTGTCTCAGTCTTTTTTTTTTTAAATAGAGATAGTTAAGCAGTCATTCATATCTGTGATTGAAGCATTTTACTTTCATTTTCAGCACAGAAGAAACTTTTACTTGGCTCACAGATGTTTACCTATGAGCCTTTACGCTGATCACTTCTAAATACAGAGCACTACATGCCATGCTCCACCTCTATGCTGAAAGGCTGATATGTTTAAAAGGGAAAACACACGGGGTAAAACATTTCAAAAAGATGCAGCGTAGCCTGTGAGCATACTGTGCTACATGAAACAACATCTGAAGCTTCAGTGCAGTTAAGGCTTTGTGTAAACGGAGAATCATAACTCTACTTTGATTTAATCTTATTAAAGGATAAATTTGATTTCATATTGTGAATGGGCTCTTAAGGCCTGTGTGACATTTGGCCCATGAAGATTTGACCGACGCCGAGGTCAGTTTTTCTTCATCGGTTACGACAGTCATTATGTCAGAATAGGTGACCACAGAGACATAAAATCGTGCTGTGACCTATTAAACAATTAAAACTAACAGCCTATAACGAGGGCTGACACTAAATACAACAAACATACCATATTTAGGGTAATATACTTTTGTCCGTCTACCCAAACGTTAAGATAAATGATCCTTAACTTGATGACAAACTCAAGCTGTCACACGCTGCTAAGGTGTCTGCAGTTTCTCTTTTCGTGGTAACTCCTTTAAAAAACATGCGGGGCTGTTTTTTTCAAAGCTAAAACTTCTTTGCTGTCTCGTAGCTCTCTAGGCATCAACTTCAGTCTGCTTACATCCATGAGCTCCAGGTGCTCTCATTGGTCAATGTCTCTGAGGTGAAGTTTTTCCTTGAGGAGGAAATACTTCGGGTAAAAGGCAGGACAAATTTAAACATGCTGGTCTGTTATCAGTCAGTGTGTCACACTGCACAAGATGAACAACCGACTTTCGTGGCCAGTGGGTCTCAAAACCTACGACTACCCTGTCAGGCCATAGTCATGCATAAACCATGTAGTCTGACTTCGGCACTGAAACTGACTTTGTTATATTTTGTCTTATTTTGTCATATTTCACAGCTTCAGAGTTTGAATAAGAGTGTAATCTAATCCTGAGCCAACAGGAGCATCATAATTATCTTCTAACGGGAGCTGCAGACTCGCCTTCTTTATCTCTGGCGAGTGAACAGATGGACTTCTTGTCTTTTAAAACTTCTTTTCTTAGATGTCCTCAACTTCACTTTGTTTCCTCGTGTCTCTACAGGTATGTCCAGCAGGAACACTGATGAGAGAACTGAGACATAACCTCATCAGGTCTGCCGTTCCCCCTCAGCACTCACACTCTGGCCCTTTGGCTCCGCCCACTGAGGTTACGCTCAACCAATTACATCTTTTAACACCAGAGCAGCTCCACATCTTTAGAACAGCTGACAGACAGAAGGACAGACATGAACTACAATATGGAGACAGACACACAGACAGACAGACAGACAGACAGACAGGACGGGAGACGTCTCCATGGCAACCCCATCCTCTCCTGGGAGTCGGCTGGACGTCAACACCACTGCAGCATAGTGTTCTGGTATTTAAAATCTTCTTATGAGTAGGCACGGCATCCAAAGATAACATTTATTTACACATTAAAATTCACATATTATAATAGTACCTTATTTCTCTTTATAATTAACTCTACTGTCAGAGTGGAGATATATTTCAATATGGCAGGAGAACTCAGTCCTGAAGAGAAAGTAACAATAACAACAAAACAAATTGGCATTTTTTCTCGTTTTGAAACAGGCAGAGGTGGAGGAAGGCGGGTCCTTAAAAAACAAAAAAGGAAAAAGTACTTTTCTGGGTTAAGTCACGCGGGCGTCAGAAACCTCCTCCCCCCTCCACAGGAAGCCCTCGTCAAAGTTTCGTCTCGTTTGGCTTTCACAGAAAGCGTCAAACTGGTTTTCGTCACCTATGAGCCAGGAAGGAAGAAGAAGAGGAGGAAGGACTCCGAGTCTGACGTCCAGGCCACAGACAGACTGAGTCTGGAGGAAGAGGAAGAGGAAGAGGGGGATGTGCACAGTTCAGCCCTCAGCAGGGTCCATTTTTAATCTCCCATCTCCTCCTCCTCCTCTTCCTCCTCCTGATGAAAGTTGATGAACTGAAGCTGGAGACGCTGGTCCAGTCCTATCCGGTCCAGGTCAGGCTGAGTGTTTTCAGGTGAGTCTGATGGAGGCCGTGGGACAAAGACCAGACCGAGGATGAGGATGAGGGTGGTCAGATCTTGATGTCCTGGGACTCCACCATCTTGGCGAGCGTCTTCTTCACTCTGAGGATGGTGAGGCGGGAGGCGGGGTTATGAGCCCAGCACTCCGACATCAGCTTCAGCATGGCTCGAAGGCACTGTGGAGACACAACAACAAAGAAAGCTAAAGAAACTGCCTGATCAGAAATAAAGCCCAAATAAATGTTTTTTTGTTTTGTCTGTTTTCTGTTCACTCCAGTGTTGAGAGGCAGGCCTGTTAACTCTAAATGTAAAGTGCCTAACAAATTAATCAGACCATTTGTCAGCAAAACGAGAAAAACATTTCAGAAAACTTTTAAAAACTTGTCGAAAATAGGAAAATGTTATTTATTGTTACCATTTTAATTTTAAGGAATGAGGAATTTCTGACTTAATTCGCCTTTTTATACCCAAATTTGACTATACTCTCTCCGCTTCTCTGAGATGTCAAAAATTAATCAAACATACCATTCAACCACTTATTTTAAACGTATCTTTAAGTTCAGGAATGCACGTAAATAATTATTATTTGACAGCTTAATTAATAAATAATAATGTGTATTTCTTCCGTTTTTGCTTAAACCATATATTTGAATATGTATGGACAATAATAGTAATTTTAGCATTAAAAGCATCATTTTGGTTTAAGAGCTTCTACATACTGGTGTATAAACCACTACAGAAACATAAAAAAGGATTTTTGCAATTACAGATGCTGTTAATTTAGGGCAGTTGTGGCATAAACCTTAATGGTTGGTGGTTGAATAAATTCGTTAAGCGCTGTAAATTAAAATGCATTTATTAAACTCCAACACCCATGATACTTTACCACTCAGAAAACTAACCAAAAATGTAAATGAGTGAAAAATTTTAATATCCAAAAGCATATGAAAAAAATTGACAAAAATATTTTTACATATTTTTCTGGCAGCTGTGACATAAACCTTACATTAAGTCGTGGTCTAATAAATTTGTTAAGCATTGCAAGTCCTGCGTTGGAAATGTTTACAACCCAAAAGGGGGGGGGGGGGGGTTAGCCACAGGTGATCAGATCTGTAACCAAGAGCATTAATTTTGATCAGATGATCATGATTTTTAATAAATATCAACAGATAATAATCAGCTTTCAATCATTTACTCTAATGATGCAGTTTGAATTTCCACATTTACGTTGGATAAGAAAAAAATCATTAAAGCAAAGAGCTCGGTATTATATTAGGCCACTGAGATATATCTATATATTTTCAATCAAAATCTGAGGTATAACAGAATATTTTTTATCAATATAGATAATGTTGATTTGAAATGCCTTTGACTTTTTCAAAGTCTCCATCAGTTTTGTAGAGCAGAAAAAAGAAGCTCAGAGCTTAAAATGTTCCCTTGAGTCCAGTTATGAGTCTGTGCTGAATCTCACCTCATCGCTGTTCCAGCGGTTTGACACCGTGGGCCGCAGTCCTTTCACACACACCACCTCCAGCATGTCTTCATAGGAGGGGTCCGATGGCACCATCTCATAGTACGGCAGCTGGTAGTCCTCCACAATACCTGAGCAGAGACAGGGACAAAACCGTGATGTTTAACTTGCCTGAAAATGAAAACTCAGGTTTATTTACTCCCCTGGACAGAACGCAAGTGAAACTTCCTTTTGGTAAGACACTGATATGGAAAGGTCAAGAACTGAACTCCAGAAGTTTGGTAGCTCTGCACTTACAACTGTCATCCATTGATCCGCTGGATTTTTTGATGATCAATAATCAAACTAGTTAAAGATGGAAATGATCAGCAGTTGTAAACCAATAACAAACAGATACACTGATCTGATGATATATGAATATAAATCAAGTTCAAAACTACCCTTCATAAGCTGTAGTTTTTCAATTTTGTGATCTGATTATGTTAGAATCAAGTCTCCAAAGTTAAAAATGATAGAAGAGAAATATTTGACATTTCACTTGAAAATGACTTAAAGAAAAGTCACTGATTGAGATAGTTGCTACTTCTTCTCTTTTTCTTCACAGATCATTGAAGAGGCCACAATTAGATCCTTAAGTTGCCATTTGATCATAAAATCAACTCTCAGTCAGCTAAAACAATTAAATCTTCTGCTGGATTGTGTTCATCTTAACAAAAATATTATGACAACTGTTCATCGGCCCCTTGATGAGGCACTTAATCAGCCTGTTGTGATATTAATACATCACTCATACTGTCTGGGTGCTGTTGCTGCTTCCATAAAGGTATTCATTAAATCCTTTGTGTATGATTATTGTTGTGTGAGAGTGTGAGTCTGTTTACCCCCGGTGACACAGCGTCGGGCCATCTCCCAAATGACGAGGCCGTAGCTGTACATGTCGGCCATGATGTAGGCCTGGAAATGGTTCTTGTTGAGGCTCTCGTCCAGGACTTCAGGGGCCATGTAGCGCCTCGTCCCCACGCGCGTACTCAGAGGCACATCCACCTCATTAGTGTCGCTACAAAAACACAAGGAAGGTGTATATGAAACATGACATTCTTCATTTCCTGTTCACTTTACAGATGTGTTTTTACAATGTTTCAGGACAATTATGTACTGAATATTGCGGGAGGGTCTTTTTATACTTTTTTGTAAACTGTTGTATCTAAATCAGAGATAATATATTAAAACTCAATGCTTCAGTTAAAAGGTTTACACCATTAGTTTAAAGAGAAACAACTCTTCACATTTTATTTACAAAACTAAATCTACTAAGTCAGAAAATAAAACAATCCACCATGCCATCACTCAACATACCAACACTCCTGGTTTCAATGCAAAATAATAAACGACAACTTTTAAGTCAAACTGCCTTAAACAGAAAAAGTAAATTCTCAAGTCAATCCCCACCTGTTGAATTTGACAGCAAGGCCGAGGTCAGCGATGCAGCAGGTGCCGTTCTTCTTGATCAGGATGTTTTTGCTCTTCAGGTCTCGGTGTGCGATTGCGGGTTTGCCCTGTGTCCCATAGATCTCTGTGTGAAGGTGGCACAGCCCACAGGCAGCCGAGTACGCCAGCCGCAGCAGAGCCTGAGTATCCAGCGTGGTCAGCTTCAAGTAGTCGTACAGAGAGCCGTTCTCGTGGTAGTCGGTGATGAGGAAGAGCTGCGTGAAGGCACCCGTGCCCTTAATGTCAGCCGCAATGAAACCTGAAAGAGAGCGAGACGATTTACAGGCTGGATCTTTAGGAGAGTTGCTCCAATACAGGTGGGTGTTTGCATATATTTGAACACAGCAATCAAGTCCTGTATCAGCACAAACATCTGCACTGAGTTTGACTGAAGGAGGTGACCTCAGCCCCCTTCAATCAACCCCTGGAGCGGTTCGTTAGCAGAAAAGACTCAGCAGACCCACCAACTGACACAGACAGGTTGACAAGTTAACTCATCAACACACTGCTGTACTAGAATAGGCCGCAGTAGTCATAACTACATTACAGCATCCAGGTAGATGACAAATCACTTCTTAGTAATACTTTCTGTGCACAGTGTTAATTTTGAAAGCACTTTTTAAATTTAGTTTTAGTCTTTTGTCTAAAATCGCTTTTAGTTTTAGTCAAAATTTAGTCATCTAAATTGTTTTAATGTTAGTCTAGTTTTAGTTTATTAAATTTCACAACAGTTTTAGTCGATGAATCTACTGTAAATTTAGTTGACTAAAATATGAAGTGTAAAGTGTAAGGCATTTTGTATGTCTCCTTGAATTTCTGAAGTCATGTTTTACACTTGGATAAAATAAAACATCTAATAACCCTTTATTGAATGCTAGTAAAATCTGAATACATAAATTAACAAAAACAAATTGAACTTTTGTGTGAAATGCAGTCATCTTTATTGAGGCTACCTGGCAGAGCATCTCAGTTACAATACCAGAATGGACAAGAAACAGTGAACCTGCTCTACGTGAATATATCAATTCATAAAGAGAGTCGCTCTGATTGGATCATTTCCAAACTTATCCCACCATCATGAAGCTAAGGCAGCTGTGATTGGATGTCCCTCTTAACTCATCCAACCCTTCCACACAACCAAAGTAGCTGTGATTGGATATATTCCTAACTTGTCTCTACTTTCTACATGACCAAATTAGGTCTGCTTGGATTAAGTCTGTCACACATTTCACTCTAGTTTTTATTTGTTGATGAAAATGTCAGTTAATTTAGTTTTAGTTTTTGTCTATGTGCACTTGTTTTTTTTTTCAGTCATACTCTTGTTTTAGTCAGGGGAAAAAAGGTTGTCGATGAAAACTATGACGAAAATAATTACTCAACAAAATTAACATTGTTACAGCAGATCATCACAGGACTCAACAACATGGAGTGATTCAAAAACTCATTTGCTTCACTGAATTTGGTCCAGATCAGGAGAATTTAGTGATTTTGAAGCTGCTCTCTACATTTCCACACTGTGTCTCTGCGGACACGCCTACAGGTGTTAGGTTGTAATAAGTTGCTATGTTATCTAGCGTCCTCCATGGTCCTCTGTAGACACCAGCAAGCATTAAAAGACCCTCTTCTTTGTGCACGGAGTTTGTTACACTTCTATCATAAGACATGTCACACACTGATTAATTGTGTTTTTCTGTATAATCTTACATAGGGCGTTTAACCTCTGCTATTAACTAGTGAGTCATTTTGTGGGAGTTTAGCACATAAAACTATAAAGGAAACATGCAAATTGGTTTGTGTTTTTTCCCCCAACAGCACCGGAAAAAAACAATCAAGCTGTAGGTGTGAAAACCCCACAACATAATGCTGAAGTTAGCATTTAAACAGAACTGAATGTGTCTCCTTTAAAGGTCCCATGTCTTGCAAAATCATTTGTTTTTTTCTGTAAGAAGAGACTTTGGGTACAAGAACAAAACACCTTTGACCTAATTCTCATTTCTTTGAGTATGCCCTATGCCTCTTCAAATCAATATGCCACTTAAAACAATCATTTTTCTCTTGAACAAGTTTTAATGAGTATTAAATAGAACACATTATCATACATTTTAATTGGACAGTTGCTGTTGTAAGGTAGTAACAGCCTTATAGTTTCCCTTTTTCCCACAACAACCCACGCCACCCTCCTTCAACCACACCTATCCTTCCCACCCTGCTGTCCCCTGAGGTCAAGACCTTATATATGAGAACAAATCATTTTTCAGATCAACGGACAGATCAGATATTAATATGATACCTTCTGAGTGCCATACCCTGAAGGTACTATCAGTAAGAGTAGGGGGAAATTCAAATAGTGTATTATGGGAGAATGAATTGAGGTGGTCTGCAGATTAAAGTGTCTCTTAAGTTGTGACCAGATTCTGACTGAGTGGTAATTCGCTGGGCAGAAGCAAAGTTGTAACAGAAGGGGGTGCTGGGGATAAATAAAACAGACCTTAGGCAGACTGGGCTGAAGGAGTACTCTATTTGAACCCAGGTTCCAGAGCAAGAGGTAGGGTTAACGTTAATCCAGTATAACACTGATTTTATATTAGATGACCAGTAATTATACATGAAATTGAGCAGGGCCAAATCTGCAAGCTTTATGGGTCTCTGAAGAGCGCTATTTTTAATTTTATGTGGTCCATCATTCCACATAAATGATACTATACAGGGTGGGCCATTAGTTTCCATACATAGGAAAAATAATCATTCATGTTGGACAACTGTTTTTATTTATATAATGTGCTCTATATGATTACCACTGTTTCGAAAACACATTAATACGTGTTTTTCCACTGTTGATGAACTTGCATTAGCACAGTTGAAGTTATGCTTGTAATGGCATTGGTGATACGCTTCTTTAGATGATTTATGTCTCATATCTTCACCTGATACAACGTGGCCTTCAAATGCCCCTAAAGATACCCTAGAAGATGTGTCAAATGTTTTTTTTGGTCGGTGACCCCATTTTGGCATCACAAATTTCTGGGGACACCAGAGACATTTTTTTTCTAGAATTAGTTTTTCATCATGTTTGCTATACTGTATAAACCATGGAGGTTTGTTATGCTGTTTTTTCCTGCTGACTGCAAGTTAGCGTGTTAAGTTGAAGCGAGGGAACTGAAGCACCAGTTACTGTAAAGTCACGTGATCGCGGCCTTCAATCAAGTTGTGCCAGCTCAGATATTTTTAAATGCTGCATTTTGTTTGAACTACATTTATATATGAGGAAGTGAAAGTATAGAATACAGTTGTTTTAAGATTGTGTGTGGTGTTTTCATTTTAAAAAGAATAATAATTAGTTAAAGAAAATATTTTTATCAGTAGCCTAATTTTTTTTTTTTTTTGATCAATTACTAGACATTTCAGGCGACCCCATTTAAATTCCAGGCGACTCCACGTGGGGTCCCGACCCCTAGGTTGAAAAACACTGTTCTACGGTATCTGAAACATAAAAAAATATACATTATACATTTTCCTATGTATGGAAACTTATGGCCCATGCTGTACTTCTGCCCAGTGATTTAAAGAATCCCTTTAAATTAGAATAGGGATGTTCTGGAAATATTGGCAGTATTATAATTTTTACAAGATTAATTCCTCCAGCGATAGAGAGAGGGAGGTTCCTCCACCTTTCCTTGTCCTTTTTTTCCACCTTTACATTTTTCAAATAAAATGCTAAAATTTTTAGTGAACAAGGATGAATATGCAGGTGTGAGCTCGACCCCTAAGTATTTAAAGCCTGTGTTGACAGTCCTAAATGGAAAATGTGACAGTGAGATTTGAGTAGCTGCTTGGGTATAAATATATAAATAGGGTATATTTCACTTTTATCAAGGTTGATCTTATATCCTGAAATTTTTCCAAATTTAGTTAAAATACTGAGTAAAGCAGGTATGGATGACAAAGGGTTTGCAACATTTAAAATAATGTCATTCATGTGTAGGAAGATTTTGTGAAAAAGGCCTTCCCGCTTAATGCCAACGAAGTTCTCAGACAATCTGCGGGGAACAGCAAGAGGTTCAACTGTGATGGCAAAAAGTAGGCGAGACAAGCAAAAGCCCTGGTGAGTACCTCTATTAAGCGAGAAATAATCAGATAGGTGGCTATTTGTTATTACAGCAGCTAGGCGCTGGTTGTAAATTAGTTTCACCTGTGAGATGAAAGACTCCTGGAATTTGAATTTCTTAAGGACTATGAGTAAATATCGCCATTCGACACAGTCAAAAGCTTTTTCAGCGTCGAGTGATGTCACCATTTCTGGGGAATCAGATGGGGACGTATGCACAAGATTAAATACTCATCTGTGCATGATTGTCTATTAGAGATAAAACCTGTTTGGTCCTGTGAAACTATTTGTGGGATGACCTTTTAAACACTCATTTTTTAACTGCCAGAGGTTTATTATGTAAAAGCTACATAGCCCCCACCTACGTGTCTGTTTTCTACTCATCACAGGAAGACTCGATAGCTGTTTTGACTGTCTGGCTCATGACCTGTAACCCCTCCTCCACCCTCCCATCAGGCATCATTTGGGCAGCCAATCAACGCAGAGCCCAACCTGTAGCTTCCCCGCTCCCCTCAGATTCAAGTGTTTCCAAAGGGGAGGGGAAAATAGTTGCATCTGATTCTCTACAGAAACAAAGAAAATATTTTTTTTTAATTTAATTAAATCAAATCTCTGCTTGACAGAAGATATGACGTAAATACTTAAACACATCAGGACGTGGGACCTTTGAGGCAAATACTTCCATTTGCATAAGAAGACCTAAAATTCAAATCCCAATCTTTTTATGACAAAAGCTAAAATACACTATTATTCTACTTTCTCATATTTTCAGATCTGCTGTTCAAAATGTTCCTCTCTATACACAGCTCACAAACTCTATAGCATGACTTAAAATAAAAAAAGCATAATTTTTTCCTTTTTTCTAAAAAGATATCTGCCAAAAATTGACAAAAATATTTACTTAATGTTTTTTTTACATACATTTTAAAAAACAGTCCATTTGAATCCAAACCCATACTTATGTGGTAATAGTAGATATTCTTGTCAGAAAAGTACGTAGTATGATTGTTACTGTACTTACTTGAGATTGGTATTGTGCTGTGTCTTTAATATTTGATCATCTTTTGCAGACAGTATGAATAGATTATTTTATGTTTATTGTCCAACCATTCCTTTTTTTCTGACATTAAAAGCAAAGCTAACTCTACCTCAGAAACAAACACTCCCCCCTGCCTCCCTCTCTTTAAGTGATTTACCGTATTTAATGCATAACAACATCTGCAGCCTCTGGGTAAAGGTAAGTCATCTTTGTGTCTCATCAGTCAGATGAACCAGAGACAAAGCTCTCTCTCCTTAGCTTAAATCATCGACCAAATTAAAAATCAATTGTGTATTGATTGGTGCTGGAGTCCTGTAGTCTTCATGCAGTTATCCCCTGAGCTCACAGTTCAGTCGCTTCAGTTTTTACAGAGGTGCTCTGATGTTTGCATTTACAGAGCAGATCTCTCTGATATTCAAACAGCGGTCAGGTGTTCACGCTCATGCTGAAAATGTTCTGGGTAGACCAAGTTATTTATCCAGTTCATTGAGGACATCAAGAGATCCCTTAATAACACTTTTGTGATACAAACGAAGACTTGAGGACAATCAGTGCATGAATATACTCCTGTAAACATTTAATTATCTGTGGAAGCTTGAAAGAATTTGTTTAGGGTACGATTGAGGTATAAGATGGATGTAATCATTACCGAGGATGTTTTCATGTCTCATCAGGACGGTCTGGTAGATCTCAGTCTCTCTGAACCAGCTGGCTTCCTCACGAGTGAAGAAGACTTTGACGGCCACTTTCTCTCCCCTCCAGCGGCCGAGCCACACCTCTCCATATCGCCCCTTCCCGATCTGACGCGACATCTGGATCTGCTTGGCAATTGTCCGCTGCACCTGAACAGACAGAAGAGGAGAGAAAGCTTGTTTTAGGATGCTTAATTAAGTAAAAACTCACAAATACTTTGACTTTCTCTTGAAATGCAGGTCACTGAAGAACAATGTGCAGTAAAGAAAACAATAGGTGCTTCTATATTTAGGCTGGAAGTTAATTTTACTGTGTAGATCCTTCAAAAAGGTTCATTTATAATTCAGAGCTGAGCCAGATGAGTCCATCAGTCCTGAACTGAATACTTAGAAGATCTGGACAAAATTGGCCTTTCTCACTAAGACAACTGTGATGAAGATATTTTGTCAGTTTGCAATATGAGTTTCACAAAATAACACAGAATTTTTTTTGGAACTGAAACTTGGGCTTCATGTATTAAAGCATCAGTGTTGGTAAAGAAGATCTTGAAAAAACAGCTTGACCATTACAACATAAAAGAAACAGAGAAAAAAAACAGCTTAACAAGAAGTTTGATAACTGACACTTAGTTGAACTTTGAATATCTGCTACTGTAATATTTAATTGCTGCATAAACCAATTCATGCTACATTTCACATTGGTCTGGATATCAGAAAAAAATGTAAAGTAACGAGGTAAAAACTAACTGTTATTTCACAACTTCCTGTAATTTCCAATTGGTAGAAGTTTTTTCATCACTTATTCTCAACAGAGCACATATATGACATCCAAAAGTTTTTTTATGCGTGTGCAGTGCGGTGTCCCTACCAGCAGAGGGAGCCCTGAACCGCTGCCTGAGCTCTGTGATTGGTGGATGAGGTCTTTGAGCGACTCTCCAGTTGGGATGAAAACTTCCTCCTCCTGGTTTTTGTGATACTGTTGACGCTCAGCCTGCAACTTGAACCTGAAAAACACACAAACAAACATAAATTATTGCATTGCATATTTACAACTGGTTATGCGTTATTTACTTCAGTATACAGGCTTGTCTACCAAAAACGACTGTTTTGTTAACTTTAAACAGTGTGAATTAAACATTGTGCAGTTCATTGTTTTTATGCCCATTTGTTTACTGGTTGATCCCTTCCTACAGCGACTTCATTTAAAACAAACCAAAATAATTTTTAGGAGGTTTATTCCCAAACGTAAGGCCTTGTGTAAGAGGAAAATTGTTTTTCATTCACCATGTCTGCAAGTAATTGGGAATACTATCCTTTTTTCTTCAAGAGCGAGCCGAAATGAGATTAATTTTTGTAAATAAAGATAGTCAGCAAGGAAAGCAGAAGAAAAACAGGGCTGCTCTTGCTGTAATTATAAAGGACCAGCGGCATCTATCAAGCTGACAAGAGTGCGACTGACAGCCTCAACACAAACACACTCGATAAGGCCTAAGGAACTCGTAATGTGAAACAGCTCTTTGAATAGAAAAAGGCACTACACCGCATGATGGATAAAAATACCACACAAGAGTTTTGTGATTATTTCCTTAAGTTGCTCTTTTTCCAAACTTTTAGCTGTGGACTCTCAATAGAGTTCCTGTTTTACAACTGTATTATCAATGTCTGACTGTCATTCAGAGGAAAGAAAGATATTTTACAGGAGCTGAGCTTAATTTGTGTATGGTGTAAGGCTGTTTAATTGCAGTCCACAGGGAGCAAAATCTCCATACAGCAACAACAGATATTTTACCGATAATGTCAAAGTCCATGGAGGAGGTAGGGCTGTAATTATAGGGATACTAATATCAGTTACAGTAGACTAATATTAGTGCATTTCTTTTAAAACAAAAACCTTTTTTTTATACTGTGCTCCTCAAGGAGAATAAAAGGTTTTTAAAGTAAGCAAAACAATTATACGTTTTTTCTATTAATACTGTGTTTTCTGTTACATCCAACACTACAGACTACATATTACAATGAGTAGCTACAAATAAGGAGATTATATGAAAAACTAGAAGTGATCCGAGAGCCCAGATTTCTGCCAAGGCATTTCTAATGGTCGGAGGAGTTTTTGTCAAAAATGTGTATAACTGCCTTATCACGCACTGTTGATAAATCCTAAAAAATTCCAGATTCAGATCACCATCAAATTCTATCCACTTCTTCTGTGTGCCACCAACACTCCCTGAAAATGTCATCAAAATCACTTGAGAAAAACTGCCCTTTTTCACAATGTTAACAAGTCCTTTAAAAAAATCCTGTGCACACATCCCGGTTCAGATCACAAACAAAACCCGATTATTTCTTCCCTGAGCCACGACCAACATGGCCTTAAAAACATTTTCGTCAAATTTCATTCAGAAGTTTTTGAGTTATTCTGTTATCAAACTAACAAACAAACGATGGCAAAAACATAACTTCTTTGGCATAGGTGAAAACCTTTTAATGCACTGAATCTGAATAAACAATTAGAAGCCAATAAAAAGGTTGTAAATTGCTATGGATGGAGCATAGATGATGTACCTATAGTAACAAACGACGACGACACAAATCAGCGTGCAGCAGCAGACCATCATAGAGATCAGGAAGGCGAGCCAGTGGGGGCTTCCCTCTGCAAACAGAACAGAGAACAGCGGTTAATCATGTCCACACACAGCTGATTAACTCCTGAACACTGAGGAGAGAAGGACTGTTACCTTGAGGAGCCTGAGGAGGGAGGGTTGGCTGCAAGTCTCTGTTACAGAAGTCTGTGTTGCAGCACTCAATGGTCCTCCTGGTCTGAGCTTTTGGGGAGTCCTGCAATCAAAACAAAAACAAAATCAATAAGTCAGGTCTGATCAACGGCTACAGCAGCTTCTTCTGTGTTCCAGAGTCTGCCTGTGCACCAGAGATTGACTAATCTGATGCACAGGATGCAACAATGATTACACTCAAACATCATTGCACTTCTTTTTGTTCACTCTGGCAGATGAAGTGAAAGACACTGTCAAGACACACTGAATGTAAGTTATGAAATGTCAGAGCTAGCCTGACACACCAGATGGACCGTTTAAATATTTCATTAGTCCATCAAGGAAACAGCCCATAGAAAGTGTTTGGGAATGGGCAGGACCTCACAATAGCATTTAGGGCAGGTGATTGGACGATCGTATCATCAATCACATTCATTACGGGCTGATCAGATAATGTAGTCGGCAGGCGCCACTGCCACAGTGTAGAGGACAGAACATCAGCCACTTTGTCTAACAAATCTCTGCAAAGCATGTCGGAAGTGGAGCAAAAATATCCTTTCTATTGAGAGGTTTGTAGTGTTATTTTTTTTTATTATTTGATAAACAAAATGTGGTCAAGATCTGATAAAACTGCTGCTGAAGTTGTTGGCATCAATGGACTGTGCCACGCATATTCACTGTAGATTGGAGCTTGGGAAGATGGACCAGCCTGATTTCAGATATTGAATGAGGTTGATCCAGCTAAACTGCAAGGTTATGTCAAAGCATGAGGAGAGGACTTTTACTTCAACAACCAGCCACATCCCCTCCCTTATGCACACCCAATTCACTGTGTTTGAGTCCCTTTAGCTACCATTAGCATTATGCCAATGTAGTGTATTTGAAGCCTCAAACCACATGTCCCTTCATAAAATTAACATAACCTGTACAATGTAAACAACAACAAAGCTCATTTAGATATAACAAACACATATACCTTAGTAGAGCATCCAATAAAAGCACTGTCCCTGAACTGAGCCCTGATTGGCTGAAAAGTGGGTGTCCCTTGCTAGATATTCTGTAGGCTTAATACAGAGCAAGGAGGAGGCACATATGTCTGATGATCTCTCATGTGGCTTCAGTTATAAGATGCTGAAAAGTAATCAAATATTTTTAGGCCGGTGGCACAAAAAATGACTAACATACTTCAGACTTAACATTGGTTGTAAGTGTGTTTCTTTGTGCTGAAACACTTTAGATTCTGGCTGTATGTTAATGAACCACTAAACTATGAAGCTACACTGTCCCAGGGCCTAGCCTGTAATGGGTTGTGTTTTTGTGTGTATGTACCTTGCACTGGAAGTGTGAGCCTTCATACTTCATGCAGCCAGAAGTGAGGATGGCTTCTCCGTGCTCATCTTCTTCAATGATGGCAAAACACTGACCGTTCGTCCTGAGGAGACACACACACACACACACACACACACACACACACACACACACACACACAAAAAGGTAAACTTATTAGCTGAAAAGTGGGGAAAACTGCCAAACAAAAAAAAATAACATTTCCATTCTTTAAAGCTGGAGATAAACTTTCTGTCAACTACACTGATGCAGAAATATGATATATTTCACACGACACCTGCGTCGATTCTGCATCAGTTGTGAGTGAGCTGCAGTCTACACATGAATGGTAGGATCAGTGTAGATGCAGAGGAGAAATGATACATCGATCAAATCAGCAGAAACAACTACAACAAAGTTTTAAAGACAAACTGATAAATAATGTCCACAGTCACCCACATCTGAATTTTATATGAGACTGTACAGACACAAACATGACTGTTCATCTAGCTGAAGATGGACAAACTCTCTTTATTCCCCCCTTAGATGAGGGAAACAAGGAAATACATTTGGTGCATTAATTTAACTAGTAACTGTGTAAATTGATGATTTTGTGTTGACAGCATAGTTGACTTTGGTTGTGGGTGTGTTTGTGTTAGCTCAGCCTCTATGGCTGTATTTTTTTCACATTTTAATGACTATTATTTTTTGATACAATGACAGAAAAAAACTTCACAATGAAGCAGTGGGGAGCACACCCTTTATTTTCACCTTGCTTTGATTATGACATCTATCAGCAACATCAACCACAAATCATCAGTTTAAGGTCACTTATTTGACTAAATCACCAAGAAAGTTAAGATGGTGCACGGAGGAAAATATGGTAGAAATGAAGTGCAGACAGTGAGGTGAAGTCTGACCATCAGTTCTGACTGTTGTCAGTTGTTAATAATTATTTCATGCTGACATTGATTATTGGTATTTATTTTGTTACTTTTAACCACCATGTTTGAAGTTTACTTCTTACACAACAGGTAGTTACATACAGCCAAAGGTCTTTTTGCTCCCTATAGCGTTAACCTCCAGTAACACAAGTCACAAACAGGCAAGTGAATAAACAAAAATGCTCATGACACTGATGATAGGTGGTGAAAAAAGATGATGTGTTTTGCAATTTTAGATTAACGTATTTAAATAGATTGATTTTATGAATTTATTTAAGTCAGAGTTCAGATTACTATCAGAGATTCTTGATTTCATGCTCCATGTCTGAACTCACTGGCAGGTGTTGTTGGTGGCGTCGTCAGGACAGTGTCCGGAGCAGTAACAGCTCAGGAATCGAGCAGCATCCTCAGGTGCAATCGTTGAATCCTCCCCCGGCCGCCGTGCCTCAGGTTTAACTCCCGTCCCCTGCAGGACATGGTCTGGATTCTGACCTGCAGCTGAACACAGAGAAACAGAAACAGGGTCAGGACCAGAGGTGAAGGCTAAGGTTACACCTTCACTAAGCTGTTTGTACTGCGCACAAGCATGTTTATGCTTGACCCCCAAAGTCAAGTTTATTTGACTTCTCCCTCATCCAGCTGGGCATACTCCCTGCTGAGAGGAGCAAGTGTGAACAACCATGTCAGGGAATTACCCAGGAGGACTACCCAGGCATTATCCTGGTAATATTAGGGCTGCATGTGTAAAAAGGTCTGAAGAGGAAGTATCAAAGGTGTAACACTGGTGAGAAGGGAGCACACATTCAGTAGTAGCTCTGTATGTGAGCATGTCTGCCTTTTATGTGTAGGGGAAACATGCACTGTGTCATACTCTCTTGCGCTCCTCCAAATCCACATCCCACTGTGAATTAACACAAATATAAAGTGTATACTAAACAAGAAACCAGTGTTTATGTTAGGTGTAAAAACTTCCCATTATAATAATATTTTTACTTATATAGCACCTTGATAAACAGATGTTTACAAAGTGTTTTAACATACAAAACAAAGACAGAAAAAAGGCAGAACTCTGGGTACAATAAATCAACAATCAAGTCAAACAGAGACCAAAAGAGTCAAATGAAAGGGCAGAGGTTCACGTCAAATGAAGCAACAAAAGAAATACTGTAGACAACTGTAGGCAACCATAGTACTATAGGAATATACTACATTAGTACAGATTAAAATGTAAATATGTACATATGAGTAATATGAGTAATATGAGAAGAGGTTTTTCATTTTAATAATGATAGTGGACTAAAAGACAATAAATAGATGCTAGATAGATGGATGATGAAGTGGACGACACATCAGGAAGATGGAGAGAAGAGGGTATATAGAGGACAGATATGAAAGGGAGTATATTAAAAAATAAAAAGATGGTAAAAACAGGACTAAAGCGATGAGAAACCAGTAAGGGGAGTAAGAACAGCAGAGATTGAAAATACTTTAATAAGTACTTGTAAAATGAATATATAGACAAAATAGAATTAAATGAATGACTAACAAAATAGATAAACACGTATGTAAGCAATAAAGAAAGCATTACGTAGAAGCAAGTCTGAAAAAATGAGTTTTGAGAAGTGATTTAAAAGAATTCACTGATTCAGCACACCTTATCTCCTTGGGCAGGTCGAGGGGCTCTAACAGAAACAGATTAATCACCTTAAGTCTTAAGCCTCGACTTTAGAACAGACAAGGAGCCCCTGCCCGAGGATATGAGGCTGCAGTTCTGATATGTAATTTGGGGTCAGACCTGTAAAGGCTTTAAAAGAAATCAGTAAAATCTTCAAATCAATTCTAAAATAGACAGGAAGCTAGAGGAGAAAAGAAAGAGGACAGCAGTGATGTGATGTCGTCTATTAAAACCAGTTACCAGCTACTGCGTTCTGGACCAGTTGGTGGCAGGAGAGTGATTTGTGAGAGATAACATGAAGGATGGAGTTACAGTAAGCTAACCTGGAAAAGATTAATGCATGGATAACCTTTTCTGAATCAGTGGGGGGAAAATGTATTTGATTTAAGAGATAGACCTGATTTGAACAAAACATGACTGGACTATTTTGTTGATGTGCTGTTCAAAGATGAGGCTGGAGTCAAAAATTACACCTAAATTTCTTGCAGATGGTGTAATATTGGCAGATTGTGGACCGAGGGTACTGTTTATCTGGGTGATATTTGGGTTTGGGTAATGGAAGAGTATAATTTCTGATTCTGATTCATTTAACTGTAGGAAACTTTGTGCCATCCAACTTTCAATATCCTTGAGACAGTCAGCAGGTAGTCATTTTGGATCACCAGGTCTCAGCAGTAGGTATATTTATGTGTCATCCGCATAACAGTGGAAAGACATGGTGCTGAATGATTTCAGCGAGTGGAAGCATATCAATAGAAAAAAAAAGTGGACCTAAAATAGAACCCTGTGGCACACCACAGATAATACGACAAGTTGAGGATGAGTGGTTGCCTATGGTAACCATGGAGGTTCACCATAGGCAACCACTTTTGAACTGAACTATCAACCACCATTTTTCTTCAGAAAAAAATATGTAAAAAATAAACATCAATGTTACATACTCTCTGTTAAAAATGTCAGCCATATTTTTACAATAATGCGAAGAACACTTTTTAAAAGGAAAAGTTCATCATGTGCAGTGACATGAATCAACTTCTTACCAGGCTATATGTTCTGCTGGTGCCTTTTATGGATTTATTATATATAGCTGACAAACCCGTGGATATTTGGTTGATCTAATTTTTGACTAGTGAAATAACAGACATTGTTGATGTAATGGTTGAGTCCAACATGACATCTAAAATGCAACATTTACTGCAGTCAAAACTATAAAACACTCGGAGAGCGCAAACCTCCGCCAAGGTAGGTTTTTTGTGGAGTTATATGCACAAATGCCGAAAATAGTCCTATCTCGCAATGTTAAACAATCCTTTAAAAAATTCCTGGATCCGGATGGTGATCCAGATCAGTCCCAAAATCGAATCATTTGTTCCTTATCCAATTCCACACATTTCCTGAAAATTTCATCCAAATCCGTCCATAACTTTTCAAGTTATTTTGAACACAAACCAACAGAAAAACAAACAAACCAACGCTGGCAAAAACATAACCTCCTTGGTGGAGGTAATTAATCTGTAAATATTTTGTCAACTTTAATCAAAACCAAATCTTTAAAATTCCTCATATGTTAAATAAATCATGCAAAGGAGACAGATTTTCAGTCTAAAAAGGGATTAATTCATTTTACCAGACAGACAATATTTTCCAGAATGCCAGTCAGACAATCACACAAGTGTTCAGGGAAGTCCTAATCCCTCCATCCTGCTGCTCTGATATTCTCTTATCTGTTTACTTCTGCTACCTTCCTCCTTGTTTACTTCACTCTCTCCTCCTCTGCTCTTTCTATTCTTTATTTTCTGTCTCTAACATTAAACTTATCTAATCTTCTTTGGTCTCTCCTCTCCCTGCAGTTCAGAGTAAAAACACTGAGAGGTGTTTAGACCTGCATGCTGTCATGTCTGGACATGATCAACCTGCACACCTACACTTTGAACTGCCTGGTCGTCATGGCTACAGTCTGTGTGAGTGTCTGTGTGTCTGTCACAGTGATACCTGGCTCTGTGGTTCAGCGAGTGTAGTGGAGGATCTAACATAGATCTGATGTGACTCTACAGACTGGAACGCAGACTCTGACTAATGTTTGACTCACAGAGAAAAACAGAAAATCTTCTAAAGACTCCTCAGTGTGATGTTGGCCTCACACTGAGCTGAGTCGGCACATTAAATCCTCACCAATGCACAGAGCGCACATCAACAAGGAGCTGCAAAAGTTACAACCTTTCTTCCAGAATCAAGAAGATTTCATTTTACTGGATAGCTTAAAACATCGATTGTTGTTTTGTTAAGGTTAAGTGTTATGTAACAATCACATGAGCTTTTATTTTGCTGAATATAAACAGTTTTAAACCTCAGCTCCAAAATGTGCATTTTCTCCCCATTCACGCCACTATTAACACTCTTGTGAAACATCACCTCCAATCTAAATGCTGCAGACAAAATGTGGAGAATGAGTTGACCTGATTCGCACCAGTTCCTGAGGCTTTTGATTCATGCCATTGTAGAGGAGGATATTATGAAAACGACAAAATATAATGTCAAATACTGCATCAAAATAATATGTTTCCGTGTGGACATGCTGTAATAGCCCTATCTCTACCTGAAACTGTATGCCACTTGACAACAATGGCAAAATACAATGTCATGCCCGTGCTACAGAAGTCACCGAGCTTATTTGGGCTTTTACAGCAAAATCTTCTGCTCCTCTACGACCACCATGAGCAGCAGGAGGACACGGAGAACAGCATACACCAGTGTTTGTTCACATTTTTCATGTGTGTGCATGCTTCATGTCTTCCTCTCTGTTTTAGTGTATGTTTGCCGCATTGTAACAGTGCCACTTACGAAGGCTGTCAGTTTTCCCAAAATCAAACTCCAATGGTATTCGAACATACATGCAAATAACCAGAGATATTTTATCTTATCTGTGTCTTCAATAAGGACCCTGCCGACCCAAAATACTACCACACAGCGCTTCTCAGATGTTTCGGTGTTGTTATTGTCCACCTGGAGTGGCTCTCATTGTTTACTTACATCAAGAGAACTGTGTATGTAGCTGATGGTCAGGTTGCACTGAGATCGCCCTCTGTTGGATGGAATGGTCCACTGCCCCAGGTGCCCTGATGTGCTGCTACACTTAATATTTTACATCCAATATTTATTTACACTTTGAGTACAGATATATATCCCCATGCTTGAACGGTTGTATCATACCACGGTTGAATATCGAGTATAAGGTGAAAGCCGAACCATTTAGAGGTCTTTCATATGTACTACATCGTTTTCAGTGTTTTCATGCGGACAGACATATTTCTTGAAACAATGCCATCTTTACAGGGAATGCTTTCAATACAAAAACGTTTTGACTCCATGTGGACAGGGCTGTTGAGTTGACACCATAGTTCAGATAGTTCAAACTACGGCCCAGGGGCCAACAGCACCCTGCAAACCATCTTAGTTGGCAAGTTAAAAACGCATTATGTAAAACTGGTCCACATGAGAAATTAAAGCTTGTGTATTTTGTTACTTTACTCTCAGAATTACCGCCATGTTTGCAGTTCACTTCAAATACAACAAGTGGTTTTACAGCCTAAGGTATTTTTGCTCCCTCTAGTGGTATCCTCCAGTATCAAACATCACATACAGGTGAGTAAATGGACAAAAACGCTCATGACACCAACAGATCCAAATGCAAGGAAAAACTGCAACTATTGTACATCTCCAGCCTAAGGAAGTTAAATGGTAATTTGTCCATTAAAGACGGTCATTAAAAAATGCATCACAATATTTGATTCTCTACTGAATAAGATGTCCCTTAAAAGATGACATTTTGGATTAGTATATTTATTCACTGCAATTTAGGCCTGGACCACAGGAATAGGATATATTCCTAAACACACATTTTTCCGTCCAGTTGGGCCTCTCAACCACACGAACACAGCGAGATAATTTAAAACAGATAAAAAAGTGAAGAAATTAAAAAATATCCAGTTGAGTGGATCCATGTAGCGATGTTAAACGGAGCTGGTGTTGACGCGATGATGTCAGGCGCCTAGCAATAAGCCACTGTAGCAACGGTATTACCGTTACCCTCTTCGCCGTTGGACACATACACTTCCAGAAACTCCTCCAGGATGTCAGGATATTTTGTGTAACAAGACTCCCAGTCGACATTTTCTTGGGCCTTTTTGTTTTTGTAATCCAATGTTACATGAAGTAACAAGTCCACCTCATCGTCCGTCCACACAAACGACTCAATTTTATTTGTTTTTTTCGCCATCTCCTTACTCCGTTGACTGCTTCTTCTTCCTGTTTTTGACTGCGCATGCTCATAACGTTCTTCTTCTATGGTTTTCACATTTTGCAACCTGCCACTTATCGGCCAGGCATGGCATTGCAGGCTTCAGAGGCGATCGTTTACAGTTTTGCCTCTTCGTATGGACAGAGATATTTCTGTGGTGTGGACAGAGATTTTTTTTTAAAAGAGGACAAAGATATCCGGTCAAAAAAATATCCATATACGTGTGGTCCAGGCCTTAGTGTCAGTTCTATCACTTGATATGCTTCATTTGTACATTTTCACAGCTAATACGCATTTTCTCATTTTTAACATCTCACTTTTGCAAAGTGAATTACATTAACATTATCTTAATTCAGTGACACAGAACTCACTGTGAGGAGTCCTGGATTATTGACAGGGGTAGTAAAAGTGGCACACAAATCTGCTTAGCCTGCACTACAAATGAAAAAGAAACAGAAAAGAAAATGTATTGATTTAGTCAATTCATCAAATTTGGAAGATTTAAAAAATATATAACACAATTTTTTCCTTGACACATTTCTGCCCCTCCTGACTCCCTCAGCTAAATCCTTCCTCGTGTTTTCATCAACCAGTGGCAAAACAACACTTTTTAAAGTCCTTTTCACACATGTAACCCATGATACTCCAGGGTAACCTTCCCACACAATTCTCTAACTTTCTTGTTCACACTTGGCCCCTCACCCTCACAGCAGGAAGTTTCTCTGCAGTATGCATGTCAGTGAATGGGGGGACTGGAGGAGAGCTAAATACCAGGGGGGCAGCTGGCAAATTTCAGGTTATTCCTGGGTAAAAAAACAAAAACAAAAAAAACTTGCATTTGCATTCACAAATGCAGTTCACGTAGGTAATTTCAGGATACTATGACACCATTCACACTTCGAAAAAACACGCTGAAATTATCAGAACTGTACAAGGTGAGCCATATGTGTGAACACAAGCAGCAGAGTTTTTCCACCCGGATGTTACCCAGGTAATTTTCTGGTGCCCTCCTGGTATTTTATCTGCGTAAAGTCAGAGTGAGCTGAAGTCTGAATGCAGCAGCAAACAGCCAGAGTAATTCACTGAGGTGAGTGGAAAGCGGTGGAGGACATCATCCTGCGCAACATCAGAGAAGGGAGACTTGACAGGACGTGCTGCTGTTGGATGAGGAGCAGAAACACTGCAGCTTTCTTGTAATTGTTGTGCACGTAGTGATCCTACTTCATATTCACTTCAGTGCTTCAGAGCTCCTCTGACTCTTCACTGGATGTTGTTATTACATGTACCACTTAAGTAGGGATGTAAATTGTCATAGTGATCATAGTGAAACGCTCTGCTCTGCCCTGCTGCTGTATTACAAACACTGATCTCTGCTGCGCATGTTTAACATCGTGTTCTGCCGACCACCAGGGACCACCCCCTGCTGAGAAAAGCAAGTATAGACAACCATGTCAGAGCTGGTGAGCCGCCTGGGTATTATCCTGATAATATCAGGTTTGCATGTGTGAAAAGGGCTTTTTTCAGTTCTTTCCTGCTAGTGTTAAAGGGGTTTAAGTTGTGGCATTGTTTTGAAATAGAACTATAGAAAATTTACATGATTTTCAGAATGTCACGCCCTATCATTTTTTAGCACAAGCAAAAAAACATTTTGAGACTTGTATTTTCAATAAGATTAGACAATAACAGAGATTTTTTATGTTAAAGTGCTGTGAAAACAGTTCAGCTTTTCCAAACTACATAAAATACCTTTGATGACGCAATGACAGCATGCACTTATATTCAAAGAGTGCAGTTTCAGTTTAGTTTGGTGAAAAGTTTCATGAAAGGGGAAAACTTGTATCTTGAAATTGTTATTTGCAGTTTTTTTCTTTGAGAGCGGAAGAAAATCAATTCAAACTGTAAAATCAAGTTTTATGAGAAAAGATCTGGGACTTTATTTTGATGCCATACTACCCAGCTCTAGCTGTATCGGATAAAGAGATGTTGCATGTGATAATATTTTGTTCCAACACCACTCAACAACACACTGACCTTTGGCCTTCATACGCTGTGGCAGATGAGGTTCTTCATGCATATCTACTTGAATTAAAAAGACACTGAAAATAAATCAAACTGAGCACCAACGCCATCATAAGTGGACCTGAGGAACTTCACAGACAGGTTCAGCCTTCCTCTCAGACAAAGGCTGCTCTGATTGGTGGAGTTACGAGGGTGGGAGGAAGGAGAAGCGAAGGGAGGGTGGGTGCGCTGAGGCTGGAAATGGCTGCTCGGCTCCTGTCTCCATCCACATGTGTGCTTAATTGTGCCGGCAGTCGGAGTGGAGACTGAGGTCTGGCAGAGAGGACGCTGGGTAATCAGACTCTCTCCATGTGCTCTTAAAGTCACAGCGCTGCTTCAGACTGACTGTTTATTTACATCAGGCAGCAGCAGGGTGATGAAACACTCTGATCTCTCGCTCTGTAGTGTACAGATCTGAGCGGCCAGAGGAGACAGGAATGATGATGATGTGTCCGATGATGAAACAGCCGGTGTGGTCTGCAGACTAAATGTTAGATGCTCTGATACAGAGAAACTTTATAGCTGTGGGTTAGTCCACAAAGATTCACTGACTGTGATTATGTTTTGTACAGGACGATAAAATTTAAAGCATTAAGGAATCCATACAGAAGATGCAAAGTGAAAAAAAACTTTATCTATTTCAGTAATAACATCCTATTTTCATTTTCAACTCAAGGTCAACCTTGTCAAAGACGATTGCTGCTTTTTTTGCCTCACAACAAAGTTAAATGTCTTTTCATTTAAATTAGGAATACAGATCGGCAACAGTTTAACCCGTTTAACACCTTTTATGATACCTCCATCTAATCAACAGGATCAACAAATTACTTAAAAAAACATCTGAATACAATCAGATGAATGATAAAAATGTCCTCAAATGGATTATCAGCTGCCAAAAACAACTAATGTATCAAATGTGATACAAAATAATATTTGTTAAATTTTACGGAAATTTTATTTTCATAAAAGTGAAATAAACATTTAAGTTCCGAAAAAATCAGAATTTTCTTGCTATAGTTTGAGTTTTCAGGCATTTAAGTGTTAACATTGGTATGAGCTGATGCTGTCTCTTTTTACATACATTGACCATCAGCAAATTTCGATGGAGTGATCCAGATATCAATTTCTGATGTACATCTGTTCTGTTCTATCAAATTAATGCAAACATCTGGCACACCAACCCGCTGATTCAGAGATATTTTTTTAATTTAGCAATAAAAATGACCTGTTGGACAAACTCTGATCTGTCTTCATGTTAAAACATGAAAGAAAATATTGGCATTGTGGGAAAATTATGCCAAAGGAGGTCATGAGGAAAACATGTATATCGGCTACATTTCTGTTATAATCATTGGTATCCAAACTGGCTCTGATTCTCACAGTCTGTGCATCACTAATACAGATGTTAGGGATGCATAATATTGGAAATTTGCCTATATCCGATATGTAAACATTTCTGAAGTCATTGTCACCTATACTGATGTCAATACAGATTTGTTTTTACAAGAGCACAAAGCCTCCACTCACCACCAACAACTGACCTGTTTCTTTGATAGTTATTGTTCATATGTGTGGAAAAAGAAGTAAAACAAGAAAAAAAACAACATTTCATTTCTTAATGACCAATTTTTCCCTGAAAAACATTGGCTGGCAATATCTGCAACAATTTTCATTTCTGCCAATACTGTTTATCAATGTTTTCGGCAATTACCTGCCAATTGCTACTGCTCCAAGAATATTATGCAACCTCATAGACGTGTCCTTTGTCCTTTGTTTAAACCCAAATTGTACAAATGAACAATTGCATATTAGCTGAGGAAGTTAGCCATCAGTTTGTAAATAATTACCTATGATGCTCCCAAGACAAAAAAAATAATATTAACAGAATTATTCACATAAGATACGCTCGACATATGGCTAAAAAATTGTAGGAAAAATGAACAAGAAAGTACATGCATGAGTTATACAGTAAGTGTAAGGAGAAATGAATGTGTGTGAGTGGCTGGCTTGAGTAAAACCACATTTAGCTGCTCTGACCTCATGCAAGTTTACAATTTGTCCAGCATGACTCACTGACTTCAAATATGGAGAGTAATTGACTTGATCAATATCATGGTGACTCAGAGAAACCTTACTAAATCAAGGGAAACCAAGGTTAGCATAACATTCATATATCAACATCTGTACTGTTTTTTGTTTGGTAACAATGAAAAAAAGAAAAAAAAAAAACTACCCATACATAAATTTAGTATATGCATAATAAACAGGGTTTTACAATTGAAGCATTCAAAGGAAAACGTTGTACTATGCTGTGCTACACAACTGCTGTATTGTCATTTTAAGCTATGTGTCTAGTTTGGAACAATAACTGAATTCACTTAAGATTACAGCTTTTGATTATTTTTGTCTTCAATCAACAATATGGCTACTAAAATTGTACAACTGATGGGCACGTGACCCACGTGGAGTGCTGGAGGAGGAAAAGAGAGTCTGCTAACACTGACCACTGAGTGGAGCTGCAGCACAGGCCTTCTGATTTTCTTATGTACAAGACACACGTCTACATCATATGAAAATCATAGAAAACCAGATATTAATGCGAATGTTATGTTTTAGGCCTGTTGGACCTTTATACAGCATCGAGGATTACGGATGTGTGTTTCCAGCAAGATATCTCTCGAAATTAGACAGTGATTATTTGAGGACCAGAAGTAATTTTGCACTTCTTCATTTTCTCTATTTTTTTCACTGCATTTTTGATGTGTTTAAATCTGCTGTTTCGGAAGTAAAGAAAAGAAACTCTTCATCATCAAAACATTGTCGAGAAGTAAATCTAGAATTAGCTTGTTAGCTAATAGTGGATCACTATCAGCTGTTACTTTCTGTCACTGTTTTTGGGCAGTCATTTTATTAAAAGGACAATATCCTGATCACAAAACACAAAAAATTATGTCAACATATAGAAACATCTGTTTGTTGCTACTGTCTTAAGTTACAGACAGTGGAGTCCGGCAGCATTTATCCATTATTTGCTTGTCTCTAAGTTTCTATCTATGGGATCTTTAGAAGCACAATTTGGGCTCAATATCTCCGATGTAAGTTCACCCAATTAAAATATATCCATCTATCATAAAACAGGTGGTTGGCAAAAAAGACTGAACTTGTCTCGAGCATAAAGCAGGGGAAGTGCTCCACAAGCGTTTGGCATCACATTAAAAACATCTATGTGTGCTTATGTCCTTACAACCCTTATACAGAGGCTGTCGTGCTTGATGCAGAGCATAGGCTCAAATTCCTCCTGTGGCCTTTTTACCCTCATGACATTCACCATTCTTTCTGTCCTTGGTTTCCAACTCTATCTACTGTCCTCCCCTTGTCTAATTTTACCTTACCAATTAGCAAACACGTTTTATTTGGACGATCACATTAAAAAGGAGAAAATGTTTCTGTTTGAACACCATGAATCACGCATCATTTTGCCTTTTTGCTCTAAGGATGAATTGTATGATTTACAGTGACTGTTTCCAAAGTATTTATGTGTTAATTATCTGAAGTTATCAAGCTAACGTTTGTCAGTTTACATTTCACATTAATCATTTGCTGTGACTGTTGTTTGAGGTAAGAATGTATTTAAGATGAAAAGATTCAAGTAGCATGAAAGTACATTAAATGTGTACTATAGGTGATTATTTATGGCTGGCATCATCATATTTTAGGAGTCCTAAAATACAATTCACTAAACAAAATGATCCTAAATTAGGACAACAGCATTTTTTCTACTGCCTCACACTGCCCCTATGGTCTTGGTCTTGTTTCTAAACCACCGCTCTGTGTGGCTGCTGTATGTTCTGGCTCCACTGTGATGGAGTCTGAAGCCTGTAGGGAATCACTGACACATCCTGAGTGACGCCTGATGCTGCAGAAACACTGCTGCTGCTCCTCCAAACGGAGAAAAACAACAAGGGAGAGGAGGGAGGAGAGAGGAGGAAGATCAGCTGTCAACCACAGAGAAACCACGGAGAACAATCACTGCCGCCTCCCTGCTACGACCTTGGAAAAAAAGGGCAAAAGTAGGCAGGATGGACCAGGTAAAAAACAAAAAAACAGAGAAACTACCACAAAGCATGAGAGGTGAGGAAAATGATTCATATAAAAAGTTTTACCCCTTTGGAGGTAAAAAGGTAGCGTGGAGACCTTCAAAAAACTGTGCTATAGAGGTTGAATTAAGAATATTTTTGGTAAAGCATCTTCACTGCCTTCAAGTTCTCTAAAGCAAACATGTGCAGCATGAACAAAGACCTGGACAGAAGGAGACACAGGTTCTCTCTGATTACAAGCCATCATCATTTTGTGCAGGTTGACAGGACAGGACGACGTATCCTGAACTAAATCTGCCTCCTGATACAACATCCTGCAAGACTTATGTCACCTCTCTGATGTCAGTCAGCATGAGACTGAACTTCAGAAACTACAGCCAAAAGCTGTTCTGTGCACTTTGTGTTCTGTTTATAAGTTAAAAAATAATCTTGCAGTGAAATAAAAGGCTGTAAAGTCATTTTAGGTTTTAATTTCTGTTGTGTGAATCAATTAAAACATGTAAAAATGCTATTACTTATACAAAATACAGCAAAAATCAGTTTTAGATTTTGATAGTTATTAAGTTTTGATACTTTTAAAAAGTCTAAGTTTTGCTCAATTTACTAACTTTTCTACTTTTTAAACTCTGCAGTAAGGGTGTGCATCGTTAAATGATCTGGCAATATGATACACACTTCCATTCAGAGGTGATAGTATGATTTTGATCACGATACATAACAAAACTGTAAGCAGGGAAATATTTTTACTTAACTGTCTTTTATTTTACTTTTCAAGTATATCGAACCTACAGTACTATACACATAAAAATACAGCTCCTCATCAGAGTTACTTATATAAAGCATGGTTTCTTTGACATGGATTAATTTTACTGTCTGCCCCAGAGACAGAAATTATAACATTAAACATAACAGAGACAGAAGTACATTAGTGTATTGATATTTTCTCACACCCTTACAACACAAACACACTGAAGATGAAACTCTAACTGCCTGGGGTGAATATATGGATACTGCTTTCGACTATAAGGAAGAGATTTGGTTTGATCATGTAAGAAGTAGAGATTTTTGTGTGATGTTGATGTTGCACTTTCACTACAGCAAGTTCTGGTCTATGATGTGTTATTCTGCAGTTGTTGTAAGAGAATATAAACTATGGATGTTTTTGGGGTTTTTTTAGAAAAAAAAACCCATAAGGAATATACATAGAAACACAAAAGCAAATGTACCAAAGGAAGAAAGAAATAAAATCATCAGGATAAAAAAAAACATGAAAACCAGAGCAGAATATGTTTAAATGTTGAAATAAAATCAAGATCTAAAGTAAAAACAAAACACTTACAAGCATTGTTTTGTTGTCTAACAACTTATTCTAACTTTCCATGTGCTTTCTTATTTTATTAAAGGAGTAACCCTTTGGCTTTGTGTTCAGCGTCCACTTAACGGACTTTCCCAAGATGTTTATTCGACTGAGTCTGCGTAACTGTGGAAACAGCAGGTTGTTGAAAACTTCCTGATGAGGTACCTACCAGCCAACACTCATTAAAATAAAGAGAAGCTGTGCAGTAAAGCTGCCTCAGCTGACAAATTTTAATTCACTTAATACATCTGAAAGAATAGTCATTTTGTCAGAGAGAAAACAACTCAAACAATCCATACATCCAAACTGAACGTATGGACTGGAACTTTAAAGATGTAAAAAAGAAAAAGTAGAAATTTAAACATTTTCGAAAAACAAGCAGCAGGAAATTAGGAAACAGGTAGAGCTAAGGCTTAAAAACAAGGAGACAATTTTAGGGGGTGTAATATTAAATAAAGTTTTTTTCCAGTACAGACCCTAACAAATATCACATCATGAGGACTTAAAGTGATAATATTGAACTTCTGTACTAAAACATTACCAGAATATTTGGGAAATGTGGAAAAGACACTCTTTCTTTGAAGGTATTACGAAAGACCTCTTTCTTACTTTGCTTTTTTTGTACAACTGATCGCTAAAATAAAGTATAATTTTAAAACAGATGGTCAGAGACAAATTTAAGGATAAAAAGAAGGGCCTTAATTCCAGCCTGAAACTTCAGATTAAGGCTGTGTATTGGCGAAAATCTGGCGATGCGGTACACATCATGATACATGGATGACGATAAGGTACATCACAATATATTACCATACTACGAACAAGGCAACATTTTACAACTTTTTGATTAAAAAGTCCTTTTCAATACAAATCAATAAAGCATTAAGAATCCCAAAGATTGTGTGCATGAAAATACAGTTTCTAATTAGAGTTATTCATATAAAACATGGTCCTGGCAACATGTATAAACTGTTTTGTCTGTCCAGGTGACAGAAATTATAGCAATAAAGTGACAGAGAGATAAAGAGAGTAAAATGACTGAAAGTCTGCTGCCTACTAGCAGCTAGATGAGGTGGCATTAAAATGCAAAACATTTGTCCCAAATTTCTTTAAAATATTGATCAATTAGAAATAAACACATTTCACTAAAAATATTGATACAGCATTGCACAACAAAATATAGCGATGTACTGGTGTATCGTTATTTTTTACACCTCTACATCAGATTAATGCAGAAGGTATAATAAGATGTATTATTATTAAAGATCAGGATTTAACTGTACAGTAGCATTAAGTTTGTACTAAAGCAGACATCTCAAATAAATACAAATTTCAGATTGATGATTCGTTTTAAAGCCGTCATTCCCTAAACCAATTCCATAATAATAATTTAAAAAAAAAAACATTTGTAAGCTATATTTCAGTTTCACATCCTCTCTGTTGTAGACAAAGGTTTAATAGAATTATGAAAACATACTGTTGAAGTGAGGTGCGTTCAGGGACTGTCAGTCCTCACAGGCTGTGGCAGAAATAAATCAAGCCAGAGGAAACAAACTCTGTGTCCAAGAGTGAATAACTCTCCAGAGGTTCTGAGAGATATTTCCGGAGAACAATGACTGTTTGGAGGTTTTAGCACCGCGGACAGCTTGTGCGGTGCCATACAGGAAACAGTTTATGTGCAGGGAGGAAGTGAGAGCGGCAGCAATCATTTCAACAGCTTCCTGCAGGAGGGAGTGGAGGACGGGATGGAGGGAGACTTTCTGAGGGCCGATACAGCTGCTGATAATGGAAACCTCATCTGACATGTAACTAGACATGAATGTGGGCAGAAGATCAGGAACATAGGTGTTTCTATTGAGGCCGCAGCTTCTTTAACTGAGGCAGTGATCCATGAAATGCATAACTTTATCATGCTATGATGCTGCCACACGTACAGAATTAGTCCTTTGCTGATGTCTTTAGTATTTTATGAATATTAAATACTTACTACACAAAGAACAGGGATCATCAACTTTATTCATGTGTGGGACAGTTTTTTTCCAGACAAATGCTGTGGGTGTTTGATTTTAGTATAAACTGAAATAATATGAATTTTGTTAGTCCAATTAAAGAATCATTAGTCGAGTATTTTTGTTTTCTCTCATAATATGTGCAAGTTTTAGCCTTTAAAGGTGAGAACAGCCCCTATTACACATACTGCTGCCAGCTATATGGTGGCAACTGAGATTATCTGGTTACTTAAGTACTCTGGTGCTAGACTCAGACTCCTGGTTGAAGGTGGTGGATTCACTGTAAAAAATGATCTGTAATAAAAATAAAGTAATTCCTGATAACGTTTCAACCTCAGCTGTTTCTGTCAGCTGTGTGAATTTCATGAAAACAAACTTAAACTCTAACATATCTTGTCCTACTCACTTTTTCTAAGGGGCTGGGAGCTGAATGACAAGCTGAAGGGAGCTTGATGTGCTCCTCAGGCTACCAGTTGATGATCACAACAATAACAGGTTCATTAGAAAGGTATGATCAAAATTACAAGAGAAATGATAGCTAGAAGTGCTCTGAGAACACAAACATTGGCTGAGGAATTTCCAACATTGTCAGGTGAGTTATTGTCAAAATGTGGGAAAACTGCCTTATCCCACCTTGTTAACAAATCCTTATAATCATTTTGGATCACCGCCAAAATCAAATAACTTCCTCCCCGTGCCATGACCAACATCCCCTGAAAATGTCATCAAAATCAGTTAAGAACTTATTGAGTTATCAGCAAAAATGTGGAAAACTGCCCTATCCCAAACTGTTAACAAACCATTTTAAAAACATCCTGGATCTGGATTTAGATCACCACCAAAAACTAATCACTTCTTTCTTGTGCCATGACCAACATTCCCTGAAAATGTCATCAAGTTGGTCTATTATCCTATTCACAAACAAACAAACTAACCATCCAACAAAAGCCAGAAAAACAGTCCTCCTTGGCAGAGGTGATAATGGGGAGACAATCTTAATGAATGACTAATTTAATAGTAATAAAAAAAAAGCTCTATTTATTCCACTTACTCTGAGCGTGTTTCTGTGTGTGTGTATTGTGTAATCAGAGCGTTTGAGGCTCACAGCTGGTAACACTTTAGACAGACGCTCCCTGCTCTTATCAGCCTGCTCTGTGTGTTCGTAGGTCTGCGATTGGTGGCCTAAAGTATGACCTCTCGTACCTCCTCTGGATATGTTTCACTCAGATCAGTGATAAAAATAATGTTATTTTTAACTGGGTAAGAAAATCCTGGCATATTAATCAAAACTAGGGCTTAGACGATTCCTCGGATAATCCGATTACTAAAAATTCTTGAGGCAAATTATGTGTCTCAGGATTTGTTAGGAACTACTTTTTACCAATAGAAAAATATGTATTATGATTTTGGGATCCCGTTTGTTCTCAAAATGTTCAAAAAAGGAAATAATTAATTGTTCATTTAAAAGATCAGGCTTGTTTTCTGTTATGTATTTTACTGATGCTTTTCAATAAAACTGAAGTGATTCAATGTAAAAAAAAATTGCAGTGTGTGCAATGTATCCCTGATTAATCGCCAAAATAATCGATAAAGTACTCCATTACAAAAAGAATTGATAGCTGAAGCCCTAATCAAAACAGTGTTAAGACCCTGCTGCATTTACACCATCAATAGTTTTTTAAATCTGTGTCTACTGAAGCATAGACAATTAATACAACCACACAAAAGCAAAACAGCTGTTTTAAAGTGGACTAAATCCAAACTAACGAAGATAAAACTGGTGATTTCAATCAGCATTTGCTGCTGAATACATAGCTAATTAACTATTAACCTCTTTACAATCAGTTCCTCGTGTTTTCTTTGAAAAGAATCACAGGTTTCTGATGGTGCATAAAGTAAAACATCAAAATCCTGCAGCTTTTTACCAAACTGACACCACCACACAGCATCTACTTAAATCTCAAACAGAGGGGATTAAAGTGATCTGTTTCCTTTGTGCTTAGGAGGAAGGGGTCATCACTTCTGTTTCCATGGGTACATTTCTAAAGTCTCTGTCATTATCAGTCAATTGACACTTGATCAGGGCTCTAACAAAGGGTTGCTGGTTCTCATCTGTGTGCAGGGAGGGGGTGCTGTTTACACAGGAGGGGAATAATGACTTTTTTATGTTAATGTCAGTCTCAAAGTACTGCTTATCTCACTCTATGCAAACTAAAGACTTAATGAATAACTCAAAGGCCAGCACTGTTGCATGTTAAATAAAAGAAAACTGAAGGTGGATTAACCCCTGAAATAACATTGGCCTTGTTAATGCAACACATTAACATCTGTTTAGGCATTACAAGTGGTCAGCCTTAATGCTTTGTGTGTATACATTTCAATATGCAAAAAAGTAGACTGATACCACACTCCTCAGACACTATATGGGTTTGGTCTGGGCTGCTTTAAATGTGTTGATTTGATTATGTAGACTCAGTGTTGACTGACACTGCAACATCCACTGACATCATCTGCAGAGGGCTAACCTCAACTAGTCCACTACTGTAAGACACTGAATTATATCTATATCTAAAGTGATGACCTGTTTTTACAGCTGGTCTATCAATAAAATCATATCCAAACTCCTCTCTTTCACACAAATGCACTGATTTCCCCTGCATCATCAATAACATCTCTGTTCTTCTTTACATGATAGATGATTAGTCTGATGTTTTGTAAATGTTATTGTCTGGTATGCTGATTTGGTTGGTAGTCATAGACAAGCTGACCAATCAAGTGTCATTCAAACTTTATACTGGGTTCATTCTTTGTATGGATAGGAGGCAGGAGCGGTTCCAGTCAAGAAATGGTTACAGTGAGCTTAAAGACTTCACATGGCTTGCTCCTACACTTTACAAACTTACAATCATTGACTTCTGCTAAGTTCTATGTGACTTGCAAGACGCAGTCAGTATAGATTACAACAGGTGTCTAAAGAGTAACTAGATTTTACAAAAAAAATGACACTAGCAGCACAATGTATTATGTCTTTGGCTGTGTAAATTGGAATCAATAAAATAAGTGATGGTTAAATATCATTATAATGGCATTAGCATCAGTAAAGTCTTGTCAGTTTCGATCCTTTTCTCTTAGGTAACAACTGTGTTAAATGGTTTAACCTCAAATGTGCGGCCTTAAGGATCAGAGCTTTCAAGAGAGGTAAACCACATTTAGGTTGTCACAACACCTGAATTCATTTTGATGCTAGAAACAATCTTTTTTTTTATTTCAGTCAGTCCCTTATAGTAACAGGACCTTCAGTAGAGGTCTTCTAACCTTAAGTTATATCTCAAGTCCCCATTCACGCTGCCTGTTTTAGGCCAAAATATTAAAGGATAAGTTCGGTTTTTTGACATCTGGACCTTATTTTTAGGATTGAATACGCTCGTAGACTCACCCAGACAATTTTGTCGGAGCTCGGAGCCATTTTCGAGCAATTTAGATCCATCCAACGGCGTGTTTTTCTCATGCCATAGTAGCAGACGGGGCCAGAAATCGAAGCCCCTAAATCAGACATTATCTGCTGCGAAAATCACTCCTCCTCTGTTGCCATTGCCGTGCAATGTCCACAACAACACCACTAGTTAGCCCCCATTCGTGGACGTGCAGTGGTTACTTGTTCTCTGGCCAGCTGTTCGGCTCTTTCCCTCTGCATCCTCCTTTCAAATAGCTCCTCGTCGGTATATTCTGGCTCAAAACGATACGGGCATCCATTATACTCAAAGTCGTCGTCAGACACTTCTACATCGGATAAATATTCCGCCATGTTGCACAAAAATAGCCGTGTAGCCGTGTAGCCTAGCAACAACAGCGGCTCTACTCAGCTGCGCTCTTGCGGTGCATGTCTGTGACGTCACCAAAAGTTACCCATCCTTGTAAAGCCCCGGATGACCATAACAACGGAGTTGAGCTGACATGGTGATAACACTGGCCGTTCATTTATAAAATGTAGCTGAAATGAGCAAGTTTCGCAGCAGATAATGTCTAATTTTGGGGCTTCGATTTCTGGCCCCGTCTGCTACTATGGCATGAGAAAAAACGTCATCGGATGGATCTAAATTGCTCGAAAATGGCTCCGAGCTCCTCCAAAATTGTCTGGGTGAGTCTACGAGTATATTTAATCCTAAAAATAAGGTCCAGGTGTCAAAAAAACGAACTTATCCTTTAATATCCCCATGATGTTTCAACTCCACTCTGAATGATGCAGAGTAGTGCAGCATTGCAGTGCTGAAAAATAATGGTGGCCACACAAAATATTGACACTTTGGACCCAATTTGGACACTATCACTTAGGGGTGTACTCACTTTTGTTGCCAGCAGTTTAGACATTAATGGCTGTGTGTTGAGTTATTTTGAGGGGAAAGTAAAGTTACACTGTTATACAAGCTGTACACTCACTACTTCACATTGTATCAAAGGGTCATTTCTTCAGTGTTGTCCCATGAAAAGATATAATAACATATTTGCAGAAAAGTAAGGGGTGTACTCACTTTTGTGCGATACTGTATGCCATATGTAAGTGGCGCTGCTGCAGACCTGTACTCTTGTTGCTCACAGTGGCAGTAGAAGAAGAATAATTTTAATAATTGAATAATTTTATTTTGCTGTTAAAGCCATGAAAAGCTCAGTAGCTTCTGAAGCATGAACACAACACCATATTCTGCCATTGTTTCTGCTGTTGTCAGGACATGCAGTTTAATGGAGAAGTGGGCTATGACATCACTGTTCCTGAAAATATCCCTATTTGTCGTACACACAGAAACGCCTGAATTCGTCTCCGTGTGGACAGCCCCTTGGAAACATAGACATAAGAGTCTGAAAGTCTTACCTTCAGCTCCAAGGGTCAGCAGAAGAGCGGTGGCAATCACAGCCAAACAGAACGTTAGACCTGCCATCCTGCAGCAGGACTGGATTGAGACGAGGCCTAAACAGGGCCCAGTCTGGGCCGCTATATACGGAGGCCTTGGGTCAGGTGGTCGATTTGTTGGAGACTTTGTGGACCAGATAAAAGGTCTTAAATCCACAGCAGGAGGTGGGAGGTGGGGAGGGTGGGTGTAGGAAGAAAGATGAGGCCTCAGAGGAAGAGGAGCAGGGGGGGATGGAGACCACAGGATGGGGTTCAGGTATGGGAGGTGGTATCACAATATCAGGCCCTCTTCTGTCTCATGAGCTCTTTGGGTCCAAAACCCTGATGAAGAAAGAGAAAAAAGTTAGAACTGAGTTTGTCATCAGCTGATGAACCAAAGATGAATCAAGAGGGATGAACACGATTCAGTACAACAGACTTTAAGTCTTAAACAATGTTCTTGACAAAATGTGTTTTTATACAAAGGCGTGTAGTGTTGCAGTCAATGAAAACACACTCCAGTGTTACAGAACAGAAAAGAGTATTGTGTGGTGAAGAACTCTAACTCTGTTCTGCTGCATTCATGCTTAGGCAAAACTCCAGAAAACTCCCAAAATGGGTGATGTAAGGATATATTTCAAGGAAAATGGTCAAGTTATTAACCCAGTTTTACAAGACAATATTTTTTACATGCATCTTTATGAACTCATTCATCTGTTAAATTGAACTGATACGCACCACAGTCAGTGTAAGGGCTCTTGCTGGCATAACGGGTGACAGAGGTGTGGTGTCAGCACATATAAGTAAACTTTGACCCCAAACAAGTCAAAGTTTAAAAGGAAATTGATTTTAAATAGGAAATTGTTTTAAACTGTGATGCTCATGTTACATTTGTTTATTTTTGTATTGATGAAAGTATGATTTGAAGAACTTCACTACCTTCTGTCTTGTGGGGAAATTTCCTGCTTTAAATTAACTTCTCAACAAAAACGTTCAAAATGTTTAAGGGCGATTGACCTGAGCTCTATGAAGAGCATCTGTGAAAAACAAATGTAGTTCATGGTTCACTCTTGGTTGTTCCTGTTAGTCTGTATTCAATAATGCAGATTAAAAAAAAACACTATTTAGAATTTGACTCTTGTCCCTTTATGTATCTATGAAAATGCAGAGCAGAGACAAACTTGGTTTCAAACTTTACAGCGTATAAACTTTGTCTCAGATTGGTTTCTTTCCTTCCCTTCGTCTTCAGAGTGCTCTGACCCAGTGGCCCCTGCTGGCCCAGCGCTGGCCTCCGACGGTCCAACTAACTACCAAATTATTTGTCATGGGATGTTCTGCAATTACAGGCGCTGGCCCTGCGCAGCGCTAGCAACGGCAAGTCGCAATTAGTGGGTGCTGAAAGGGATGGAGGAGTGTGTGTGTATGTGTGTTTGTGAGTCTGTGTATGTGTGTTTGTGAGTCTGTGTGTGTGTGTTTGTGAGTCTGTGTGTGTGTGTGTTTGTGAGTCTGTGTGTGTGTGGCTGAATTAGTGGCGATCCACAGCCGGTGTCTGTCACTTTTCATTTGCCCGGGGGGGACAAAGAGGTCCGACCTGTGACCCACTTTTCACACATCTCTGGCCGAGGAGGCACAGAACAAAGACACAAAACTACACACTGTGAACAAGGACAAGTGTGTGTATTATTGTGTGTATATGTGTGTATTACTTGCCATCAATGAAGGGAAGTGAGGTTGTTGTGAAATGGGGAACGAGTGTGTGAAAAAGTGCCAAATTAAAGAAAGAGCGGCCATGTTGGAGAGCGCGTGTGAAGGCTTGTAATGTATTTTTATGATGACCAACAGTGAGGACATAAATGGATAATTTCTGAAAAATTGTAAATGGCACAGGGGTTTCGGGTTAGGATTGGGATGAGGAGTGTTTTTGTAAAGTTTAAGGTTGTGCCTTAAAGAGTTAGGGATTAAAGTATTGTCACAGGGTTACACTTTGGTCACTTTCACACCCACAGTTAGGCAGGCTCGGTTCAGTTCAGGGTTGAAGTTGCAAGATTTTTCTTTTTTTTTGGTTTGGTTTTCTTTCACACTGCTCTTTGTCAAGCGCAACAAAGCCAAGACTAAGTATATGTAATTTAGGCACCTGCCACAAGTTCGGGCCATAGCTCTGGCCTTCGTTTTTCTGCCATCCAGCCTATTGTTGTACAATGACCCCAAGATACACAGGTGACTTCAATTTAAAACGTTTAGCTTTAAGCACTTTGGCTGTTTAGAGTGATAAAATAAAGCTAATGCAGTACTGAGGCTGCTCAGATGAAACTGGCAGATCTACCGGAGCAGCATGTAAGTACATATTCTGCACAGACTTGATGTTAACCTGTGAGGAACACTGGGGGCTGGCATTTCTAGCAATGTTAATGTTAGCCACTCTCTGCTTGATATTGTCAGTGAGCATTCTTGCTGCAGTTGTATTTGGCCAAAATCAAGCCACAATTCACAGCTTTTTGGTTTGCTTGTCTTGTGTAACTTCAGAATGATAATGCAACTGGAATGTGTGGTGTTTCCTGCAATTACTCCCAACATCAGTCCTTTTAACTTTATAATCATCATAGCTGTTAATGTTAATAACAGAACGACCTCTCTACCCGTGGTCATCATAATAACTACATTTACAACCACTTGACAAAAAGTTGCCTCATTTCAAGGGGCTAAGCTTTTGTCATTTTATATTCAACAGAGAAATATGATGAAGACAAATGAATTGACTGTACATCCATCAATTTATCACCATCATGAACTCTCGTTTTAGTCTCTTTCTCTCTGCCTCTCTGTCTTTCTACATCTCCCTAAAAATAAAATAAATAATAGTAAAAATCAGCAAAAAGAATTTCGTAAAATTAAAAAAAGAAATAAAGAAAAAAAGGAGATTATGGCATTGACCTACTCTTTTGTAAAATATCTTGTGATAACATCTGTTAGGATTTGGCACTATACAAATCAAGATTGATTTATGGATTGATCCTCATTTGGTTCAGATGGCTTTCACAACTACAGTGAACTGAACGAAACCTGACCCTCTGTTTCAGGCGAGCCACATTTCAGTTCTTTGGTCCACGCCAGAGTATGTGTGAGCTTTCACACCACCCCAAATCAACCAAACACAACTAAGAAGTGAGCCAGAGTTTGTTTTGTCGGGACTTTATGTGTCAGGTGTGAAAGCGCCCTTTTAGATATCCAGTCCTGAGTAGGCTTGACACAATTGTCTGAAAAAAACGGGGGTTTCCTATACTACAAATCACCACTTGTTTATGCATCCTAACATCATGCTGTAGTTTATAACTAGCAAGATTAAAAAAATACAGAATTTATTTTTAATGAGCACCCACATTCATAAAGAAATCATCAGTAAACTAAGTATGTTATGGTGCTGTGGGCTCTGCAGCTTTGAAGAGGAGTCTGCTTCATGTAGAAACCACAGGACTTAGATTTAGGGGGTGTACTCACAGCCCCTGGGCTGAGTGCCCCACTGGACTGCACTCACACTGCTGCAGCTGCATCCTGGCCTGAGAATGATCACATCAAGTAGCAATACAACACACAGTTTCTTAGCCACATAGTCTTACAGTCAGTACAAGAATTTTAAACACAAAGAACATAAACGCTGCACATAAACTAAGACATTAATCTGTGCTTAAACTGATCTCACCACACAGGACCAGTGAGAGTCAGAGAGCAGCTTTGTGTGTGTTTGAGTTAGTGTGCAACATCAAATGACAATTTTTTTATGCACATGGCAGAAATGCAGATGTGATTTCAGACTTGTGCCCTATCATTCTATCTTGTATTTTTGGTGCAGTATAACCACAAGCTAAATATCTCTTCCTTACATTGTGTCCACATCTGTTGTGCAAGTGCTCACAATCACAGTACATAACCTTCAGGCTGCAGCTGCTACAGACGGGCCTGTTCAGGGCAGCCGTCACTACTTTCTGGAGGAGAGACGTTCTCTGTCTCTTTCATTGTGTTTGGTCCACTAAACCAAGTTTAAGGTTGTGGCTTACCTAAGAGATGGTGAGCCACCAAAGAATATGTAGTGAGCCAACAGCTGGTTTGTGCACACCAAGCCTGGGAGAAAACAACATTGTGATGTTTTTTCCTTCCTGTGGTACACATCAAGATTTTTTAAGGAAAGAAAAATCCCTTAAGGGAATTTTCTTGACAATTTCTGTCTTTTTATGTGCAACAATTGAAATTGGACCTTAAACCTGATTTAAACCCCCTTTTTCCATTACACAAAGCAGTCTTCTGACTAGAACATACACACAAACACACAAAAGGAGCAACATGAGCCTTTTTATAAATGAACTTTGGGCTAGCTATTGCATTACTTGTCAATAATGATGCATCAATTGTAAAAATCAGGCCTATGCCAACATCAAATTTCAAAGATGGCAGTTTGGCCAGTGCTAATGCCGATACAGATGTTTTCAGAATTACTTTTGTTGTCGTAATTTTTCTACAAAACCAATACCTTCCCTCATGATTGGTCATGGAGAACAGATCAGAGTTTGTCCAACAGGTCAATTTCTTCTGCCCAACAAAAAAACATTAATTGAATCAGAAGTTACATGTGTTGGATGTTGGCATTAAATTGGTATGAAAAAACAAATAAACATCTGAAACTGGTATTTGTTCATCCCACAATCATTTGCCGATGGCTGATGTTAGTAAAAATTAGGGGTGGGTAAAAATATTGATTCATCAATGCATTGCAATATTTCCCCTCCCAATTCAACATCGATTCAGCAAATCCTCTCAATCGATTCATCTCCTGGCCAGTGGGGGGCACTGTGCAATTTTTCAGTGTTTATCCAGCTGCCGCTGGTGACAGAAGAAGACCGAACATGTGAGTGATTTAACGGTGGTTTATTAGTATCATCTGTTTGAAAAATATCAAATATTGTAAACAATAGTATTAATGTCATTCTGGAGTGTTTTCTTTCCGTTCTTTTGTCGCATTTTCTCTGCGTTTTGCCATATTTCTGACGTATTTTCTGCATGTTTTACCGTCTTTTTTTGTTACTGATCATCTTTTTCATCATAGTTTGTTTTTTTATTGATTATATAAATAGAAATTTTAGGAATATTGAAGGAAGAAATGTCCAGATGTCTGTCTTCAGCTGGACAGGAACTGCTTCAGGGACGACCATCAGTAAAAAAATGCCTGGACACGGTCTAATATAACAGGCTGTAACATGGACACTGAATGCTGTAGTCTAACAAAAATGTTTGAGTTTATGTAAAATCGGTTAAGTTTATTTTTGGTTATCTCAGAAAATTTCTGCATGTTCATTTACAATTGTTTATGAAGATAATACTGTTGAAAATCTGTTTTTATTCTTCTCTTGCAAATACACACTGTTTTAGGCATTTGTAACATAATAATGACAAATACTTGCCTGAATTGTTTACTTTTATTACTCATGAAAAAAGGGTGAAAAACTGCATTCAAAGGACAATTCCTGACACATTTTTTGACAACAAAAGACAACAAGACCAGGTGGACATTTATAATTATAGAATTAACTGACGTTTTTACTTTTGTACTCCATATGCACATATAAGTTATCAATGTGCAAATTTGTATTTTCAAATGTTTGATTGCTCACAAATGTGAGGTGACATACCACATATGTTCACATTGGCATCGAAATAAAAAAAATCAGAATTGTCAACAGGTACTCTAATTATTTGTGTATTTCCATTTCTTTCTGAATCGATACTGAATCGAATCGCCACCTAAAGAATCGAAATTGAATCAAATCGTGAGGTTCTTCACAACACCCAGCCCTAGTAAAATCACCAATATTAGTTGATACCAGTGTTAAAATGATGCCATTGTGCATCCCTACTGTGCTTAGCATCTGTGGTTGTCCCTGTTGCAAACATTTTTCAAAGTGTCTCATTAAATGTTCACGAAAAACAATTTGTTTTTTTTTTAATTGAATAAAAGATGCCAAAAACAAAAGAAAAACAGTTGAGAGTCTCAACTGAACACGGTCACTCTTTGTACTGTACCACTGTATCAGTGACAACCATTGGCTGTAGCTTGGACAGTTTACATAAGATAAACACTGACACTGCATGCATGGCGGTTTTCTCGGTAAGTCCACTGGTGGTGACAGCAGATGGACTTCTTTAGTAGACAGTCAAGGAGCTGGACAATTTGTGGCTGGATTCCCTCTAAAACATCAAAAATATACTGTTTATTTACAAAGTAGATGAATGACTAAGTACTTTTCAAAAAGTGAGTACTCAAGTACTGTTATCAGTTCCTGGTCCTTTAGGAAGATGTCTCTAAGCATCAATCAACTTTTTTATAGTATGCAAGTTTAATGTCAACTATCTGGTGCAGTAGGTTCTTACCGACATTATTTGTCAAAGTACTTTGGGTCATTGCTTTTCCTGGTGGCAACAGACTTGTGTGCCGATTAAGCAACTGAAGCCTACAACAATGTGTGCACAGATAAACAAGTAAAAAATCTGTCCTTGATGTATAGGAAAAATTCATCGTTCATTTAGAAGCAATCATGGCCGTCAACTTCTCATGTGCATGAATGATGGCTTTCTGATTTGGCTGTTTCACTTTGGGAATAAAAAGAGAAAATATTTTGATTTTATTGTTAATGCTGAGAGTAAAGAACAGGTCAAGAATATGCATGAGAGACAGAGGGAACAAAAAGAGCCTCAGTGTTGTGTTGGATTCTAGCAGCGAGTACAAGAGTGAGACACATAAACATACACACTTGTCTATGTTGGCGTCAGCGAGTCGATAACAGTAAGTGGAAATATCTTCACCTTCACTGCCACAACAAATCCTGATGTTTGTTTTTGGCTCTTTGCTCCATTTACAGGCCGACAACAACAACACAAAACAGCAGATAACACGCACACAAAGACACATTCAGACATTCAGACTGAGGGAGGGAGGGCAAGACAAGGCAGGTCCAGGAAGGACCGTCTGTTGTAGCCCCCAAGACAGGAAGCCGACTCCCCCATCTCACATACACACACACCCAACACATCCATTTCCCTCTGAAAACACAAGGTATGATGACGGCACACACACTCACACACATATATGTATATACAGCTGCTGACTGATGCGGAGACTGTGTGTTATCACCTTTTCCAGCCTAAACATTCAAACTGAAGAAAAGTCCAGACAGCTCGAAGAGGAGAAGCCCGTTACGGAGGTGAAAAACAGAAAGGGTTAAACATTCTTCAAACAGAGCAGGAGTCTCAAAACACTCTGGGTGTCGGGTAACTTTCACTCCTCCTCCTTCTCCTCCTCGTGTTCAAACTTGTCCCTGATCCTTCGGTCTGCCTCACATTCAAACAACAAACTCCTTCTTCTAACAGAGATTGCTCTCTAATGCAGAAACCAGCGTCGTGTTTCTGCAGACTCATGTTCTGCAGATATCTGGTGCTACATTTACAACATTCATGGCAGGTTAAGCTGTCTGGAACACCCAGATCTGCTAATCATCAGGTGTCTTATTCAGCGTAGAAGTCAGAGCTGCTTGGATTATTCTGATTGATATTAAGATTAAAGTTGCACAGCATTATCAGAGTAATATCTGTAATTATAGATATGCATTTTTTGCAGACATTTTGGTTGTACATGGCTGTAAGACATTTTCAGGACTGCAGATACTGGTATCTAACTTTTAATGATATTATCAGAATATACCAATATACTGGTAATATTGAGCATCCCTAATGATTACTAAACAAGGGTACTCATTAATTTTTACAACATCCACAATGCTGAACAAATTATTAGACAACATTTCCAAAAACATTAGAAAAAAAATATTTTGGAAATCTTCCAAAATCTTCTTTAAAACTGAAATGTTGTTATTGGACATCAATATTGAGCAGGAATGATCAATTTCAAACTGAATTTACCTTTTATGCCCAAATTTGAGCTGGCCCGCTGGACTTCTCTGAGAAATCGGAAAATAATCGAGCAGAACATTCAACCACTGAAACTATTGTTTCTGTTCAGAAATGCAAGTAAATAACTACAATTTAACATCTTAATCAGGAAATAATAATGTGCTTTACTTTTTATGTTTGCCGTTTTAAAACAGTGGATTTGAAAATTCATAGATAACAATAACAATTGTATTTCAGCATTAAAAATATTATTTACGTTAATGAACTTCTACATGCTTGTGTATTAACCATTACAGAAACATAAAAATTGATTTTTCGGTAATTACCAGTGCTGTTAATTAAGGGCAGCTGTGGCATAAACCTAACATTAAGTGGTGGTCTAATAAATTTGTTAAGCACTGTACATTAAAATGCATTTATTAAACTCAAACATCCTTGATACTTAACCACACAGAAAACTGGCAATAAATTTAAATAAGGGAAAAATGTTAATATTCAAAATTATATTAAATAAAACTGACAAAAATATTTTTCCTACATATTTCAGCAATCCCTTTTTCCTGGAGTATCTGTTCTTCTGAATCTCTGGAGGCAAAAATTATGATAAAAAAAGAAACACTGTTTCTGCCCAGCCCCAGAAGTTCACATTAATGCAGAACAGCAGCTACACCTTTGTTTTATGTTGTTTTCTGCTGTTCCAAAAACTAGGGATGTACTAATTCACAGGTTGAATTATGGTATTGAGAGGTACAGTATAAGGCCAGTTTAGAAATATCCTCCTATTTGCAAGTAAGCAGTCATCAGATTGATGTGTCCCAGCATTTTAATACTGGTATCCAGTCGACCTTACAAATAATCCGGATGTTTGTTGGATGTACTTTTGGCATGAAGATGTCTAACACAACAAGAGGTAAGGAAGAAGTTGTACCAGCAGTTAGATAAATTGTTGTTTACACAGTGTTACTGATATAAGCTTTGGTTTTCATGTTCATGTTTTTAAACGAATGCATCAGTTCATCCCAACTAAAATGCTTAAATACAGGGGTAGTTATTTTAGAAAACTAGCAGAAGCACAGCTATCTTGCAACTAAGCCATTACCAGTGAATGCTGTAGTGATAGCTTTTCAGCCATTCTACAGTATATTTGGGAGTACTTCAGCTGTAATAATGTGATCTGAATCCAAACTAATGTGCACCCTGACACGTGAGAATGTCAGAAAGAGAACTGTGTTCAACAGGGTCTCAGGGCAGAGACTGGTCGAAATCTGTTTACAATCACTTCAGATGACGGATTTGTTTTGTTCTTTTTTCTGAGCACATTAAGTGTTGACTGCCACTTGGGCATAAGGTTGATTATAACCTATATTAAAAAAGTTTATACATGGCCTTAAAACAACCTAAGAATATAAAGGTAATATACCTGTGAAGCTGTTTGCCTTGAGCAGACCATAATGCTGGTGTACTGTTTTTTTTTCCTAAGTTATGTACCTGAGTACCTGCAGGTCAGACAGAGGAGAGCTGACAGGAAATGAAAAGCGAGAACAGGAATGAAAAGCAGCCAAGCTCAATAATCTGACAGGGATGTTATGATCACATGAACAGCAACTAAAGACCCTTAGGCCAAGTGTGAAACTCCACCCTTGGAATTTCTTTGAAACACACAAGTGCCTCCACATTTTCAACCTTAAGGAGCCCTTATTCTGCTTTTTGGAGATTTATAAGTGATTCAGTGTGTTAAACATGTTTTCTCTGCATGGTAGAGCACTGCCATGAACAAAACAAAAGTCTACAACATCAGCACTTCTCTCTCTCCCCATGTTTATGGCACCAGTAGCTGCTAGAAACAGCTCACGCCCCCAGCCCCCTCAAACAGACCTACCAGTGTGAGGCCATGCCAAATGTTTTGTTGGCAGTTCGAGCTCATTGGCTCAGGGTAGCATGCACAGTGCTGAGATATTAGAGCGAATGTAGAGTTGCTAACAACATGATGCTGAGCAGCCCTAAACTGACCAATTACCACAGAGTTGACCTGTCAACCAATCAGAGTGGATGGGGGACACGTGGGGAGAGGAGTAGGAGCTCTGACAGAGTGTCTCAGACAGAGAGGGAATACAGCTGGATCAGGCACTCAGAATGTGAAAATTAGGGTTTTTTTAACATTAGAAATTATGGAAATACTCTAGAGGTCATCAACACGGAATTTATGAACCAGTGTTAAGACAAAATAAGGGCTTTTTAGGGAATTGACACCTTGATCACTAATCCAATTTTGATTGTGTAATCTACAATTGGGTCAAAAATGTGTGTGTGTGTGTTTTTTTTTTTTTTTTAAATAACTCATCCAAGATCTGTGACCACAGTCATGTACAGTAAACAAAACTCAGATGTACTACACTTGCTGCTAAAGACTACAAAACCTATCGGTGTGTCAAATACTTCAATTTGTTCAGGGTTATTTTTTTTCTTCAAGCAATAAACATTCATCATTTTCTAAATTTGTTTGGAGAAATCCAGTACTGGAATCAAACACTATATGATGACCAATAAACAAACAGCCTCAACAGCCACATGATAAGCAATTTGGATTGATATATCTGATTTACCTGATCATAAATGTACAACCTTTTCAGCAATGATACATGTAAGACTACACCACAAACAAGGGTAGCGTTTAAGTTATGTTGCTAAAGCTGCTTGGTATCATAAGCGTTTGATTTCAGAGCTTTCCCTCATGCCAGTCTGACTTTCACAGTACCATCAGGTATTTACAAGCCTTTGTGGGGTTCACATTTGTGTACTTCTAGTATACACTGGTCTGTCCAGTGGCGTCCTGTCTCCTCCCTCCTGCTCTGCTCACCTCCTCAGCTAACAGCAGTTAATGTAGCGTAGCTGCTCTGGCTAGCCTGATGTGACATCAGAGTCTTGGAGGAGGAACATTCAGCATGACGGGAATGAAAGAAGGTATTGTTGGCGGTCCTACCTGTACAAAATAAACCACCCTTATAGGGAACCACTGAGCCATGGCTGGCCCCCCTCAGGGGAAGGAATTTGAGGTCACACCACTCCAGGTATGCTGGGAAATTTGGTGGGATAGAAACCTAAGCAGTAGGTTAAGACTTGTAGACGAAAGAGAGCTCTTTAGAGGCCTTTTATAGAAGCTCTGTGCTTCTGGGTATAATAACTTTTCATTTGGCTGGAGAGGTAACCGGCAATAAAAACAGTTATGTAAAATGATATTTCTCTGCCATGACTGAAGAAGTCTCTATGAGGAGATTCAGATAGGAAACACACTGGATTTCTTTTATTATTACCAGGATTTGGTTCTTTATGACAAAGCTCATGGGAATCTTTCGGCCAGTTTAACTCAGAGCGCCTAACCAAAACAAGGCTAGAGGTTCATTTACTACAAGGATTGTCATTACATGTAATAAAAAAAGGTCTATTTACCAGATCTTTGATTGTTTTAAGGCATGTCTCAAGTTATTCTCTTGATGACAGCTGCTTAGTTTTTTTCCATAAAAGTTTGCACTGTTTTTACAGACACTCTGTTTAAGGGGTCCAGAGGGAGAAGAGTCTAGACGTAGAGTAATGCTGATGTTTGTGAAATACAGACCAGAGGCTTAATCTGTGGTAGTAGTAGAGATGAAGATAGTTATGTATTTGCCAAAATGTTAGTGGACAATAGTACATCAGTTTTTTCTGGAAAAACATCAACCCCAAGTACATCAGCACAATACAACAAATTAAGCATTACATAACGTACCTCTTTGCTGTGGCTTTAGAGAAAGAACTCTGGTAACTCCTTTACAAGACTCATTACGAGCTGGCTTCTGGTGCAGGAAAAAAATTCTTCATCTGCTCCACATGGCCCTGAAGAGCATATCTAAACTTTGTCAAAAATCCCAAAGGTTAAATAAAATCCAATCTAAGTCCTTGACCGTTTGAAGTTAGTTTTAATTAGCTGTAACAGGCAGACAGCAACAGTTTTATTATCATGGGCTTATTGACAGCTCAGAAAAATGAAAATACATAAAATGTCATCTTGATGAGTTCAATTATTATTCCAAGAAAAAAGAAATTAAGTTTTTGCCTAAAACCTTGAATAACAACTGTTCTGACTGTAGGTCAAAGTTCATTAGTATAAAAAATAGGGCTGGGCATTGTTAAGAACCTCACGATTCTATTCGATTCGATTTCGATTCTTTGGGTGGCGATTTGATTCAGCATCGACTCAGTAATAAGTAGAAATACACAAATAATTAGAGTACCTGCTGACAATTTTTGACTTTTTCATTTTGATACCAATCTGAACATATGTGGTATGTCATCTCAGATTTTTAAGCAAACATCTGAAAGTAAAAATTTGCACATTAATCAAACAATCGAACTTTATTTATATAGCACTTTTCATAAAAAAACTGTAGCACAAAGTGCTTAATAATAATAGTAATAATAGTAATAACTTATTTGTGCATATGGAGTACAAAAGTAAAAACATGACAATTAATACTATAATAATAAATGTCCACCTGGTCTTTTTTGTCTTTTTTTGGTCAATAAATGTGTCAGGAATTGTCCTTTGAATACATTTTTTCCACCCTTTTTTCACGAGAAATAAAAGTAAACAATTCTTGCAACTATTTGTCATTATTATGGTATAAATGCTTAAATCAGTGTGTAATTACAAGAAAAGAATAAAATTGGCTTTGAATTTTCAACAGGATTCTCTTCATTAACAATTATAAATGAACATGCAGAAATTTTCTGAGATGACCAAAAATAAACTTCACTTATTTTATATAAACTCAAACATTTATGTTTGACTACAGCATTAATGTCCATGTTACAGCCTGTTATATTAGACCATGTCCAGGCGTTTTTCTTTTCTACTGATGGTAGTCCCTGAAGCAGTTCCTGTCAAGCTGAATGACAGAGATCTTGACATTTCTTCCTCCAATATTTCTAAAATTACTATTTATGGAATCCGTAAAACACGAACTATGATGGAAAAAGAGGATAAATGCCAAAAAAAAACCCTGATAAAACACACGGAAAATACGGCGGAAATATGGCAAAACACAGAGAAAACACAGCAAAAGAACGAAAAGAAAACACTCCAGAATGACACTAATGCTGTTGTGTTTAATATTTTACATTATTTACACAGAAAATACTGATAAACCACAGTAAAATCACTCTCATGTTCGGCTCTCAGTCCTATCACTCTGCAGGCATGTCTTCTTCTGCGACCGGTGACAGCTGGCTAAACACTGAAAAAGTGCACAGCGCCCCCCACTGGCCAGGAGGTGAATCGATTCAGAAGATTTGCTGGATCGATATTGAATTTGGAGGGGAATAATTGCAATGCATTGCTGAATCGATATGTCTGCCCACCCGAAATAAAAAACATGTAACATTATCTAACATAATTGACACATAATTCATCAATTAACATCAGTTCAATGCAGCTTAATAATTACATGAAATGTGACTAAAAAGCTGATAATATTATTGAGGAGATTCATCATGGCGCTTCAGGTGCACATGTTAACACAAACCAAATGGAGCCAGAGAGTGGAACTGATTCTAGATTATTACACAAATCTGTGGCTGACAGTACAAAAATATGTTTAGGAAAAAGCACCTTTTTTCAGGAGGACACCCCCTCAGAAACAGCTCCTTGTGTCCACGTCTGATTCACTAACTCCACAGCTTCTCATACATCTACTGAATGATGTAACAGGACACTCTGCCCAGCAAGGCATTGTGGGGGTTTACCTGCATTAATAATCCATCCCTTTCATTTCCCCCCACCTCAATCCCAGGACAGACTGCAGCGTGAGGGGCCAGACATCAATAATCAAGCCTTAATGTGTCTCCACTTCCTGCTCTGGAAGAATAGCGGCAGACTAAATAAACAACTCAGTGGCCTGATTGGAGGAGCAGTGGACTCCGACAGCTCCTGAGCTCTACAAATAAATGCGGTAATGAGGGAGATGGAGATCTGTGCTGGGGAGGGAGGAGAATATTTACAGGACAGCTGAGACAAACTTGGCGAGGTTTGTTTTCACATATAACTGTTTCATCCCTGCCTTCTCGGCTGTCCAATTATTTGTTGACTAATCTTAGGGTCGATTAAATGTCAAAGAAAAATGACGAGCAAAGTTTCTAAGAGCTCAGAGTGGCTTTTGTGATTGTCTCGTTTATCCTAAAAGCCCAAAAGAGCTGCAAAACATCAAACTGAAGAATTTAAAAGAATAAATTCTGTCATTAAGTGCAGAATGAATGCCTTTAGCAAAAAAGCAAGATCTAAGGTAGAGATTTACAAAGCAGAAAATGGACAATTAAACAACTGGGGTTTTAGTCGACAAAAAACAAACAGAGTAAAGATTTTGATTTGTTTTCTCTTGCTTTAAAAAAATAGAGATTGGGACAAAGTTTCAATGACACAGCATGGCTTCATAAGTGGAGGGGATGTAAAGGCAGCTTCTGTCCTTCGTGCAGTTCATACTTAAGTTATATTAACTGCGACATACGTAAAAAACACTCATAGAATCCAAGGCTTCTTTCTTTGTATTTATCCACAGAGTCTGTATCAAACACTACAACAGGGCAAAACAGATGGTCAGTAAAGTTTAGGGGAGATCATTTTCTTCATTGTGATTTAAACTTATGTAAGAGGTTAAAGAAGGAAACATGGTCTAAGCTGTTGTCACACAGATGGGAGAGGAGTGAATATTTTCTAGGTCTGTGCTCAAAATATCGATACGGCAAAATATTGTTATGCTCCTCTTGCCGTTACATTTAAAGATACAGATTCTACAGAATGGATATGGCCTCAGATGCTGTGACAGCTGTTGTTGACACACTTTGGGTGATGTTATCAATGGCAAAGTTCAAAGTCAAATCTAAACTACATGATGAAGCATGCGTTCAAATTTTAACTCAAGTCTAAAATCTCTGAAGGTGTAAATTTAAGTGTCTTGAGTTGTAGAACAATCTTTTATTTTTATTAGGATATGTATAGTATCGTAGCCTCAGTATCAGGAAATGTATCCCATTGTGAGGCTGCTGGAAAATACTCTGCCCTAATATCTTCCTGGTCTGACCTAAATCTGAGGTGCTGGCTGTTAGTGTCAGTCTATCACTAGTCTGTTTGAACTCTCAGGAAAAAGCGTAGCAGGGTGGAAACTGTCACATGGGTGTGCAGCGGGAATTTCAAAATAAAGCTGTGTCACGCAAATGATGATTTCATCTAATATTTTGAATTTCAGTCGCTCTGATTGGACAATTGATCGGCCAATTGATACATCAATGTACAGCTATGTCTTCACAGAGACTTTAAAGACAAAAACAGGCATCAGAAGACTGCTGGACAGTTTGCCACCAAAAAAAACAACAAACAAACAGGGAACAAAAAATAGGATGGAGTCTTTGGATCATCTGTTATTTGAATCATGTTCTATATATAACAGTGTCCCTTTCCATATTGGAGAGTGGGTTTTGTAAATTTTTAAACAATTAAAAGTATAAAAGAAACTGCTAACAAGGAGTGCCCAGAGAGCACAAACCTCCAACAAGACATTTCCAACATTACTGGGCAAGTTGTTCCTGAAAATGTGAAAACTATCATGCACAACAAATCCTTGAAAAAATAATTCCTGGATCCGTCTCCAGAGTTGAATCACCACCAAAGTCTAGCTGTGCCATGACCAACAATCCCTTAAAATTTCACCAAAATCTGTTGACAACTTTTTGAGTTATCTTTTATACCTTTTTGAGTTATCTTTTATACTTTTTGAGTTATCTTTTATACCTTTTTGAGTTATCTTTTATACTTTTTGAGTTATCTTTTATACCTTTTTGAGTTATCTTTTATACTTTTTGAGTTATCTTTTATACCTTTTTGAGTTATCTTTTATACTTTTTGAGTTATCTTTTATACCTTTTTGAGTTATCTTTTATACTTTTTGAGAAGAACGGATGGCAGGAAAAACAAACAAACAAACAATAACAAAAACTTAACCACATTGGAGGAGACAATTATGACACTGCAATATTTATTCATTCAGCAATACAGCATTTTTGTTTGTTTAGTTTCTAGTTTCTGTTATAAAGTAACAATTATAGACAAAAGTTTTGGCACCACAGAGATGACATGGTTAAAAAAGCAGAGGCATAAGTGGGGATGCATGATATTTATCGGACCAATATAATATCGGCCGATCTGGGGAAAAATGACATCATTTTTCATCCACCCGATACATACATTTTATCTGACAAAAAGATCCGATAAATTACTTAAATTGGGGAAATTGTTTGCAGACCGCGTAGCCCCAAAACAAGCCATGACGCGCTGATTACGTCATCTATCGCGCCTTATTAGAAGGACCCAAGCCTGTCCCCGTCTCAGCCAGACCAAAAGTGAACATGGCTTCACCAGTGTGGTTGTTTTTCTCAGTGGCAGAAGATGACAACAGTATTTCTGTTTGCACAACCTGTTTGCGAGAATTCCAAGAGGAGGAAGGAGGACTTCAAGTTCTAACACAACAAATCTTATAGCTCACCTGAAAAATCGCCTTTGCAGCAAAGCGGTATTGAAAGAAGATGAAGCAGCGGTGGTAGCAGCTAGCGGTGCTAATGCTAGAAACAACAACACGGTGCGTGGACGTCCCCATTCAACTGGCGTTTGAAAACTGTAAAAACTTTTTAAGAGACAGTGAAAAGGCTAAAGCCATTAACGACAAAGTGATGAAGTTCATAGCGCTCGACGACCAGCCCTTTTCTGTCATTGAGAGCCTGGGTTTTCGCAAGTTAATAACACATTTGGAGCCACGTTACACCCTCCCAAGCCGTTGCTTTTTCTTGGATGTTTCCCTCCCTGCCCTCTAAGGTATTGTTGCCACACACATCCATAACTTGATAACATAACACATAACAAGAACAGATTACACGTAAGTTTTACCACAGTCATATGGACATCTGACGTTAGTCCAGTCAGCAAGCTTAGCTTAACTGCTCAGTGGTTGGATCAAAATTTCAACATGCAAAAAGATTACATTAAATATTAAAAATATGAACTTATCGGTTATGCCATGAGAAGCAGGAAATTATCGGTTATCGGTATCAGTTGAAATTTTTCATATCGTGCATCACTAGACATAAGTAAAATATATAATCAAAATGTTTTATTCACTATCAATGTTTTAATACAATATCACTCAAAAATCAAACACATGGAGTCTCCCAACCACCACTGCAGATACTTGATTGAGCTTTTCTTTCCTAATAGTACAAGCACTTGTCCATGCAATGAGATTAGCTCACTGATCAACTAATAAACCAATTGCCTAGAGAGTGTCAGCACAGTGGCTTAGTAGGTAGTGCCCTCTACCAACCATCAGAAGTTTGAGGGTATGAGCCCAGCTTAGCCTCTGCTGCGTCAGTGGCGTGTAAGTAGGCATTAAAGGCGAGTACTGTTGGACAACATCCACAGAAACCTACAACCATCAGAATGAATCCAAGTGTGAATGAGTGTGAATGGGTAGATGTGACTCGTGGTGTGAAAGTGCTTCGAGAATTCAGAAGACTAAAAAAGTGCTATATAAGCTCAAGTCCTTTCACAAGCATATAGGAATAAAATAAAGACCTCAACAAACTTCAACAGTATAACTGTACAAGTAAATATAAAAAATATTTAGGCAAAACTATTATTGAGTCTTTAAACAAGATTTTAGAAAACACTCCTCCTTACATGCTGTTTGATTCTTCTGGTTCACTGAAGGTGTTCTGCTGATTCTCTGTTTACAATACAATCTTTATAAGGTTTGGATGTTCCTGCAGCTCTGGCCATTTTTCTACCTCAGTAAATTTCTTCTTATCTACTTTGACAACTAAAAACCACAGAAGAAGACCTCACAGGAGAAGAGGAATCTCTACACTGACATTACGTTGTGTTTTTTCACCTTTCCTTTGCCCTCTTCATTCCTCTCTTGCACTCATTTACTTTTATCTCATATTACCTTTTCTCCATTTGTTGCTTTTCCTCTCTCACTTCTCCCCTTTATGCCCCCTACACTTTTCCATCTCCCCCTCATCTCCTCTCCTCTCTCCCTGCTGCTTCTCATTTCTCCTCTCCTCCCCCTGCTCTCTCTCTTTCTCTCTCTCTCCCTCTCACTCCATCTTGGCCCCTTTCCCCGTCCCCTCCAGGGGCCCCTCCTTGCAGGCGGGCCTCTGGGTGCTGCAGCAGCCTCCCGTTGGTGTCGGCGCCCTGCCCGACATGCCTTTCAGGGCCTGGGAGACTGCAGGCCAGACTTTCTGGCTCCACTGCCATTGTTTGCTTGGCCGCTTTGCGCCTCATCCACAGCAATGGATTAGCATAAGAATACCCAGAATACCCCGAGTCACGGTGAGCAGAGCTGCGGGCCTCTTCATCCTGCATCTTCTGCTTCCTCCTGTTCATCACCATCCTTAATTTAATCACAGATATTTGTTTTGAACCCTACTCTATGCCTCAAAGATTGAGAACTACACAACATAAGGGGGGTACTTAACTACCTGAAGGAAATACAAAAGTGAAAAACATCTTCGGCTTGTGGCCAAAGAAAAAGAGTCACTAACTGTAAAGGAGACTCACTTATTTTAAGAGGAACCTGTTGGCAGATTTAAGTCATAACTCTATTAGGAAAAGGATGTGGCATTTAACAGCGACTGTGTTATTATGTCACAGTCAGCTATAGCGATGAGAATTAATAAGCTCTTGTTGTTCTCATGCCATTAATGATTCTGCATATCGATCCGATTCCTTAGCAATTTCCTTATCAATCGTGGGTCTTCTGTGTGGGCAGACATCAGCCTACGGCTTACACAGGGTTTCAGTGACAACAATGTCAAACAGATGGCAGTCCTTATATTCAATGCTTTGCTGCACAGATGAATGCATCTGCAAGTTGCTTGTTATCATTCCTGCTGACGGCCTCTGATGAGAGTGTGGTGTCCTTCATTTGCAAGGCATGCAAAACAAGATGGTAGGTATTATTAAGCAAAAGGACTATTCATATTGAGTTCTTGAGGGAGTTGTCATCGATTCTTAAAGGGAATTGGCTTTCGGTTTGTTTCTATGTTCCATATTTCCCGTTTCTCTGTGCGCCTATTGCTGGAAATGAAGCAAAAGGCCTAATTCTGTAACAAAATATAGACATTTGTTGGTATAAAGCAAGAATTGTCCGATTCTTGCCAATACACACCCCTAATCAGCACTACAGCACCACAGAACAATCTTATAATAATGAAGCACAAAATAGGCATGATTTTCTTTTAGATAAGGTAAAAAAAATAAAAAAAGTCCACTGATTCATCATCAGTAATCCTCAGGAGGTGCATACAGCTATTCTGCTATCTGTATTTTAATATTTAGACCATCTTATGGTCAACCATGCCTGTGTGGAGAGCTGCCATCACTACACAGGTCTGAACTTGAAACTTTTTGGGAATAGAGGGCATTACTTTTTCAACTCTTTGCCGGCAGCACACGCAAACATTAATGTCAACATTTAAATGAGACTTTGAGGTGATTTCAGTTAAAACACACAAGCCATTTCCACAGTGCCTTTATGCAAAAACGCCACAACAAAGCTGCATCATCATCACTTCCAGAGACATTCACATTTACTTCATGAAGCTGTGAAATCTGTGTCCGTTCACGCTGTAATACAGCTTGGAAGTGCGTGACAGGGCACGTGCCCCAATATCCATTATAATGCTCCAATATTACACCTCTGATACTAGATCTGGAGCTACAGCAAAAGAGGGGGTAAATTTGTTCCCCCCATTCTGTCTCTGCAACGTTCAAATTGAAGGTGAAGTGTCACAGTTCAGCTTGAACCAGCGTTTGGCTATCTATCCATGCTTGCTAATGATTATACCTCCATAATAAATACCTTCAGCACCATATAGACATGAGGGCCCTCTGAAAAATGAGATGCCACGTCTCAAGGGGGCTAACCTCGAACAAATTTATTTTCAGCAGAGACAAATATAATGAGAACAGATTGAAGATCAGGGCGCTCATGGGTTTGTTGCCATCATAAATTCTTATTTTTAGTCCCTTTTGTCTCTGCCTGGATCAATACATCTCTGGATGTATGTATATGTGTATATATATTTAATGAAAGTTTGCAGACATGTAATAAACTTACTAATCATAAAAGTGCTAAATTCACCGTCAATAGAGGTTATAACAAGCCCTGTGGAAAAACACAGGTTCATCTTGGAAATATAAAATCAACTAAGAGTTGCTTTTAATACCAAAATCAAAATAAAGTGTTGGTGGGATAGCAGCCTTACACAATGTCCAGGAAAGATCAGTGACATGCACTAAGAAGGACATATATTGTGACATTTCATGAGGAGGGAAAAACAAACAACGTTAATATGACATGGCTAATTTTAAAAAGCAAGCCCTGTGGAAATTAACCAGAAAGTCATGAAAAAATATTGGTATCAAATTAAACTTAACAGCTGAAATATCTTTTGCCTGCCCTGATTTTCACAAATTGTTTATTTCTGACTTCATACCGAGAGTCCAGGCGCACACAGACTCCTCCTATTTGTTTGTGTGAGAGACATAGCGGCCAGCAGTGAGGCCTAATTTTATTAGAGGCTAACAGGAGATCTGCTGAGCAGCTGCAGCTACAAACTGGAGGAGGAACATTTACTTCATCAGCATCCACTCGCCCTTTATAAGGTTAAAGCAACACAATTACCCAGCATCCACAGGGGCAACACAGATAGGACCATGTAAACAGAAAGCTCTGACTGCATACAGTATTAGTCAGCCTATAGACTTGGGGCCTGGTTACACAGTAATAAAGTCGTAAAATGCAACAATGAGGTTCTCTAGAGGTGATTTTAATCACTCTATCGCCATAGAAACAGGACTATCCATCACTGGCACAGGGTTTCCTTTGTCCCTCTGCCAATACATAAAACAAACACACTCAGACCATTAAAACATTAAGATCATAAATCATACTGATGAGAGCAATGGAGGGTTCCCATACAATCCTCTAAATTAACCCAGTTAGCTGCTGAGTTCTTTAGCTGTCAAAGCTAACAGTGCTACGTCGAACCAAATCTGTCCTCAGAAATACAGCAGAGATGTTGCAAGATGATCCGGTTTCTTAAATGGAGGCAATTTAACAGAAAGTGGCAGAAGGTCCTACTTCTAAAAACAACTATGTGCTATCATCTTGTGTGAGGGTAGAGCTAACACTTGATTAAATGCTAACTGGCTACTTCACCAGATGCAACGATATAACTGTTTGTATAAGAAAAAATTAAAACTTTCACATAGCAGTAACTCAAAGAATTTAGGCATGTCGACATGGTCAAACTGTCCTGCATAAGTTCAAGTTCAAGCGTCAGAATGGAGAACAATGGGATTTAAGTGTCTTTAAATGTGGCATGGTTGTTGGTGCCAGGGAGGTTCGACTGACTATTTCAGAAACTGCGAATCTACTGGGATTTTGATGCACAGCCATCTCTCAGATTACAGAAAGTGGTCAAAAAGGCAGGAAATACCCAGTGAGTGGCAGTTCTCCATCTTAAATTCATTAAAGCCAAAAAATGCAGAAGACCATTTCTGGACGCACAACACATCAAATCCTGAAACAGATGGGCTACAGTGGCAACACACTACACTGGGTGACACTCCTGTAAGCTGGGTTCAAGAATATGAGGCCACAGGTCCCACAGGCTCAGCAAAACTGGACAACAGATTAGAAAAATGCCTTCAGATGGTGGGATCAGAATTTGGTGTAAACAATATGAAAGCACACATCCTTCATGCCGTACATCAATGGTTCAAGCTGGGGGTGGTGTAACGGTGTCCATCCCTTTATGACGGTAACGAATCCATCCTCTGATGGCTTCTCCCAGCAGGATAACATGCCATGTCAAAAGGCTCAAATCATCTCAAACTTTTTTTCCTGTATCTTTGCATTTTTTGCCTTCATAACTAGTGTAAAGGGACAGACTCAGGAAGATGTACAGAGAGCAGGGGCAGAGATGTGGCAACTGGGCCCAAGTGGAACCCTGGTAAGCTACACAAGGCAAGAGCCCTCCAACATGTCACGTTAACGCTTGGAGACCCACTCCGCCTAACCAGCACTTCTCAAACTGATTTCTTGAACATGACAATGAGTTAGAAATGTAACGGTTACCTATAAAATGATAAACTGCTGTAAAATTTCTGATGGTTAGTATTACCATTTACTATTTTATTTACCATTAAAACCGTGTTTGATTACCTCTCTTCGTCAATAACTCACAGTTATGCTGCTCATTGCCTGGAAAAGCCAAAACTATGTGCCTGCTCCTTGGCAGAGCAGCAGCAGTCCCTCAGATGCAGGCGCACATGTGTTGTTTGCAATGTTTGGCCTCTGAAAGCAAAAGTATGGTGGTTGATTTTTTCCCCCCTTGAAACGAACAAAGTCTGGTCGTATCTTGGATTTTACAAGGAAGCCGAGGGGAAAATAACTGAAGATGGTCTCCGTGTCTGCACCTCAACTACCACCCCCACCACCATTAGTCCACTGCGCTCCAGCAGCCTCTACAGTAACCACATCTCATTCCAATAGAGCACCTTTGGGAAATGGCAGAACAGGAGATTGGGATCATTTTTTCCCCATTTTTTTAAGCCCAAAGGCAATATTCCTACACCTTTTTGAAAACTTCAAATATGACATCAAATCAATATCTGGAAACACATCAATGTTGAATCTTCTTTAAAACACAGTGCAGTTCTCCAGCAGGACACAAACAAAGAGGCATAAAGACAGAGATCAATACCCAGCTACCTCAAAAAAAATGTTGGACATATGATAAAAGTATATATTCCCAGTTAATGATTACAGCACCTCACATTTATCATCTTCTGCCTTTGTGTAGTAAAAACTTTACTGATCTTTGCTTATCAATACAGCGCCCACCCCGCCATCTACATTTCCATGACTCATTCTTCCTTTTCCTTTCACCCCCTCCAAACTGATGCTGGAATGTGGGAACCAGGTAATGGAAAAAACACACCAAACACACACCCCTCCTATTCAACTCTCAAAGGAAACTGCAGCTCTGATAGCGTCCTCACTTTCTGTGAGAACAACGACAATCTTACACTTGACACACTGACAGGAAGTTTGATGTTAAACCCCCCTCATCACCCCTCGCAGATATTTCCCTGCTGTCATATTCAACCTACAGTCATCTATCATGTGCTCATTCAACTACAGCATCAAGAGCAAATCATGCTCTGATGCTTTAAGTGGATTTTCAGTGATTTGAGAAAATCTTTTTCTGCCTCAGCTGCTGCAGAGGAGCTGCAGCCACCAGCAGTCTGGACTCCCCTCATCACTGTGAATGAGTTGAAACTGGAAGGACTGGAGCTCAGACAGCTTTCCCCAGAGGGATAAAAACATAAAACCAAAATATATAATTGTAGCAGACAGAATACTGGCCCAGTGTTAGTGTGTGTGAGTGTGTGTGAGTGTGGGTGTGGGTGTGTGTGTGCAGAGAGTGTGTACGCGTGGGTGGGTGGTCTGGTCAGAGACTGGACTCCGTGCAGGGAGGTCGGATGGTTTCATCCACCGTGTCGTCTTGGAAACTTCAGCCAGGCCACAGAGTGGAGCACAGTCCACACAGCAATATAGGTGGTCTCTGGTGTGTTCTCCTGAGTGTGAATGTGTGTGTGTTTGTGAACGTGATGGAGAGGAAACTGAGGATAGATGCTATGAAGAATGGAGAGTTGAATAAATATAGTGTTATTCTCATGAAGAAAGGTCAGAAATTCTAAGTAAACAGACTACGACTAATAATAATAGAAAAAACAGAAAGAGTAAAGAGGGAGAGAAAACACCCTCAAACTGTGAAAAGCTTAAAGTGTTGTTACAAAACAGAGTTTAAAGACCTGGAATCAAGTGAGCAATTTTGACAAACAGAATGGCATCTAATGTGAGTAAAAAACACACGAGTGCGTTCATTGTATGCAAGTCTGTGTGTTTATCTGTCTGGAGTCAAAACATAACTCTGATTCTTCAATGTGGAAAAAAGGACAAGTGGGAATAAAAAGCAGAAAGGTATCCATTACAAAAAATTTAAGACATTTGAGTCCGAGCAAGATTTGAAGCAGAGAGAAGATATTCTGAAATCTAGGTTTTATTATGTGGTAAACTTAAACACGGCTCCCTATATTTGCAACAGTGCACTCCTGACTGGGGGGGAGGAGGAGTAACAAGAAGACAGAAGATGGGAAGGAGCAGTAGCCAGCCAGTAGCCATATTTTTATTTTTTATTTACTTATTTACTTACTTTTAAATTCTATTTTTATTTTTATTTTAAATTTATATTTTTGTTTATATCTGTCTTTTTATATATATCTTTATATCTACTTTTTGAAGCTGCTATTGGAATCCTAATATCCCCGAGGAAGTTTCCTCAGGGATTAATAAAGTTCTATCTAATCTAATCTAAAGAGCATATATATTTTTGTTTTATATTTTGGGCAGCATGGTGGCCCAGCAGATAGTGCACGCGTGCCTCACAGCTAGAAGGTTGATGGTTTGAACCCGTGTCAGTCAGGGCCAGTCTCCCCGTGCATGCATGGGCTCTCTCTGGGCACCCCGGCTCCCTCCCACAGACCAAAAACTTGATTATTAGGTTGATTCCTGACTCTAAATTGCCCTTAGGTATGAGTGTGAGTGTGACTCGTTGTCCGTCTCTCTATGTGGCCCTGTGATCGGCTGTCAACTGGTTCAGTGTGTACCCCCAATGTCAGCTGGGATAGGCCCAAGCCCCCCGCAACCCTGATAGGGTGGATGGAATATATTCTTCCGACTAGGGATGGCCTGAATAGGCTTTTTTTTTGGTTGAGATCAATTCTATTTTTATGAGATTGGACGATACCAATCATTTTATGTTTTGTCCAAACCATCAGTTGTGTGTTTGCTTGACAAAGACGTAAACCTAAATTTAATGAGGTGAACACAAAATTCAAGTCAATTAAAGAAACTTTTCCTTTTTCAGATATTTACAAAAACCCTTGTAGAAAACTACATCTACTACTATCTTAGAAAATAAAATGTGGAAATATGTCAAACTGTTCATGCTGAAAATGTTTTTGCCTGTCAAAGTGGCACAGTAGACTGAAATACACTGTGGCATTTTTTTTACCTTTTTTTTTGCAAGTGTCGAAAGTTTGAAATCAACTTGTGGACCACACTGAAGCTGCTTTCCCACTAAAATTAGCGCGTAAACGCGGGTTTTTTATACGCAGGTAAACCCGCTAACAATTAGCAAGTGACTCCTTTCCCATTGCCAGCAGAACCGGGTCTAATCGCCAGCAGACGAGTTGCGTGGCTGTTTTTTTTCCCCCCTGGTGCGTCAAGCTGATGTCATCACATTGATGACATCAGTGTGATGACATCAGCTGAAATACGGCCAAGTTAACAATGGAAAGGAGCGTGGAAGCCACGGACACAGTGGTCACACATTTTCTGTACTACTAATTAGACCCTTTCCCACTGCCGACGGGAGCCGATTGTTACCGGGTTTAAACGGGTTTTTGGGCCAGTGTGAAAAGGGTATGAGTTAGGAGGAGGGCCGTATGTGGTGTTCGGGTCACCAGTTGCCCATCTCTGATCTAACAAGTTTGCATTTGTCCTGCCTCCAATAATTTGGTCTTTTGCATCATAGACACTGACCAATGAGAGCACAGGGAGCTCTGCTTTTGTGACAATAACAAATGAAAACACAAAGTTGCTGCCTTTGGGAGTGAAATATTGAAAGGAGCAAAAGTTTGTGGAGCACTGAAAACAACATCTCTGTCTCTGTAAGGTGTCAGAGTGGGACAACAACAACAGGCTGGGACAAAAGACAAATGTTGAGAGAAAAATCAGAGGCACTTAGAGCTTCAGTGTATGACTGCTTACATTTAGCATCAATTTAATATATTAATCAAAATGTACAGGAAGACAAACAAAAGTACAAAGTGGCCAACAAAGTATGCTTCTTTGCCGTCTTCAGTTTCACCCCTTATTTGTCTAATGTCATCACGTCAATTTCATGTCAGCCAAGTCATAGCATGATTTGATGGCTCTGTGATTGCCTTATCTGACACACTGACAGAAGTAATCAACATAAAAAAGAAACGTGTAGTCTGACCTTGGCACAAGTTAACTTGTTGCACTCTGTAATAGGCATCAAACTGAATTATCTTATAAATGTTACGACTGAGGTGTCCTTTATGTGTTGCCCCACCTCCCCAGTAAAACCTCTGGTCCTGCCTGGCAATAAAAACTTAACACTGAAGGATGTGTACGAAAAGTTTAGACATTTTCAGGAGGGTATGTGTGAAAGCAGCTTCAAACTGTTGTTTCTTAAAATCAAAAAGCTCAAAGAGTGAAGGTGTGACTGCGCCTTCACATAGACTCATAAACCAGTCAGAGGAGCACCTGAAGAATTTATGGCCTGGCGGCAGAGTTTCTGATAAAAAACAGAATAAAAACACTCTCGACCAAGGACAGTGCTCTCTGAGTGGAAGAGCAGATAAACCCTCCTCACATCCTCAGGTCTGTGTATTCATCTCTTTGCTTACTGTCATGTAATCTTTATTTTGAGCACCATCCATCCTCATAAAATAGTCTGTCCAACCAAACTATTATTCAGATCACAGTGGTATTCAGGCTCTACTGTAATAAATACTAGAGCGATCTGATCAGAGCCGTGCTGTGATAGTGTGTGAGGAAAGCATGCAGGGTGGTTTTAGGGGGCAGGCAGAGCTGCTGGGGAACATATGGGAGTGATTTTGAGCTGCAGACTGGCCGGCTCTGTTTGAAAGTCAGACACTTGAGTCACGTTGTCATCAAACAAAAGGCAGCGATCTGCCTCATTTTCACAGACGCTCACGTTCTTGTAGAAAACTCATCAGTGGAGTTGGGCTGCTCAGGAAAAATTGACCTCATCTGGGGAGATGGATGGGGATGGAAGTGTGTACTGAATCAGATTTCCCTTCTTATTTAAGTTTTTTAGGGTAAAAAAAAAAACACAGTATCTATACTTACTTTTACTGTTTGATGGTGCTGGAAATTGGTTTCAACTTCAGTGGTTGAATATAACAGTGCTGCATGTTGTATTGTAAAAACTGAAAAAGACATCAGCCTGCAAATCCGTTGTTAAGTTACAATCAGTTTTGACCTAAAGGCATGAGCTCACACAATATAAAAGTCCCTTTTCATTTTGGGTCCTGCAGATCTCACAGATTATTCAGCACTGTTTTAGCCCTTAAAAATACAGGAGATGAAAAATTATGTATTAGGGCTGCTTGATTATAGCAGAAATCATGAATGATGATTACTCACTAGTTTTACTATATGCACCACATACAATCACTTGGCTTAAATGCTCTTAACAATACCATTCTGAAAATTAAGGAAAAAACAATGAATGAAACTTGTCAGTATTAGATGCTTTTTCTTATCTTGAAAGTGCTGAAGTCATTTTGTGATTGACAATATTGAATTTACAAATTTAGGACAATTTATTCAATGAAAAGACTATGCTCAGACAAAAGTTAGTCTGTCTGGAGTAACATTGCAAACATTTCGATTAGGACTGAGTTTGATTGGTCAGTGGACCAATCCTAGAGCCTACAAAGGGTCAGTTATTTCATATTTTGGAATCAGTTATTCAAAATAGTTATTTTAAAGCAATAATACAAAGTTGAGCTATAACACAAACCAGCTTTCTGATTTTCAATGATTGGTCATAAAACTGGTTGTTCCCGGCAGCCTTCAGTCAAACACTCCTAACTACATCAGAGAGTACAGCTACTAAAATAACACAGAGACTTACTACAGTTATACCTGTCATAGCTAAGTAAGTAATAAATGATTTATTTAAAAACAATAACATCCATCCATCCAGTAACACAAACTTAATATCAACAGAATTTCAGTCAGGCACTGCCCTCAAGTTTCACAATTATCAAACTTGTTTCTTGTTTTGACAAAGTTTTATAGTTTTCAGACTGTTACAGAATCAAATTAAATCACCCTATTTTGGCTTTAACCAGAGAAGAAATCCATACTCAAAACTTAAAGAAAGTTAGCTTATTGAAAACTCATTGAAAGAAACCAGAGAAAATATTCTAGTTAAAAAACAGACTCATAAATGCAGACTTTCTTTGCATCATGGTATGATTTCATAAACTCAGACTTTCTCTCTACAAAGCATGACTTCATCTCCATAACACACACACACACACACACACACACACACACACACATAAATACACACAGGTCCAGACGCAGCCTTCAGGCTCGCTGTAATCACCCCTCTTCCTGCTCTCCTGCACTATGGTTATTTATCAAACCAGATGACAGCTCAAATGACCCAATCAGAGCCTGCAATTAAAAGCCAGGAAGCCTCCTGATTGGCCAGCTCTGCCTTCAGCCCGAGGGTCACAGGTTAAGCTTCTCAGAGAGTGGGGTTGGGAGAGGAGGGCAAGGGGGGCTAATCAAGTTTCAAGGAGTAATCACTGCTGGCCTTAAGCTGAAAGAAATGTTTGTGGTTTTTGTTGTGTGAGTAAAGAGTTCGGTACATCAGGAGAAGTGAAAGTCGATTAAAAATGTTTTTGTGCCCACAGTAAACATATCACAGACATTACACGCTGGGAAACTTGTTTTTGTGTGTTCACATACCTGGCTGGTGGCTCCATGGTAAAACAGAGAGTAAGTAGCTACAAGGCTCCATGGGAATTGTAGTGATGTAGCAGAGAAGCTGGTCAGATCAGACCAACATCACAACCACCAGCCTGTCAGAGAAAAGGAAAGTGTTGGTATATCTCAGAGATCACTTTACATCGAAAATTTCATCATGACTGTGCAGGAAACAAACTGGAACATTTCCATTATTGTTTGTTTGCTTTTCCTACTGTTATAAAAACACTTTGGTTCTCACAGGACTGAAGTGAAACAAGGCATAACTCCTAGCTAGTGACCTCATCCAAAAAAAAAAAAAAAAAAAAAAAAACCCACAAATGTATAAAGAAGATAAAGAAGTTTCATTGAAGCAAACCTGCAATAAAACATCTGGAACAATAAACTGCAGCTACTTAAATATGAAAGATTTCTAAATCACTTCGAACGTCAACAAGATGGTAAAGAGATTGTTTTATGAAAATACAAAGGAAGAGGTTACATCGTGCCTGTTTATATTTTATTAAGGATTTCTGGTTTCTGGAGGACCCTAGTTATGATAAGAACAACACAGAAGATAGTGGAGACACTAGCCATGGTTACATGATGTTTTTTATTTCTGAATTAAGTATTCAGAATTAACTAATTAGGAAATGACGTATTCTCCTTCGAGTTTACATGGAAATAGTAATTCTGAATTGAGGTTTATATGTAATACACGTTTATCGCCTTTATTCAGTTCCACTTAAGGTCTGGGGGTTGGGAATGGTTTTGATTGGACAGGGGGCGGACATGACGTATTTATGTCTACCGGAAGAAAACAATCTCCAGCTCAGCGTCTCCAACATCCCCGTCAGGGGAACCTCGTCCAACTTGGACTCTACAACTTTAAAAAGGTTCACATTTTTATGCTTACATCCATCCACTCTTTTCATTATTTCCAAAATTTTCTAAGGTTCTACTTAAATAAATTGTCTCAGCTCAAGTCCAACGCTTGCTTTGGGTGGTCATCCTGTTCCCGTCAGCTTGGAATAAGTGCGTCATCGTGACAGGACAAGGGAACAAGCACGCGCAGAACAACCGGAATTAATTTAAAGCAGAATGAACATATATATGATCGAGGAATTATTCAATTCGGATTTAAAATCAGAATAAACCAGCCACCTACTTTGGAATTAAGTTTAATTCGGAATGGTCAGTTTCATTTGAAATTATGTGTTTACAAGGTCAATTTTAATCTTTTTAAAGAGGATTTAAGTTTTATTCTGATTTAAAGGGGAATTAAAGCTCTAATGTAAACATAGCCACTGATGGTTCATCCTTTTCAGTTAGACTCAAAACAAGACCAAACTGAACAAACTTGCTAAACTTTACAGTGGGGGTCTTACAAGATGATGATGAAAGAACAATGCGCTTTGTAAACTGAACCTTAATATTGAGCAGACAGCACAGAAAATGGGTGTGGGTTGCAACATCTACTGCCAAAATGCATTTATTTAATTAATCTGTCTAGTACAAGTTCCATGTTTTAAGTTGGACTCTATTCAGCTTTCGTATTCAGTTTTTGTTTTTTTTTAACACCCTCTCAAATTTGCTGTTGGCCAACTTCAAATAACCCACAGGCAGCAGTTGCCCCCCTGGCCCAAGTTTGGATACCCCTGCCTTTTGCCCTAAATATTTGTATTCTTCCTTTGTTGGGTAAAACCTGATTTGAAAATTGTATCATAAAGTACCATCCAGGGTAACAAGCTGATCTTTCAGAAAAAAAAAATAAAAAATAAAAAAATTACTAGACAAGCACATTTTTAACCTGCTACCATTTGGTGTTTTTATGTACATAAAGTTAAGTATAATGTTCAACAGATGCAGTCATGTTATCTTACTAGGAAATAAAGAATTGTTAATAAAATATTCTTTTTCAGTATGTATCTATATAAGGATGTTAAACTCATGTGGCACATAACTTTATGAGATTTGGCTGCAAAACTGAATATTTACATACAATTGGTGCTTGGCAAGTGTTCATTTTGTAAAACTGATTTTAATTCAATTGGATCTTCGTCTTGAACATTTTTCACCTTAAATGTCCTGTTGAATCCTCTAAGTCCACTACAACCCCATTAAGGCTCAGATGACTGAACCATGAGGTCTTGAATTAGCTTCATCATCAGCTTTGAGTTGATGTCTGTGTGTTTGTGGCTTGTAACTGTTTGTTTGAGATAAGTGGGGCAGTGTGGCGGACAGTTGTAGCCTTCTTCCTCCTCCGCCCGTCAGACACAGGAGCTTTTTTATTTGACTGCATAGAGCTCCTTAAAGGAGGCTTTATTTAGCCAAGGAGGCTGATGTGCAGAGAGTGAGTTAATATTCACACCACAACAGCAGAGAGGAGGGTTGAAACACTGGCCAACAGTTTATGGAGTCTGAGTAGAGATACCACAGACAGATCCAACAGGAAGCTTCTCACAGGACAAGCAAACTAACAAAATAAAACAAACAGCTGACATCAGAAGGCAAGGAGAAAAGACTTCTCTTATTATTCAGGTCTGAAACAAATCCATTTGGTCTTTACACAGATGACAAAGCAATATTTTAAGTTATTTATTTTAAGTCAAATTTTAACATTCCAATCAAAAGAATAAGAGTGAACTATGAGGAACAAACACCAAACCACCCTGGACCAGCACCACCCAGTGTAGCTGAATTGTCCTTGTAAACAGGCATGAGGAATTGTTATGTATTCATTTTTCTAAAAGAAAGAAGGAAATTAGAAACAGCTGCAGAACCATACAGGGATACCAGTATCAAGGCCCAGGCTGACACTACCATTTTAGTTTGAACTTCTCCCTCATTTTAACATAGCTCTTATTCAGAGAAAAAGGTGGTGTAGTGTTAGGAAAGAAAACCCCTCAAAACTGACAGTTTGATTCAGGTCACACTCACATGCAACATATTTGGTCCAGACCAAATGAACTCTGGTTACCTTTTTTTGAAAGTTCGGGTGATTTGGGGAGGTGTGAAAGCTCACACAAACACGAGTCCAGTATGTGATGGGTGGAAAATGATTTGTCCGAAAAAACAAGGCAAGTGGGAAGCAGCATTGAGGCTAGAATTTGGCCAAATATAACAACAGAAACAAGCTAACGTAGCATTCCCTGACAATATCAAGCAAAGAGCAGCTAAGGTTTGCATTGGTAGCACCACCAGCCTCTGGTCCTCTTAACAGGTGACCGTCTACAAATCTGCGCAGAAACATGGCTACAGCCCAAATAAAACTGTATCTTCAATTTATCACTCATAATATGCAGAGCTGCTTCAACCCAAACAATGTTGTTACTCGAAGACAGCTGGCAGAAAGAAAGACCACAGCTATGCCTCAACTAGTGGTAGGGGGCTACATTACGCAGTATTTGACAGGCTTTGGTCTGCCTGACAAAGTGAAGCGGAAAGAAAACCAAAGTTTACCGAACTTTTCATGTGAAGGTTTCTTAAAAGACACATTACAAGAGACGAACAGAGGTGGGGCACAACAGCATGCAGGCTGCTGGTCAGTATAAGCTGAGAGCTCAACTTCCGTACTGTAACTAGCAGAAGTACAAACTTTGCATGGCAACCCCCACCCCAAAACAAATACTTTTTGATTTTTTTTTCCAAGAAGTGGTCCAAAAACACATTACAGACACAAAAAAGATAAAAGTCATTGTTGAAAGAGACAACTTCAATCCCTGTAAGTGGTCAGATATTGTTCTTGGAGACATGCAATATTGGCTCTGAATTATGATGAAGGTTAAGATGGTTAAATGCTATTTTCAGATTGTATAGAAAAAAGTTCATTATATTTCTCTTTGGTGCAGAAGAAACATGTTGTATGAGCCATAAAGAATGACAAGGACACTGTATGTTAAAGCTTATATTCTTTCTTCATCACAAATAATATTGTTGTCCATATATTGAGCAATGTTTATTGCACATTGTATATTCTTCCCATATCTTGCAGATCTTGAACACACCTTTAAGCTGGAGCAAAGTCTAAAGGAGTAACCAGCTGACTGATTGAGGTAAAAAGAGGGGGGAGTAAAATGTCTCCCTAAAAGTCAAGGTCAGAGGTGAGCAGCAGCTCTCCAGAGGGCCTCCAGGACCTTATCTGGCCTTTTCTGAGATTCACACTACACCACCCTGCTGCTGCCAAAACTAACACACTCAGCTGGAAAATGCTCTCAAGACAGTGTGGAAAACTGTGTTGATGAGTTGACCAGCAGCTTCACGGTATCAGTGTGTATCTGTGTGAGAGTGCGTGGGACAGAGAGAGTGTGTTTGGCTCCACCCCATGGGAGGAAAACGACAGCAGTGGGGATTCAGCCACAGAGTTATTATAGAACAGACGAGGAGAAAATAGATGTCCGAAGACGGGGGCTGAGAGCGGTCACGGGGTTGGCGAAAAAGCAGCTGCAGACTTTCTGTCCAACACACACACACACACAGAAACACACACACACACAAACACATATACACACAGCTCGTTTGTGGATGGACAGGCATTGCCAAGAAAAAGAGACAGACGGAGGGAAAAGCAGATCCTGCTCTCCCACACACGAGGATGATCTGAAGTGAAACAGCTCTGCTTTCCATCTATTTTTATGTGACCTATGATTAATTTTAACAGCTGAGTGGAAACAGCAAAACACGGCAAATAAAAGGCTTTACCCAAACTGGAGGGAAAGATTCAAACATGAATAATGCTCATATTATACACAGGCAAGAACACATCTACAGAGCACAAGGGGCAGATCACAGAGTCGGTTTTCACTCAGGCTTTGACAACTGGCTTAATTTTAGGAGGGATGGAAAGTGCTGGATTAAGGCTTGTATCCAATGTCAGTATTTCAAAATTCAGGGTTTAAAGACACTTTTAAAAGAAAAGAAAGATGTTGTTAGATCTAAACAAAAAAAACTTCCAATGTTTGTATCTGAGAAAAAAAATTAACAACTAGGGATGGAAACTGATATGATTTGATTGATTCTGATGCCATTTTCGATTCTGCCTATCAATCCATTTTGCATCTAATGTGTGAAAGCAGCAGATCTACACAAATTTTCAGGGTCAAAAAGGTCAAGCACATGGCTCTACTGATATTCAAAGTTGTTTTAAGAGGGGAAATCTTTAGCAAGTTGCCCCCCTTTCTTGGCAACCCACAGGCACTGGATGTTGTACAGTAGTGTCAGACTTTAGCAGCTCCTGTCTCCTGCCTGCCCTGAACACACCTATAGCTTCTTTGTCGTCGTTTCTGGTGACTGCGTCTGATGAGAACAAGACATCCTCGATTTACATGGCATCCAGATCTTAATGGGAGGAATTGATAAGGGAATTGTAAAGCAAAAAGACAAACGTTATCATTTCCCCTTTGGTCTGGTGTAATTGGTTTTGATTCTCACCCCCAATTGAAACCATGTGTGGTTTATCAAATGTTTTTTTGTTCAAAATTTAAAAAGATAATTTCTCAGTATGTCTGATTGTGGTCAACATCTCCTTCTTATGTTTTCTCAAGCTGTCCTTGACAATGACCCCCTTTGTATGATTAATAGAAAAGCCTCTTCTTGTCTCAGTTCACTGATTCAAAGACTTTTCTTCAGGGCTCCACTTTAAAAGAAAAAGTGTCAAAACACAATGGCAAAAACTTCAGACATTTTTCAACAGATTTGAAAAATATTATATAATATAGAGATATTCTGTCACTTTGCTAAAATGGCGATTTGCTAAAGTGCAATTGTTATTTCACAAAAGCATAACAAGCCAGGGTATTAAATATTAACCTGCTACCGGGTAAACAAGGACATTGAAAGTGTTATAGTCACATGAGACAGAGTGCAAATGTGTATAGACAAATACTTAGTGTTAAAGAGTCACATTGCTAATTCCAGGTTTTCTCTGAAGCAGCCCAAATAGATTAACAGGAATCATTAATCATTAAAGTCCAATCTTAAACCAAGGACCCCTGAAGGCCTAAAATAAATAAAATCTATTATATAAAGTTTATTAAATATCTAAGTCTGACTCTTTAAGACTTTTAAAGAGATACTGTTCTGTTTTGTATATGTATTATTTCCACAGATTTGCATTTAGGAAATGATCTCTAGTGCCCTTACTCTGCAGACAACCAGCTTTCTCTGTAGTGGCAAAAACATACATACAAACAAGCAACAGATATTTATCACAGCTAAATGAGAGTTGACAGAGCTCTTTGTGTCTCCATGCTAGTCCAGCTCTAAGTACAACAACCCTATCATTGCTCTGGGCTGTTTACACTCAGAAACACATCAACCAGCTATTTAAGGGAAGCAAAGGGAGCGTGTGCTACAACACAGTGACCTCATCTATACTTCACACATCTATAGCTTGTTTCTAAATCTCTCTTGAGCTTATGCTTAAGATTTCAATCTGATAGCTTTAGAACATGACAGTCAGCTTGATGATATCACCTCAATATAACATCATTAGCACAAAACCAGCTGAAAGCTATCGCGATATGACCTGCAGTACAAGTGGAACAAGATTCTCAGTGTCAGCATTTAAAAACAAACATATGTGGCCACAGGGTGAAGTCAAAGACATATTTCCAAGAGTTTCTGAGGTCTTTGTAAAGTTAATATGATCACATCTTTTCCTTGGACTTATTAAACCTGCACAGGAAATGTGAGGCTGATGTCCTAGTGCAGTATTTTTAGTCAGGCCAATGTTCATTTAATCTTTATGTAAATATCTGGTGAATTTATTTGTTCCAATCAGACATGTCTTTATTGCTCAGGAACCAAACATTGTGAGCTAATTATTCCCTGATCACCACATGATCAATTTGTGACCATTCAGCGTAATTTCTGATCTGGCTACACTTAGTTATTTAATCAGAAAACTGCCAAAATTTAGCACCACATTTATCACAGGATCACAACATCAGCAGGTAAATGGTGTGAAGTTCATCTGCTGTGTGGAGTGCAGCTAGTTTTAGCACTGCTTGCACCACTGGCCTAACCTGACACGCCAAACGGACAGTTCCATATATCGGCCATGGAAATATTTCACTAGTCCATCTGGAGAAGAGCCCATAGAAAATGTTTTTAGAGGCGGAGCCTTCAAAAACAACTGCAGATGGTGATTGGACGATCGTTCTGCCAGTCACACTATCACAGACCAATCCACATCCCTGTTGTAAGCCGTTAGGTTAAACTACGTTTCAGTCCTTAAAATATTGTCTTACATTAAATTATACCACACAGACGTATCATTTACCACTTATATGTGACATTAACCTCATCAAAGATAATGCCCACCAAGTTCTCCCGCTAAAGTTTTGAGGAGAGCATATTTCACCAGGTATCGTTGAGTAAGCACGACTCCGGGCTACCATAGAATAATCGGCATCGTCCACAGAGGATTCCCGCATCTCTCCAAGTTTCCCAGCAGTGATCCCCAGTCAGGAGAGGAGCAAAAACATGATTTCCTGTAAGAAAAGACTTAAGTGACATTCTTTGCTCTTCTTCTAGACTGCAGATATTGCTGCATCTATGCAGACCGCTTCAGAAGCTGCAATTGTTTTCAAACATGCAGTCACTTCCAGCTGTCGTCACATCTTCAGTTTCTGCCTCTCTTCCCTGATTGGGCTATCTGGCTTTTGGCCGCTGAAGTCACTGGAGATTGGAGCTTGGCAAGATGGATCTGCGTGATTTCAGACAATGGATCAGGCAGGTCCATCTGCTCTGCAAGGTTACCACTAGCCCTGGTTTCTCTGATATTTCTCCTCTGAATGTGGTTACTTGATGCAGCAGCTGAGCTGTAATATACGACTATAACTTAATGACACTTTCATACAACTTTAACTCAAGTTTTTAGATTAAAATTCTGCTAAATCACTCGGTTCTTAAGAGACGGTACTGGTGCTATCTATCTGTTCCTTTGCGTATCTTTAATGATGTTTGTTTACATCCATGTCTAAAGGCATTTTAGCAGCAAGGCAGATACAGTTGAGTAGGGCTACAGTGGTGACAGGAGGCAGGAGAATGCACTGCAGTTTAGAGAGAGCATTTGACTGAGATTTTGGGCCTGTACCGAAAAAATATGGATAGAAATTATTCAACCAATGGTTTAGCCATCTTGTAAGTCTGGTGCCTGCCATTTAGTTATCCAATTTTAACCTTTTACTGTGGGCATCTCCAGTTGTCACCAAACATAATATTGTTCAGTGAAGCAATGTGTGTAGTGTTATTATGTCAGTGTGCTACATTGCTAGCTAAGGAATATTAAGCATAACAGCAATATTTTTGGAATCTAACTAAAATGCAGAACCTCAAACGGTCTGCTTGAAAAAAAAAGTGTCTGTGCTGCTGTGGGCAAATCATCCACATACTCTGACCGCAGCCTTAGTAAGATCAGGTCATGATGCCATCTGTAGGAGGTCCTCCTACTCTGTGAAGCAAAGTGGACTGATTGCATCAGTATTCACCTAACTCACTCATTGATGACTGAAAGAATATGGTCAGCAAGACAAGTCACTGAAGCCTCTACTGTTCCAATATCAGTATCACCAACACATTATTTTGATAACATAAGCTCAGTAACACTACCCTGTCTGTTTTTGAAGCCACTCTGAGGTTTTTGGTTCAAATATAAATTCCAATGTCTGAGCGACGTGTCAGATGGAGGCGTGAAACCACAGTGTGAGGGGAAAGCTGTGAAACCAGTCCTCCTCACGACAGGCAGGCAGGCTGAGGTATGCAGGCTGTGACGGTACATAAACACTCAGCAGAGGCCACAAGCACAAACATGGGATCATATTTTGCAGCTCGCAGAGTACAAATGCAATAAAAACCTTATTGAATTTACTGAATATTAGCTGTCTGATATATATGTAATCTTTTCAGACATTTTTATGCAAGAAATTCATAGTTTGTTTGTTCAATAATGTTGAATGTGTGGATTTACTGCTTTTCTCCGTCAATTAGAGCTTTTGAAATCATGATAACAAACTTTCTCAATTTTGGACTTTTTTTGTCCAAATTTCTTTTGTCAAAAGCGTTACTATTAATTGGCTAGTCAGATGCAGATGCAGTGTTAGTTAATCTTTGAAATAACTGAACACAGTTCACTGAAACAGAGAAATTCTAATTCTTTGAGATTTTTGTTGATATATAGCTTCCCAATAGTATGTACAGCCATGACCAGGCTTGGGCACTAGAACTGGTCCCTGTTTGGAGCCACTTCCAAGTTTTCAAAATTTGAGGTATCCTGTCCACTGAAGCCATCCCCAGCCACAAGTAGCAGCTGTGCCAAGGCCTCATCACACAGATAAAAACACAGCTGAGCTAAAGCTTACATTTCTGTTAAGGTGAACGACTCACATCATTTCAAATGTATCCTTTAGACACAAGTCCAGAGAGTGCCATTTACACTTACTTACTGTGAAGAGATGCTCACCATAGAGAAGGATAAACAAGAGGGATTTTACTTTACAGTAACTTTTGTTATAAAAGGGGTAAACTAACCAGCATAATGAGTAAAACACATCATTTATTCCTGAATATATCTACATTAATCATCACAGATTTTAACCTTGTTTCATATTTTCATTTCACTAACATGTTGAATCTGTTACCTTTTTGTTTAAATAAAAAACAACAGAGATAATAACACCATAAAACAAATTCAAAATTATAAACTTTAGTCATTTTTTTATGATTAAATTTAGCAACTTTGGTTGGTATATATTTGTGTCAACATGTCTTCAAAAAGAGAAATGCTTATTAGTATGTATAGAGGAAATATATAAAAAATGTCTGTTATAGCTGACAGTGTATTGTTAAGACCCTAACAAGACCAACAATAATAGCAGGCAGATTTTAATCCCTGAAAAAATTACCGTTATATTTCACTTCCCAAGAAAATGTGGAATCTGAACTAGAAGCTGTTAAGGACAGGAATCAATACACAAAACCAGAATCAGAACAAAACCTAAAAAACCTAACAATAACCAACCTTTGCCATTACTACAAGCAAAATAGTTGCATCAATTAATAAATATCACAGTTTCACAAAATCTTCTGCTACCACCACTGAAAGGCCTTTAACACATTTTGTTTCCTCCAGAATATTCCTGTATTTAGACAAACAGAAGGCTTTTGCTCCAAGGAGGCATCACAGGATGTTTTATATCCTGTCAATCATTTCATTGTCTGCTGCTAACAGCCTCTTCAGGCATCATAAAGCCCCTGACTTAATGTATTAAAGTGTGTGGCTGTTGGGTTGCACTGCGGCCTGGACACTGACAGGAAGTGGAAACGAAGCATTCAGATTCTGATCGCAGCAGTTAAAGCCGGTGGCTTTCCCAAAACCAACAGATGAAGACGAGAGCAGAGGGACGAGTGTGGAGGCAGAGAGAAGAGCCTAATGCCATCAAAGTCGACCAGCAGCCAGAGCTAATTGAAATTAAAGACCAGGAACAGAGACGCAGGGGAGGGAGGGAACCGCGCTGCCTTTACAGGAGTGTAGGCGGAGTGGGAAAACTCAGTGACTGGGCTGATTTTCCTCCTGGCTGCAGCCTGCAGAATATAAAACCAACAACTGATGCATGCAGTTTGGTCTGAAAACCATTCTGCTGCAGTAAACCAGACACACTCCAAATGTTGGCCAAGAGAAACAGACTCCATGAAATAATTACTACTATAAACTTTCCCCCTAACACACACCATCTTTGTGTCAAGGCAAACAGCTGAGAGATTTTTGTGGCCCTTGAGAACTGCTTTACTGGTTATTTTCATATTCAAATATAAATTTTGGAACAGAGCTATAAAGGACGATTTTTCAACTTCTGGAAAAATTTACAGACATGCTGTCTAAATTTTCCTTGAAAGACTCTTTCAAGTATGCAAATGCAAAATCAGCCCATATACAGCATCACACACATTTTGAAGATGGCTTTAAAACAAAATCTTGGTCAGTGGTGCTTTGTTGCATAAATGGCCAAACAGAAAGCTGTTGAGTTCTGACTAAGTGTTGGGTTGCTTGTTACGAGCTGCTAAAACTTAATGAAATATATTTCATGGACTCAAAACACAACAATTTCTCCACATACAACACAAACAGTGTTGCTGAAGCTAAGCAGCATGTCAATTTGCTAAGAAGAGTTTTCAGCCGCTCAGCTTACAGATTACTGACTTTGCAGTGTGTGCAAGTTGATGATAAACCCATTACACTGTGCAGCCATTTGACCCCAAACATAAAGCTGCTATCAAACAGCAGGAAGTCAGTCCAAGCCTCAAGCATTAACTGATCATTAGAGTCATTAGAATTACTATGTGGCTACTTCAATAGTTAATATTTCTTAATCATGCTGCCACACATTGCCAGAAGAGTGGCTAGGAGGCATCTTGTAAGAACAGCAAAGAACACAAGCACATAACTGCCTCACTCTAACAATTCATGACCATTCAGCACAGGCATGTGAATGCTCAGCCATCAAGACGACTGAAGGCTGCTTGCTAGTCTTACTAATGTCAGGCACCCTTGGCAAACCAATGCAACATCATGCAGAGTAATGACATCAAAACAAACGATGGAAATAAAGAACCGGTATTTGTAAAAAATTAGTTCCAGTTCGTTTCAGACATCAATTTCATTTCCCTCTGATTATCAATTCCCTTGTTGATGCCTAGATTAGCTGAACATGCCTCGAAAAACAATCAGCTCTTGTGAGAGGCTATCAGAACAAATGACAACAAAGGTGTTGTGAAAGTAATCATGGCAGACAGTGGACAGATACAAGTCAAAGTGTGGATTCATTTTACAAAAAATGATGCCAGTATAACAATGGGTAATGTACATGGCTGTATGATGTCATACAAAAGTGAAAACTCCAGCAACATGCTGGAACAACTGTCACTGTAGCATGGCATCTAACATCACAACTGCCATGTGTTTAAATATTTTCCAACATTAAAACCCACACACACTGATAAGGGAATCAGTCACAAAATTGACTGAGAAGACAATTTGGTACCACCATTGGTACGAATAAAATCTTATCCATCCCCTTCCCTAATAATGATCAAAACACGTTGTCAACATTTGAAATGGCCATTCAGGTTTGTTTTTGAAAACTATGACAAAAACAGAAATTGTGTGGCCAAACACATTCAGACTGCTAACAACATTTAGCCTTGCAGAATAGAAAGTGCCAAATTTGAAAGTTGTTTAAGTGTTTTCTTAACCTTAATCAAAGTCAACAACAGTAGGATTTAAATTGTTTTGACAAGAAGATCATTTTCTGGAAAGCCAGATGACATATTTTAGGACTGTGGTTCTCAACTGGTGGGTCAGAAGGACCCTAAAGTGGGTTGTGGAGCTGTTTTCTGTGGGTTGGGAATGTGTACCTGGAAAATCAAAGGGGGGATAAAGTTGATGAAGTTCAAGCCCATTAGGACATTCATCCATGTATTTAATGTTCTTCCATTTTGCTCTGGAAACAAGTAAATTTCATTCATTTTTGCACATACTTTGCATACTTATTTATTCATCTTGAGATAAAAAGCTGGCTCTCCTGGTGAAATGTGTTTTTTTTCATTGGAAATTTCTAGAAACAAATTAAATTTACAGATTATCAAAAGAAACCGAGTAAAATTTTTAAAAAAATGCATGCATGTGGTTGAACTACATTGTATGTCTGGGTCACAGTTTCTTTCTATGGAGGAAATGGCGGGTCCTGAGGCTGTACCAGTTCTGAATCACTGGTTTTGGATGTTACTTGAGATTTTAGAAGACAGAGATTGATACCTCTATCGCTAATTGACATCTGGTTCAAACAACTTATAAATTAGACAAAGTAGTAGGAAGTTTCTTAGCCTTGAAAATACTCTCTATTGATAAGTCTTCATTTTTGCAGCTGCAATTCATCACAAATCTTCAGATCCTACTCATTGTTGGATTTTCTAAAAAGACAAAACATCACTTCTCCAAGCGAATGACATTAAATAACATTTAGCAAAGTCACAGCAGCCAGGAAATCTTTTTTTTTGAGCAGACAGAACAGAAATCTTGAGCAAAACCAGACTCATGTTGAACGTCCATCTGCTGAAGCTGCATTTAAGAAAAAAAAGTTGAAGGCCTGAGGTCTAAACAAAAAACAACACTCATGATTTGAAAACCGTAAGCTTTCAACGTCCAGTAGAGACATGCTAACACGAGACAGGCTCACTGATAAACTCAATATTCAACAGTGTCAATCCTACTGGGCATGAAAAACAAAACTGCAATTGACAGATCAACCAAACTGATGCATGTACTTAATAAAACTGAACAGGTATTAATCAGACACATATTGGGACAGACTTAAAAGAGTTGGTTTGACCACTGACTGAAATGTTCCTTCGCACAAAAGTCGGTCAGACTTCTTAATCCAGGAGACAGCTCTGTTAGTGGGGTTCAGGTCTTTAAGGTCAGGGGTCTGGGGTCAGGATTTAGGTCAGGGGCCAGCTCACTTCAGAGAGATCACTGCACCTATCAGGCAAGAGGATTACTGAGGGAGGAAAAGTAAATCCCTCTAAAGAATGAAGAAGGAGCTCATTTCAACCAGCATGTCTGAAAGCGCTGAGACCACCATGCTGTCTCAGAACTCAAAGTTCAGAACCACAGAGTAGTTTAATGTGTGTATGAAACAATCTCCCCTTCAGTTCAATCTATTTGTCAGACCAAGGATTATTTATCGCACCACACACTGAGTTTAAGGCTTTGGTAAATATACAGTTATGGGGTATTGTTCCCTTTTAAGTCTTTTTTTCAGTTCTCTATAAAGGATTCCTGAAAGATGATAGTTATTTCAGCAAGAACAGAATAATTATGCAATCACTTCACTTCAAACAAATCAAATATTTGTAACAGTTCATTTGATCAATTAAGTTAAAGTTAACCCTCCTAACTGAAAAGTACGTGCCCTATTTTAAGGTTCAAGTCCTGGAGACAAATAAAGAAAATGTTCTCACACGAATAGGTGGAGGAAAAGGGCCGAACTGACCAATTATTTCACTATCATTGATTCGAGTGTCAATTTACTTATTCCTTGACATAAAAAATAAAACAACATGACTTAACAGGCTCACAAAACACAAAAATCCTAGCCAAAGTGCTTGGTAAAGAAATGTTGAGTACTTCTTTAGCCTTGGCATATTTACCACTCTAGGATCATCCAAAAGTACCTTAAATCCTGTTTTTGCCATAATGACAAATCAACCAGTCTAAATGTGTCTCTGCATGCATCCTCATTCTCACTCACTTCTGTTTCCCACAAACCAAAAAGGCAACAGCCAAAAATGACCAGCTACATTCAAAACAGTAGTGCCCAAATGGATGGCTGACATCATGATGCTTCTTTTATTCAGTGCCTAAGGTGGTAATAATATATGTGTTTTAAATGAGAATAAAGCCTTAGAGCCACAAATGGAATCACTGAAAAGTCAAATTTATGTCCTCAAATGATGTCCCTTGATCCAGTGTTTGTGAAAAGCCTTAGACGAGTCGAACCAAGAAAAACAAAACTGTCCAGACCTCAGCAGCTTGTGGCTCTGCTGTTGTAGAATTGAGGTTAAGGCCACATACGTTGAACTCACACCAATCTCTGAGTGAAAAGTCAAAAGTTTGCTGAAGAAGCAGAGGGAAAGGGCTGTACTGTAAACTTTATACTTTTGGGTGCCACAGGTGCCCCATTTTCTTATGGTGATTTTCCATTGGTAAATCACCAATTCTATTTGCAGTATTGACAGCTCAGTCTCAACACAAGTTAGGTCATTATTTCATCATGCCATGACATCCACAACAACAAGGTGGAAATAGAGGTGATACTGTAGCTAGATCTCAGTTTATGACTTCTTGTCAAAGGAAGGAGATGAGCTTTGTACTATGACTTTTTGCCCCCAAGCAAAACAGTATATTACTAAAAGCAGAGGAGTATGGGAGTCATACAGTATTACTGAACAGATGACAGGCATTTCATTTCAATGTTAGATATTCCAGCCTTGTTGTAACAACATTCTGACCATTCAGTGTCTCTACTAAAGAATTGGGATGGTAACTGAAAACCAATTCCATTTTATAATCCCTTACCCCTTTCACACTGGCCAAAAAAAACGTTAAAACCCGGTAACAATTGGCTCCTGTCAGCAGTTTGAAAGGGTTTAATCAGCATTTCGACCCCGGTCGACTGACCCTGCAAGCGACACTGGTTTTTATTGGTTCGCCTCCAATCTGCTTCAGTGGGAACATCACACCCGGGTCAACCTGCTAATTTACGGATGACTTCAGCGTTATGTGCCCACGGCATAACATCCCGCCCGCCCCCTTTGTCTGTAACTTGCATGTCTCCATCTCAGCAACAAATTCCATCCGCCTTTGTATCATCAGCGTCGAGTTTGTACATTTATAAAGAGGGACAAAAGTACAAAGTACAGTAAACCCTGTCCACGGCGTCCAGGCTCCTTTCCATTGCTTACGTGGTCGTGTTTCGTTGCGCTGATGATGTCATCAATGTGATGACATCAGCTTGATGCGCCAGAGGAAAAAAACAGCCACGCAGCTCGTCTCCTGCCAATTCTGCTGGCAGTGGTAAAGGAGTCACTTGCCGGTTATTAGCGGGTTAACCCGCGTTGACCCGCTAATTTTAGTGTGAAAGTGGTACATGACAGGCAAGGAAAGGAATCAATATCACTGCTTTTTTTTTCTTAATAATTCCCTTATCAGTTACTTCTCCTAGGATCTGGCTTTGCAAATTGGGGACATCATGCTCTCATCTGAGGCAGTCAGCTCCAAGGTTGTCAAAGAAATCATGGCAGACAGGAGACTGGAGAAGTCAAAAGGAAGGCTTAACTTTACACAACCTGGCGCTAACTGCACAAGGTTCAGTGTGATTTCAAGTAAGGGTGGAAACACTTGTCGAAGAATAGCACTAAGTATCAGGAGAGCTATGTCTCTGGAGATGCTTACTCTCAACACCTGTAGAACGTCTTCTTTTTCACACAGAAAAGATGGTGATAAATTTCCTTTCTAATGTAGTTGATAAATAATCAAATACTGTTCAATAGCTTTCCAAACTGATACATATGACACACTCAGGTGTGCTTTGTTTTATAGAACTCTGTTGATGATAGATCAATGATGCCCTTGATTCAGACAAATCTACACTGTGTCATTTACTCGATCTTCACTGCATATGTTTAACATGTCCACAAACATGAGGACTTCAACAAAAAAAAAGTGTTCTTCACTTTTTTGAGGAACACACCAAGCAGGACAAAAACCAACATCAGGTAATTATGCTCTGTCATGTTTTCACTCCCTACTGTTTGGGAAAAACGCTTTACTTATGCAGTCCTGATTATTGCCGTTATATGGACGCATAATATTACAAGTAGAAACAAACAAATCAAATTTTCACAGTTTATGGAAAAAGCACACAGGTTTGGTGCCAGGCAGAGCATACAGCCTGAGCAGACCTCATTTTTACTGTCTCCATTAAAATCAGGGATTTTTTTCTGTGCTAGAACAGAGTCACTGTGGTGGGCTGATCTGAATTATTCACTGGGACGGACTGAGTGTATTTAAAGCAGAGATCAATACCATTAAAGGACAACTGGAGCCACTGGAGACAGTGAACATGGAGGCTGCTTCGACCTTCATCTGGAGTCAAACCAAGGATAGAGGGTATTAAAGAGCGGATGCACTGCACTGCACTGAAAAAAAAACTTTAGAGAAAAAGATTTGTCTGGATTTGCAGTTCAGTCTCCAGCTGCTAGTTGGCAGCAGACATAAAGCCATTCACATTAATTCCATGAGTAAAATATGCGTCAATTTCTGCTGCGATATGGCTTGGATGCGCCTGCAATATTACGCCAGTGAAAGCATCTGAAAAATAGGGGGTCAGTCTCTGTGACGTTCAGAGTGGAGGCGAAGCATCATGTACAGCCGTTTGGAGTGAGGGAACCCCCATATTGTCCATCCCCTTTTTCATATTCCTCATGCTGTTTCCGATTTACCCAGCAGCTACCCAATGCCCTGTTGACATGCTCTGCTGTGTGAGACCCCCCGAATCTGTTGTGCATGTAAAACAGCATGCTTTAACTCGAAAGTGAAGGAATCAATGCAGTGTGCAGAGAGAGGCAGCGACGACATGGGACGAACAATGGAGCCTTAAATGTCCACGGTAAAACTCGCAGCAGTCACGTCACATTTTAGATCATCTTGTGTGTTGTCATGAACCTTGAGCCTACAGAGCTGTGTCTGCAATGTTGTGTAGAGAGGGAATACTGTGGACCCAAAAATTCCAAGAGATGACAAACGCCTACATTGTCCACCAGAGAGATGAGCTGGCTGTTGTAATCTTTTTGGCTTTTAAGCTTTTTCTGGGATATTTATTTCCCTATTTAATCCAAAGTTTGTTGTGTCAGTGCTGCAGCCTTTTCCCTTTTCTAAGTGGCTTCAGTAAATGTTTTGTATTCTGTTGTATGTTTAAGTTTTAAATGCTAAATCATGTAGGTTGTATTAAAAGCAGCGCTTGTACTACCTCCACATGAAACAGTAGTTTTGCAGACACTAACGAACATGTTAGCCAATTGCCTTTTACTGCTACATCACCTGTGCAGCATGGCCCGCAGTAAAGTGTGCTCAGCTAAAAACTGATGGAAACAAATGTGGTGTGGTGATTAGTAAAAATACTTGATCCAATACTTTTGATCGTTATCGTGACATCCTTGAACAAAAAACTTTAACAAGCCAACATTAACTCAAGCACAGATTTCTACTGAGCCACTAATGTCCTACTAAGACACCAACACAAAAGAAACAGCCCACCGCCTTAGCCTCTGTTTTACTTTCTGAGACATTTTACAGATTTCTGTGAACAGGTTAGACATTTAGATTTAGTAATCCAAAAACACAAAAATTCCCAGAGGCAGTTTCACCTTTGTCACACATCCAGAAGGATGAAAACACTCTGTGCAGGATATAAAATATCTCTGCAGGGATGAAGGGGGAGGTGAAGGAGGCGAAAGAATCGTCCCTCTGTGTTCTCAGCTCCCATTTACTGCCTTTATTTATCTGCTGAGCTGCAGCAAAGAGGCTGGACGTACAGAGGAGGAAGAGGAGGAGGAGGAGGAGAAGAGGGGTGGATTGCATGTTTTCCTCCCCAGCTCAGCCACTCTGTCTCCAGGCTGCCAAGGGGGGGAGAGGAGGGGGAGAGGAGGCGGAGGGAGGCGAGGTAGACAGAGGAGAGCGCTGGGGATGTGAAACCTGATCTCCTTCCCTACCTCCTCCCTCCATCCCTCCACCACTGCCACCTCGCCAGAGAGCCTCCGAGACTCCCAGAGTAATCTGATCCTCAGCCTCCGAGACTGGAAACACACTCCAAAGAGAGGGAGAGGAGGAGGAGGAGGGAAGAGAAGAAGTAGTGAAGGAAAGAAAGGGGGAGGGGAGAGAGGAGAGGAAAGAGAGGGATAGAAATAGAGCAGAGGAAAAAGAGAGTTCCCTGAGCTCAGCCTCCAAGACTGGGAACACTCCCAGGAGAGAGAAAACTGAGAAGTAGACTGGGAAAAAGAGGAAGACCAGAGGTGGAAAAAGAGAAGAGAAAGAAAGAGAGTGTGTTTGGGAATGTTTGCCTCATGTGATGCTTTTGTTTGCTTTTAAGTAAATCTATACATGATTTAAACACTAGTGTGCAGAGGATACAATGCTTTAAGTAAGTAAGAGGTGTCCAAACTATGGTCTGCAGCCCATGGTCATTTTATATCAGCAGGTGGAAAGTTCCAAAAAGTAAAATCAAGTACAGTTTGCATTGACACATGAAGTTCATACTAACTAATGAAGAACGATGAATAAATAATGGCAGCAAACAGTGTTAATTGCACTCTTTGCATCAACGGCCCACTCAGTCCAAGTATCAATTTAAAAGTATGGCATTTTGAAGCACTAATATGTTCATAGACTTTGTCAGCATAGTGCAGTTTGCTCTTGTTTTGTGTCTAAATGTAGAGATGAGTCCAAAAAAGACAAGATGAGGATGATGGAAAAGAAATGAACCAAAGATATACAGACCGGCAGGATCTTTGAATACCATATACTGTGTAACTGATGTAACCGTTTGCATTGTTTTAAAACTCATGGTTTTATAGGGCCCTGTAAAATCCGCGATCACGGAAGCATGGACGAAATCACAGAATTGAACATTAAACGCGGAATTTCATATAAACATGGAATATCACAGAAATGGCCAACATTTTATGTAAAAGCTCCGGAAAATGCCCAGAGGGGGTCACTAAGGCTGGGGACAATACATGCTTCACATCCCCTCCCCCCTCCTACCCTCACTAATGATGCAAACATGTCAAAGCGGCCGCCTGAGACACCGGCTAAGTTGGCAAAGAAGCTACGAAATTCCCGGCTAACTCCAAAGTACAGAGCAGAGCAGTTTCCCAACAATTATTATATGTCAGGTGATCAAATGTTCTGTAAATTTTGTCAACATAATGTTGACTGTACCGATAAAGATACGTGTGAGGACCACCTGAAGAGTGAGTGATTATATTTCAGTACTTTATACTGTGTCTCTGGGTCTAAATTTGTGTGAAATACTAAAAAACAAATTCTCGAAAAATTAAAATGGAAAAAAACGGAATATGGGAAAAACTAAAACGGAATTTTGGAAAAAAACAACAGATTTTTAAGGGCCCTAGTATTATAAGCTTTAACAGCTTCACAGGATATAATCTACAGGATTAAGACTCAATATAAGAGAGAGCGTACTGTCTCAATTGTAAATATGTTGTGACTCTTTGCCATCATTTTTTCCCCATGTTGACTAATATGTGAAATAAAGAGTGTGCATTAGCATCCTTGCATTTAGAAAACAAAGAATAATTCAAAACTGAGTACCTAATACTTAGTTCATCATTGCCATTCAACCAAAAGAAGTATACACTTTGTTTGATTTTTGCAAGAATGATATGAAAGACATATCTGCAATAGTCAAACCACGACAACAGTGACTTGACTTAAGCATGTTTCCTTGACTATCTAAATAAATCTCCATCTCACCATCACAGAATAGACCATGGTGCTTTCAGAGTTTGAGTGTTTCCCACAAGAAAAATGCACAAGCTCCAGATGACACTCGTCCAAGATACAGCAGTGTTCCAGCTTTGAGAAACTATGTTTAAAGGAAACCTTCAGCTGATTTTTCTTTCCCTTCTTCAGCACTTTAAATCATAATTATAAACTTAGTCATCAAATGTCTCTTAGGTGACTATCTAAGAGACATTTTTGTTAGGACCTTTTTAAAAAATGGTCATAAGTGCAACAACTATAGATGCTCAGCAGCATCATTGAGCTTTCAGAAGTTACAAACACAGCTGCTCATGGAAATTAAATTAATGCATCATCAAAAATAGCTTATGCAGGCTACATATAACACAAATGCAATCCATTAGTTTATCTTATACAGTCTATGAAAAAAATGATGTTCCACTACATCTTTGTGTATGTACAGTGCCTGTCTGAGGACCAACTGCAGAGGAGTAGGTGGGTTATTAGAAACGACATTAAAGACACCATTTAAAATTGTTGCACAACTAAAAACAAGCACTTTCCTACCTTAAAATACAATTATTGCCTTCTCCAATGAAAACTAAATAATTAATATTAAATGATTACTATGCCACATGACATTTTGCACTTGTTTGGTCTTTTTTCAGCTATTATTTTTGGGTGTTAGTGTTCTTTTCACTCAAAGTTTCATTTATTGCTTGTTCTTTCATTTTCAGGATGATTGTAGTTAAGTAGTAAAAGCAGTGTGTAATCATGACATCAAATTTCTATCAATATAGTCAAGATTATGATTTTTGCCATAATTGAGCAGCCCTATTACACCCCCCCCCCCCCCCCCCCCCCCACCACCACCACCACCACCACCACCACCCCCCACACTCACACACACACACACACACACACACACACACACCATCAGAGGTCTATAGCATTATTGTCAGAACTTCAGAGTAAGCTAATGGGTAGCAGTTAAGCAGTCAGGGATGGGAATCAGTAAGATTTTATTGATACCAATGCTGTTATTGATGTGATTCTTTAACAGTTCGCTTATTGATTCATGTAGATTTTCTAAGTGGGTAAAAGTTGTCTTGCAAAGGTTTTTAGTGGTAAAAATGTCAAACAAGTTACTTCTGATATCCAATGCTATGCTGCATAGATCAATAAATTTGCAAGTTGCTAGTTTTTCACCTACCAAACGTAAAGTAGTTTAAAGTCAAAGTCACCTGAATGGCCAACTTCTGCCACATGTACAAGACACAGAAAAATAAAAATCATCTCACCTAAAGCATTTTTTTGTGAGGAATTCATTTTGGCCACTTCTGTCCCATGCCTGCTATGATTACATTTTTAACCTCTTTGTATCATTTCTGCGGCCTGTCTCTTATAAAAGACTGATGACCCTTTATTTACAAGGCATGAAGAAGAAAGTGGAGGAAATTGACCAGCGAATTTTTAAGTGAAAAGACTGATGGTATCTATTCCTTAAGGGGGTTCTTATCGATTCTTAACTGGAGTAGGTTTTCGATGACCATCCCTCGTTACAGTTTACCAATCATTTATCAAATCTACATCCCAATATCCAAAATTATGACATGGGCATTTCCTTGTCCATGTCTCTAAAAGCAACAAAACAAATATTAAAAAAAGGTCCGTCTACTGCCTCAACCAGCTCAGTGGTGATGCATTTCATCTCCTCCAATGTCTCCTCTCTTTTCTTCATTGAAATAACTGCATAAACATCAACAGATGCTCAATATTCATCAGCTTCAACTCCTTCATAATATGCTCTGTTTCAGTCACCATGTTTTCAAAGAAGCAGAGTAGGCAAGGATTTTGCAGAGCTAAAGAGATGCAGATGAACATGTATGACATCGTCAGAACTGCATAAGCCACAATGACTTAAATTTCAGCAAAGAAAGTAATTTCTATTTCAGTCAGAACAAACTACAAAATTAAAACATACTGTCCCTTTAAATGGACAGTTCCTCAGGTTTTATATATGGTGGAAGGTTGTTTGAGACAATGATAACAGCACTAACACATCTCCCCTGATCAATCAGTGTAACTGGAGGTCACTGTGTTAGTTTACAATGTCTGAGTGTACTTTACAGGCTGATATCTATTAAAAGACGAAAAAACAGCAAAGTGTCTCTCTGCCAGACTACACCAGCATTAACTGGTCTTTTCATGGAGACTGGTCTTGTCCCAGTACAGAGGTCAGGCTCAGCAGGTCTGCTGTCATTTTATAAGAATAGAGCCACAGCAACACACACACACACACACACACACACACACAAGTTTAGACTGAGTGACACCACAGACTAATCACTGCCTGATATACAATCAGAGGGTGAAAGAGATAACATGGCGTCTGTGTCCTCAGTGAGAGTGATAGACGGATTAGAAGAGAGCAGAAATAATGGACGTCTTTTAACCTTTGAACAGCCCTGCAGACTTACAGGACTAATGCTAAAAGAGGAGACGGGACTCTATGATGAGGGCTGTTTGTCATTCCAACGTCAGGGATTAAAATAAAATATGGAGATATGTGCTGAAGCTGCTTTGTCTCTGCAGAAAAACGCAGATCCAGGAGCGTGTATCTGTGTGGTAAAGTGCCGTCTAACATAATGAAAAGTTTAAAAAATTAAGAGTGATAATAAGATATAATTTGGATGTCTGGGTGGAAAGCGTTATTAAATATAACAATAGTATTTATTTAATACATATTTTAAAGAAACATGTTTCTTAGTTAAGCCTCCACTTTAACTAAATTGACCTGTTCCTTTCATGATGACAGTCTATTAGGGTTAGAAAAGCAAGAAAAACAACATTACAATTTTTTTTAACAAATTATACTTTTGATTTATAAGAGTGGAAACTCAGTGATGACGGCGTAAACCTTTACATTTGCATTCTTCCAATACTACAGTCAAATATGGGCTGTACATGGCCAATTTGTATGACCGAAATATCCAATGTAAATATAACCAAAAATCTTAATATCTGCTGATACTGATAATGAACTTCTTAGGAAATTGTCTGCAGATATCAATACTGTTACAATAATATCATACATCCTATTAAAAATGCTTAAATAAATTACAACTTTATTTACGTCAATTCAGTAAATAATCTGGCATAAACAACAGAACCGTTAGCGCTAACAGAAGTATTTGACAATTAGTAGCTTTGTTTTTAACAACATGCTGGGTAGCTATGATCATTAAATCAGTATAATTGAGACTAAATGACGACCAAAAACATAGCTTATTTATCTTCATGTATTTCATCAAATTTATATATTTTTTTATTTTCAGCATAATATTGTTTTATACACATTTGTTTCATTTTAGTGTTTTTCAAATTGTGGAGAGTTAAATAAGTTTTCATGATGCAGATGTTGTAAAGTCAAGAAGTAAATGTGATCATAGAGAAGTTATATTGTGATTTTTCAAGTGTTGCACTCTTTCAAGTGTGTTTTAAAATCCTTCCTGCATGAAAAAGTACTCTGTGGCATCCAGACTTCCCCTTCTCCACATGGAAACAGCACCAGTAGCTGCCAAAAACAGCGAGGTCCACAGACCTGCCACTGTAATGTCCTTCCACTGTTGCAGATGCCCGGTTTCCCCAGAGTGGTCTGGTTTGGTTCAGTACAGTTCAGTACAGTTTGGAGCGGTAAACCCTGATCTTGTTTCCATTTCCACTGCCAGCTGTGTTTTCACTTGAGAGTGGGGATGTTACATGAGCGGGGGAGGGGGTCACTACGTATTGCCTGACATCACAGCCGTGCAACATTGTGCAGCGGTCTACAGTTACAGCACGATTGTAAACAAAGAGCAACAATGAAGGACTTAAAGCACTCCGGTACCCCGTAGAGCACTGTTATGCGCGAACATTCTTTACAGCAACAACAGTGAATAAATCAGTCTAAATCCACGGCTTATTTGAACATGGCGAGGTATGTGTTTTCATTTTTGCTGCTGTTGCATGAGAACTGACGATTTTTGTGTCCAAACAACTGCATGGCTTTTAGCTCATGTAGAAAGAATGCAGAGCCATGAGAAACATGACTGAACTGCACTTATTTAACCATTACAGCAGAGTGGACAGGTCTGCCAATCAGAGAAGATTAGGCCCACATGGGGAAGGGGCCTTCAAGATACAGAGGCTCCAACAGAGTGTCTAAGGCAGAGAGAGATTAGAGGTGGATCAGGCGTACTCAGTTTGTGGAAAACTTTAAGGGTTTCTGTCTTTCAACTATTTTGGATACTCTACAGGGTTCGTACACTTTGACCAAGGTACAATTCAAGCTCTTTTCAAGCACTTCCATGGAAAATTTTCAGATTTCAAGCACCCTACAGCTGTGGTAAATTAGAATTAATAATAATATACATATGGTATGTATTAACACTTTGAATGATTATGTTCCAGTCTGATCATATCAAAAACAGTGACATTATACTGTGCACAAAACGAATTGTGTTTTGCTACATGGCTCTGTCATCATGACATAATTACTCTAAAAAAATCACTTTCAGTCAATTTTTTTTTTCAAAACTGAAGGTAAAAGACCAATTAAGAGTTATGTCAGATATTTGAAGTTAACTTGATTATTGCATGATTAGTCATAAAGAAAAACATTTTTCCCAATGAAAATGTCATCAAGTATAGGTAGTATTTTTATATTAACAGTTTATCATTAAACTCCCTGTGACAAATACAGCTTGATATCCATTTATTTTTAAAATCTGTAATATAATACTACTACTACAACTACTACTACTACTACTACTACTACTACTACTACTACTAATAATAATAATAATAATAATAATAATAATAATAATATAAAAAGCCATATAACGGGAGGGAACAATTCAGTCTATCTAAATAAAGAGAATGTGGTTAAAAATTCAAGGACATTTCAACCCCTGAAAATGCAACATTAAAATTCAATAAGTTATTAGGATTTCAAGCACCCACACAAACCCTGACATGAGCAGTCACTGAAATCGAACACATGAATTTGCATTAAGGCAAAATAATCCAACTTTGAACAATTATGATCTAATCAATCTAACTGCCTTTTCCAACAGCAGTTCTCACATAAATACTTCCAGTTTACAGTGATGTTTGCTTAACAAAATACAGCCTATGAGCTGTTTGACTTTTTGTGACAGTATGTTATCAGTAATTATGTATTTTATGACCAATTCTAACATTTAACTTTGGCACAGAACAATCTGATGTGCTAACCTAAAGAGAAATGATCAAGAGCAGACCAAAGAGAGAGAAAGAGGAGAAGGGAGAGATAAATCTTCTCTTACAAATTAATCAAAAAAAGAGATGTAATAGCCTTTTTTTTTTTAAACAATACCTCCTGAACATCTCTCTCCTTCTCATTCTCTCTCTTGTTGTGGCCTGGCTGGCTCGCCCACTGTCAGTCACACTTGTTATTTCAGTAACAGAGATCCTGGGCTTGGCTGAGGAATGTACAGCTGTCTGGCATATGGATAATACTAGAATTTAATTTCTAACACTGCCTCCCCCTCTGTAAGCCCTGCTCCACCCTCTCCCTCTCTCCCACACAGGGGAAAAGGAGGGGAAAATGTGGAGGGAGGGAGCAATGTGGACAGCAAATGTACGGGAGTGCTGATATTTTCAGTCATAGAGGAACAAGACCCAACATAACACCATAGCTGTAGTAAAAATTAAGGCATATTCCTGGAAATTTTGTAAAGATACGACTTTCTTAGTCTGCATCTCATGGATATTTGTTGTTCTCCCGATAAATTAAACTTCACCACAATTTAACTTCAGCTTAACTCTCTCTGTCCCTTCATTTTCTTCTGCGTCTTGTGATCAGTCAGGATCAATTACTAAATTGGAACAAGACAGGAGCATCTAACCCAAAGTTTATCTGAGCTAACAAGAGGCTTAAACAGTATCAGTTTATCAGATTCAACAAGATTTGTTCATATCTTCAAGCCAAATCTCCCTCAAAATCCCTTAAAATCACTTTTCTTTAGTCTTTCAAGATAAAAAAAAAAATCCTTAATTTAGAATTTCAAAAGTTAACTCTTGATTTCAGAGACTCGTTGGAGCACTATATGTGTATTTTAAAGGGGTGTTCATTACCAAAGTAAACTACAGCATGACTACAGCAAATGAAAATCAAAGTTGTGAACCTGTTTTTTTTTTTTTTTTTGGCAGACCAGTACTGCATCAGACACAACAACAACAAAAAAAGAGTTACAGCATCACCAACATGTCTTCACATTTCCCTCTCTGTGTTCCAGTCAGGGTGGGGGATGGGGGGAAAGGTGAGGCTGGCTGATGCTGGTTTCATGTAAAAAGGTGGGACCATTTACAACAACATAAAAAAACAGCAGAAAACTCAGAGTTTTCGTTGTGTTTCTGTTCACACGAGAATGGTGGAGTGCCTGAATCTGCAAAAGTTTTGGAAGGCTTTCATCTCCGTGTAAACAAGAATCAGCGTTGTCAGGGAAAACGCATGCGCAGTACTCGTTCAGATAAGTACCCAAATGAAATGCGCATGGATTGACAGCAGTCTGTTGAAGTTGCTCCTCCTTATCTTGTTAATAAGTTAATACATAAGTTAATATGCAAACATAATTCCCAGTGCAATATCCTTACTGTCAAACTGTACCTTAATGTCAAACTTTGATTTTTGGACAAACAGCGCTGTCATTTTTATGTTCATATTGTAAATATTGTTAATGTTATCAGTGTAAATTCCTTGGTCTTATTAATAGTCTCACTTCAAATTAATTTACTTATTTTTTCCTTCATAACGAATTTGATACTGCTTTGAAAATCTTCATGTTGCAACCTGCCTACGTATTTCTTTCTTTTCGGTTTTTAATTTAATTTTATTTATTTAAATTTCATGCTCTTATCCATTTTAATGTCTTTATTTGACATTTCCTACTGCTATACTGTGTATACAAGCAACTGAAACAACCAAATTTCCCCTTGGGGATTAATAAAGTATTTCTGTTTGATTCTGATTCAGTTAAAGGTTGTGCGTGCACCTAGGAACAACAACAGCTATGGCTGACAACTGAGCAACATGTGTGCTGCTTACTGTTCTAGGTTTGTTATCCTCCTCCAACAAAATGTGGATTTGCCGCAGCAATGCTTTGGCCAGCGGAGACGCATTTGTTATGACTGAAAAGTTTGTCTTCATCGGAAAGCATTCACTTCAAACCTACATCGCCAACTAGTGGCCTGCACGCTACTGCGATTTCAGATGTTCTCATGGATCCGTGTGAACACACATCATTTTCATACTGCCTCCGTGTGAATGCGGACTGCTTTTGAAAATGCAAAGGAAAACCCTTTCTGTTTCTGGTGACAACGTTGTTGAGGAAACTGGGCCTTATTTTAACTCTCTATCCAGCCTTTGTGAGCAAAACCAGATATTTACAACCAAAGAGTACGAATAAAAAATCAAGCACTTCTAAGCACCCTGTCCCAGATGGAATTAGGGCTGAATGATATGGACAAAATTTCATATCTTGATATTCATGCCAGATATCTCGATATCGATATCGATACGATATGACTATGGGTTCGGTGAAAATCAAGCATTTTTCAGAAAAATAAAAACTGAAGATAAAAAAGGTTTGTGGTTGGCTGGCCTTAGCGGTGCATTCAAGGGCAATCGTAAAAATGAAATTTGTTGTGACTTCCAGAGCTGTACATGCAGGGCGAGTACAGGGGAAATCTATATCGTTGCTTTTTCGATATTAATATCTTGAATGTTTATATCTCGATATAGATACGATAACAATATATCTTTCAGCCCTAGATGGAATCACCCACCAAACCCTGAAAATGCAACATTAAATTTCAAGCACTTTCAGGGATTTCAAGCACCTGTGATGTCAACACAAATCCAGTTTTTCTCATATTGTGCAGGCCTCATCTACACAAGTCCACCATTGCTGTGGTTGTCTATGAAACAGAAACGTGAATGAATATCACAAAAATCTGCAGACAAATGATCTGTGATTTTGGAAGCATGAAAGTGACAGATGATAACCCTTTAGATCATAATCCCTTCTAACCGCAGCTGCTTAAGACACTTCAATAAACAAATCATGATTAAGTTTCTATGTTACATATCTACTGAATGTGTTGTGGCAAACAAACTTTTCCTTTTGTCTTTGGTAGAGCAATGACCAGCCAGGTTCCTCACAGCCAACTACAAAAGCAACAAGTACAACAATATCTAGCAGCTCAAGTACAAATACTACATTGTTTACTCCCAGCAGATAAACATAGACTCCAAAAGCATGCCTCTGTTTAGACTGAGCAGCGTGTCGACTCAGGATTCACTCAAACATTACTAAAAATAGAGTGGTCAACCATCAATTTTACACCCATCAGCACAGTGATGTGGGTGCTGTTTTGCATATAAGGTGCTTCATTTACAAACTACAAACTCAGCAACAATAATGCTGAATAACATTTGTCCTGCAAGCTTTCAACATGATAACAACTCACATCTGACACTGATCACATCATAAATGTCCTAAATTTGAAAGTAATGCAGGGGAAATGTAATACTCTTCTATACTTAACTGTATGTTTCTTTGACGGTTTATCTTTTTCTTGACTAATTTAAGATTCTTGTGCAATAAAATGTAAAAAAGAAAATGAGAAAGTGGCTGATCAGTGCACCTCAACAGACTCAATGAAATACTTTTTTTTTTAATTATCTTTTTTAGGCTCTTATGGTAACAGCAGGGATGGGCAATGTGGCCCTCATCCTCACTCAAAGAGTTAGAATAGATATTTAATAAATCTGCCATCAAGGACTTTAATCAGTACAAAGATGCTACAGAGCAAATACATTAGAAAACTGATGTTAGAACTATAACCAATATAATCTATGATGTCTGCAGTGTTATGTTTGTAGCAATAAATCAGCAGATGTCTATAACTAACTCTACTCTTTAGACTCTTTAGAAGTATACCTACACGTAAGTCAAATATTCTTCAGTTCTCATTCAAAACTGATTTCTTTGACAAAGTAACTTAAATGGATTTTACTGGTGTATTAAACTCATAAATTTGAGTTTGAAGGTGAATATTTCATTAATATAATGAAGCATTCATTTTGGTAACTTGCAGGTATTCATGAATGCCCTAATTAAAGTGTCCTTCAGTTGTAAAATGTCCAGCTCTCTGACAGTGAGGACAAAAACAATGTCGAGCTCACAGAGACCAAACCCCCTCAATCTCTGGCTCATTGTTGACTCACAGGAAGAATACTTCATACTAATCAGGCATTGTATTGCAAACAGTTTTTTCACTGACCAATACATTTGAAGTTTATTTATTTATAATCAATTTACCAACTCTACACTCAAAAGATGCCAATTAAATAAATAAATAAATAAAATAATACATAAAGATTAATTAAAAACAAAAGCTTGTGATGCACCATGTTTGCAGATAAGGACTGAAAAGCCGATTAAAAGCTGATTATTGGTACAGCTGGTTTATAAGACATGCATATCAGCCACACATGTACCACAAAGCTGCTGTAATATCATGACCCATCATCATTTCGGCATGTCTACATAAAAATACTGTTTTATTTATAAAATCAATTGTCTCTTTTCTGCTGTAAATAGACTGCCACATGGAAACAAACAGGTCATTTACAGTATAGTAGAGACTTTGTACTCGTCTCTGGTTTTTGTCTCGTAGGCTGCTCCAGAATGTTGCTGCGGGCGCCTTGCTGCTGCGGACCTATACAGACTCAACTATTACAATTGTAAATGTTTGGCTTTTTCCTCTGCTTATCCTGATGTTAGCCTAAGACTGATTTGTCTATCAAAATACACCATAGTTCCTGCAAATATTACACTTATATTAGTAGTAAGAACAGCAGTTCTCCCCACTTCATCCTCATTGCAGCTGTTAATTTTAACACTAGAACGATCTCTGTGCTCATGAATGGTATTAATTACACCACCATAAAAATTACTTTAACCACCAGAGAGAGAGGAGGACCCTATTGAAAATAAGATGCCTCTTCTTACAGGGCTATCTTCTAATAAATGTATTTTCAACAGAGAAATATTATGCAGACAAATTTATGGTCTGGGCATCCATAAATGTATTACTTTTACAGCAAATCAGGAAAAGGTCAAATTTTGGTGTTGGCAACAATTCAGTGTGTGCAGAGGTCATTTTATTCTGGATGTGGTCAAATCCATGAAAACTTACTCTGTGTTAAAAAAAAAAAAAAAGTGATGTCAAAAACAAGAGTGAAAATGATGTTTCAGTAAAACAAATCCATAGGTGTCACTGTATGATCTTTAACTCTGAACCCGTGACACTTGTAGAGTCAATCTTCCCACCCGTCCCCTATCGTTGGACAAGCACCACCAGATGCCACAAGTCCATTTCATGAAAACTGCAGTGTATTTTTTTTTTGTTATATCTGCTTTAACCAAATATGGTATCTTTATTTCAGCTAATTTTTACAGTAAGTATACAGCAAATACAAAGCACTTAACACGTAAAGTTACACTGTTTAGTTTTACAAAGTTTGAAATCTTTACTCCAAAAAGAGTCAACAATTATGAACACTAAAGCCCCAACTCTCTAAAAAGAGTAAAGTACTGCTTTGTAATGTAAAGTGGGTCCACACAGATACAGAAGTGTTAATATCAACACTAACAGAGTTCACTTGTCTCTGCAGATTTTGCTGTGCATGAATCCTCATTTGAGTCTCCTTGTCTCTGCCCACCCCTGTCTCTACAACTCTCTTTAAAACATAAAAATAAGAATATAAAATACAATAAGTTAATGAAATAAGATTAAACAAAAATGAAGACTTGGACATGAAACTACTCTTTTGTAAAGCATCTTGAGGTAACATTTGTTATGATGTCGTGCTATTACATATTAAGCTTGATCAGCTGACTTTGTGCCCCTGACAAAAACCTTTCTATATAATGGTACAAATCGGTATAATTGAACACTGGTTTCCCCGATTTATACCAATTTACTGGTTTCATTTCAATGTACAAAAAGCAATCAAACCACGATGGCATGTATTGATAAACACTGTTTTAGTGAATACTTGTGTTACAGTTTTGTCCTTAAACTGAGCAAATTTAGTCAACATGTCGGAGGCCTTGTTTGTGTATTTACTCCGTTGTTTTTTGGGAGTTTAGATAAGAGATGGGGTGACTAATTTTAACACCAACACAGCAGGAGATGTGAAACAATGGCGGCGTCAACAACGAGTAGATTAAAGTGTGAAGATCAGATCAATAGATCATCTCCAGAAACCTTCAGGAGGGAGGTCAGGAAAACAGCTGGAAATGTGTTAGTTAGCAAAACTATAGACCGAAATCATGAATGTTGCAAAAATAATATCACATGATAACAAAGGTAACAGAGTCGACAAGTTTGTGCCTGGTTTTCTTTTTCATTTTATGTTACACAACAATAAACTTTACACAGCACGAACTGTAACATGAACATTTAGCTTTAAGTAAACGAACATGAAACCTATCAACTTGACTTCATATCAGAAAATGATAGAAACATGTCATAATAAACCTGTCGGCTGGTAAAATGTTTAATATCTCACTCAACAGAGCAGGTTTACTGTAATTACAGAGGAGCAATGTAAACTATGCAGCGGAGTTAGCTAACACAGGAATGCGGCTAACGAGCATTTCAGCAGTAAATAAATCCTCTTTAACAGACCAAACAGCAACAAAAACACACACATTTAACAACACAAGCTGATTTTTTTAATATTTTTAATTTATGTTGGTGTTTTTGTAATTAAAGGAGATTTTAAACGAAATTGATAAGTAACTCTGTGCCGCTGCAGATGTGAAGCAAACTTTTTCCACGACAGCAGCCTACAGGGCCCGTCTATATCCTGGCACACACTTGCGAAAAAAAATCTGTTCGTCGTATTGTTTTGTGGTTTATTTTACCAACCTACAACATATTAAGTATTTCAAACAAAATGCCCAAAGTGGCAAATTATCATAAACTGACAAAGACAGCCAACTGTGAAGCACTAAAGCAACTTTTTGCTCGACTTATCGTAAACATGAAGCAGCCTAACCTCTGCGCTCCGTTGACCCCAACAGATAGACGGAGCCCAAAAGTCGGAGCGGAGCTGGAACCGAAGTTTGGGATCGGGCTGCCTTACCTTTCTTCCTTTACTTTCCCCCGCGGACGTGGCGCTCCTTTTGGTACAGTTTCATCGTAGATTTTCAAGTCCACGTTTCCATTACTATTGAGCGACAGCAAAGCGTTAAATCCCAGGGTTTTAGGTGATATTTTCGGCGCCGTAGTCCCTCGGCCGCCCGCTCGGTCTCTATGTGGTTTCACTGTTTGATGATTGAGGGAGCAAATACCAGCTCCACAAAGATCGTCTCTGAAGAAGAGATGGGTCACTTGTTTACACACGAACGGGCAAACTTCCGGTAAAACGTTGCAATTTTTGACTATACGCATGCGCCCGTGTTTCTCTGTTACTTTGTCTTTGCTTTTATTATTTATTGTTTTATAAAAGACTCAACAACCTTTAGTTATTATGGTCCGTGTCTGAAGAACAGCTTACCTGCAGGCCTGAGGGCGGAGCAGAGTGTCAGTATGCAGTATGTTTATATTTGGTACGGGTTTATACATGTAGTCCATAGTTTATACCGTCAATATTCTTGTATAGTTGTATATTTAGTTCACTTTTACTCTTTGTGTTTTTAACATCATCTCCAGTGTTTTCTCCTTATGAAGTGACCCCTTTAATACCTGAAAACACAAATTATAGCCAGAAAATTCAAATTTTTTGGAGCTGACATTTATTTATTTCACTTTCTACTGAAATCCTAAAAAAAAAAATCAAAATTTCCACAAAATGTAACATATTTAGTTTTTGTTTCTTATTTGATACAGTTGGTGTTTTTGGCAACTGATAATCCATTTGAGGACATTTTAATAATTTATCTGACTGTATCCAGATGATTTTTTTTAGTAATTTGTTGATCATATTGATTAGATAGAGGTATCATAAAAGTATGTGTCAAATATGATACAAAAGGCATTAAAGGGTTATGATAGTGTTTCCTCAGTTCCTCACTCCCAGTGTTCTGTTTAGGTCTTTAATAAAGTTATTTTTCTTTGTTTTTATTCAATATGGTTTTGTTTGTCCTAGTTTGCTTTATTTATGTTGCCCTGCCTGTTCTTTTGTTATTCCAAATGCAGTCTGGTTGATTGATTGATTGATTTGACATTCAATAACATTTGAGAGAATGTAAAAGGATTATCAGCTTATTATTAAGCTTTGCGATATTTATTGTTTGTTATTTATTGCCTTAAACTTTTTCTTGATTTGTATTTATTCGGAAATGCATGCTGACCTTTTGGCCAGGTCGCCCTTGTAAATGAGATCCTGATGTCAGTGGGAATTATCTGGTTAAATAAAGGTTAAAGAAAATAACAAAAGAAATACCTCTATGAGTGTATTGGAAGAGTTTATCTAGGCATGTCCAAACTTTTATCACAGAGGGCCACTTCAAACATATAAAAGACCGAGATTCGAGAGCACAAACTTCCACCAAAGCATCTCCAACATTGCCAAGCGAGCTATTAAAAAGAGTCTAATACTGTCTCATCAAAATTGCTGGATCCACTTGATCACCACCAAAATCTGATCATATCTCCCTTGTGCGATGACCAGTATTCTCTAAAAATGTCATGAAATCCATTGCGAAGTTATCAAGTTATCAGCAAAAATGTGAGAAAATACCTTATCTCACTATGTTAGGAAATTCTTTAAAAAAAAAAGTCCTGGATCTGCATCTGGGTTCACCAAAATTTAATCACATCTTCCTTATGCCATGACCGACATTACCTAAAACTATCATCTAGATCCATTCATAGCTTTTTTAAGTTATCATGTTCACAAACTAACGAACAAACCAACTAACAAATGCCGGCAAAAACATAACCTCTTTAGTGGAGGTCATTAGTGAGACACATTGGTGACTTTGCCAAAGTATATTAAAATCAGAAAAACCATCCCAACATTTTAGTGCAGCAGAGAAAGCAGACAATGGTAGTATTTCTCCACATTCAGACACAAAACAAGAACAAAATGCCAAACTCTGTGGAAGTGTTGGTGCTTTAAGACAGTTAGCACTGTTGAATGTTCATTGGACCTTAAGAAAAAGCACATAGCAGATTAATCAGAGCAATTGTGCTGTCATTTAATGCCCCACTCTAGTTGACAATAATCACCCATCAAACACAGCTCTGTGTTCTACTGGAGGCCAAATTTCATTTTGTTCTTACAACTTGCTGCAGGACACTTAGAAGTACAAAGGACACAACTGGCCCCTGGGTTACAGTGTGGACACCCCTGGTACAAGCAAATAAAGGATGTTTGTTGCCAACATTTGACTCTATTAATTTACTCTGTTTATAAATAACATATTTGGTATTCAATGTGTAACAGAAATGCAAAGCTGTTTACCTTAAACGCAGATACTTGTTTGACTGTAATGAAGCCTTTCTTATAACCAGTAAGTTGATCTAAACCAAAAGTACCCAAAAGTTCACGTTTGGGCTGCTCAGTGATGACAAAAATCTAAATTGTGCTTTTTTAAAAATAAATATTGAGATCACGATTATAAAAGACATTTATTTACAGACTTTACAGTATGCACCACATGCAAACATTGAACTGAAATGCTCTAAACACTGCCATTTTGAACATTTAATATGTGAAAATATTTAATCGCATTCAAGCCAAAACTTCTTATTTTAAAAACTGCATCTTTTCAGGAAACGAAGACAGGCTGCACAAGTAAATGTCTAAGTGTGCTTTCTGTAACAGATTTTTATATATATATATATTTTAATTAGTTTAAAATTTATAAAACTCATTTACCTTCATGGAAAGTGACCAACAGCACTGTTAGGTTTTTGTTTTATGAAAAAAAGAAAGAAAATAGATAGAAATAAGAGGTTTTGGCCTGACGGCAACGATGCAGTGAAAAATAGCAAATCCCTAAAAATAATGACGGAGGGAAAAAGACAAAAAAGTGCCCAGCTCTAGCTGACCTGTTCTGTGTTTGTCAGATCGTGTAAAGCTGTCTGTGGGAGTTTTTCCAAATTTGTATTTGCTCCCCTGACACAGAGGCAGAGTGAGAGCTCTTTCTTTTTTCCTCCTCTTTGATTCCAATCAGTGCTGCTGCTCAGTCCTGCAGAGACCTGAGAGGCTTTGACTGTGAATCCAGACCTGAAAGAGACCCTGGCGCCCCCTGCTGAGGGGAAAACCAGGTCCCTCTGATAACAACAACAATAATGATCAAAACAGTCTTAAAATATTAAAGAAAACTGTGGATTTAGACCACATATAGACGCTGATTTAGCTAAAATATGTCGCAACCCATAAAAGTCCCTAAACTGAGGTCATGACCTGTGATGAATTTCTGATGACATGAGAAGTTGAAACAAGAAATAAAGGAACTTACTGTAAATGTTGAGAAACCAAGGATGAATCAAACAAACAGGGATAAGAGGGGACTTTCTGAATTAAAATAAGAAAAAAAAACCCACAAGTATTTCTTTAAGTCAGTTCTTATGATGCACATTGTGTTACTTTTGGCTTTAAGCATTGTTTTTTTTTTTTTTTAATAACGAATTTATGTTTTACAGATGTTAAAATCATTTAGAAAACACTTTTACCAAGAATATGGTACCTCTTGAAGTCCTTCCAAGAATTTAGCCTCACCTTCAAATAGCCTATTGGAAACTTTCTGCCTTCACGCTGATGTACACGTTAAAAATGGAGATTCTCAAGCCTTGATAATTTAAGTTCAATCATATGGGAAATATTATAGTTTTCTTTCAACCCCTGTGGCTGGCTGGTGACTGGACATTCACAGGGCTGACATATGACATATATCCACTATCTACCTATCTATCTATCTATCTATCTATCTATCTATCTATCTATCTATCTATCTATCTATCTATCTATCTATCTATCTATCCTGTCCAAGCAACTGAGACACTAGCCTCCTTGTTATGAGGCTACATGCTGCACGACTTCACAGCCCTCACTTTTAACATATCAAGTAAAATCACACTGCTACTTTTTTTAACCACATAAACAAAAATGGACTCCCAAAATGGAGTAGACAGACTGTAGTATGTCTTGTTTCACTTTGAAGTTAAATGTTGGGGTACCTCAACATAAAGGCGTCATAAAAGCAGGTCCATACAGATCTGTTATTCTGGTGCCTTTACCAACTTTGAACGGTTTGAACAAAACTGAACAGATTTTATTTATCAAAAATGAAAACAAAACACTCCCTCACCCCAAAACTTCACAAAAACATGGGTAACAATTCTGTACATAGAGGCTGTCATTAACTCTTAAGTATCATGTTTCAAAATGATTAAATCTCCATTATTTTGATGAGCTGTGACATAAAAAAGTAAAGAAACATGACGATCTTCCATCAGATCTAATTAATTACTGAGCAGCCTGATTTTTTTTCTATTGAATTTTGGAAATTCCTTGGTGAAAATTGTCAAAATTCGTGGATTCACAATCATTCCTTGAAAATGTGATCAAAATCTACTGAGAATTTGTTAGGTTATTAGCAAAACTGCCAATTCTTTAAATATTAGAATTTGGATCACCACAAAAATCTAATCAGTTCTCACTTGTGCCATGACCAATATTTCCTGAAAAAATGTGATCAAAATCTGTTGAGAACTCAGAGTTATTTGTGAAAAGTGGAAAACTGCCCTATTTCACTATGTAAACAAATCCTTAAAAACATTCCCGGAACTGCAATCGATTTTTGGATCACTACCAAAATCACGTCTTCCTCGTGCCAAGACCAACATTCCTCATAAAAAAGTAATCCAAATCCATCTGTAACACTTTGAGTTATCCTGTTCGATCTAATAAAAAAAATCTAACTAACTAACAAATGCCAGCAAAAACCACCTCCTTGGCCGGGGTAAACAGAATTTATGTGATCACATGACTAATATAACATGACAAAAATAAAATGACAATTCCCTGTTCAGACAAATCATTGAAACAGATAACCCTGCAGCCAGTAACATTACTGTTAGTTGTTCTTATTGTAAACATCTTTTCACTGAGCATCAGATCTTTCATTTCATTATCTCGATCTTTATTTCAGATCAGATAATCTACATTGTTCCCTCTGATGGTCAGTTAAAGGCTGAAGAGACAAATAACATTATTCTCACACAAACTGAACATGATTGCTGTGAACAAACTGTTTAACCTTAAACTCTATGTTAGTTTAAAAGATTTTGATAAATCTTAAAACAGGGATGAGCAACTTTGGTTTCCACGATGGGCCACACTAATGTTACTCTCAGTTTCAGAGGGCCACATTTTTACAGATTAAAAGCTACTTTAAAGGGTACAATCCAAAGTACCTGTAATATAACAAAACCAAAAATATTTGATCATCAGAATTTACAATCATATTTTCAAGCTGAAAGTCAAACAGTGAAGCACAATTTTATGAAACAAATACAGTATTATAGCCAATTAAATGTGATATTTTATGACAATAAATGAGTAAAAACATGACATTTTATGGATTTATTGATAGAAGAGAGGGACAGTGGGTAGACTTGTGAAAGGGGCTGAGAGGCAGGAGGAGGGATCTGAAACTTGGCTGGCAGAGAGATATGACGGGTGTGCCTGGATGCTTTGCCACTCTGCCAAACCAGTACCTAACATGCTTATTTTATAAACAATACATTTATTTTATCTCTATTTTACCAGTAAGTCCAACTGAGAATGACCTTCTTGTTTATTGATGTTATTTAACCCTTTAAAATTCTATTTTTTTGGAGCTGAAATGTTAATTTCACCTTCTACTGAAATCTTAAAAAGTATCAAAATTTCCATAAAATTAACATATATATTTTTTGTATCTCATTTGATACATTAGGTATTTTTGGCAACTGATAATCCATTTGAGGACATTTTTATCATTTATCTGATTGTATTCAGATGTTTTTTTTTAGTAATTTATTGATCACATTGATTAGGTAGAGGTATCATAAAAGTATTTATCAAATATGACATAAAAGGTGTTAAAGGGTTAATTGACTTAAAAATTTTTCCTCAAATGCATTAAAAATGCTTTATAAAATATTATGACAGATACCATTACAGAAAATGTCTTATAATTTCTTGTAAGGAATAAAATAAAAACACTTAATAAAGACTGTCATAGAAATAATTTCAGTTTTCCATGTTGTAATAAATCTTGCCTGGCATCACTGTCACAAATCGGACTCAAATACAGATTTTGTTTTATTTATAAGGGTGCAATATTTGGAAATTTGAAATTGACTGCCGGGCCGCATTGAGTGAAGAATGAAGAAGAATGGACATCAGCAGCCCACCCCGATCTTAAACAGTCAACATTATCCCCAGTCTGACGAATACTTTAATATATTTTTTTGTGGTGTTGATCCTTAATAAAAAAATTCAGACCTCTTCTTTCTCTAACTTCTCCACTGACTGCATTGATTACAAACTGAAAAACCTTCAGCTTTCCCTTTCACATTTTTTTAACCAATTTATAAAAAAACTATCATCTAGATATCAAACATTTGCAGCATGTGTATTGTAGAAAAAAATCTTCAGCTAAAAACCCCAAGTGAGACATAATCAAGTGTTTTAAGTGCTCATTTTATTCAAGTTGCAACACATACAATATGTTCTTGAAATATCTAAAACCTGTTAAACAAATGGAGTAAAGCAGCAACAACCAGCAGTCTTCATGTTACTCCACTTTCTTCGTCATGACGTGACAGGAAAGTTTCACTCTCAGATCAGTAAAAGCAGCTCAAACGTTGTCACATTGTTAAACTGTGGGGGTTTGTAACTCTCCTTCTCAAAGCCAAATGGGACTCCATCAACATGCTGTGACAAACACCAACAAACGCTCTGCATGCACACATTCACGCTCTGAAAAACGGTATAAAATATTCAAAGTAAAAACTGTACACCAGCGGCTGAGTCTGTGCTGGTCAGACAAACGGAACACACCGAGGCCTAAGGCACCAAACGCTGCAGGGACACGAGTCTCAACATTCAACATGTCCAACAAAAAACAGAGTGTCACGGTCATTTGTCTTCTTTAATCACAAGTCGTCTGCATCAGATCGTTCAGTCAGTTTTATTTGAGGGTCTGCTCGCTCTGAAGTATTTCACAGTGCCCAATAAACAAGGCAGGAGGTTTGAATTCACTTTGCTTCCCCTCACCTCCAACCTGAATGTTCAGGACTGTTTGCTTTTATGTGTGGGAGTATATCAGGGTCAGGCAGGAGAAACGAAAACGCAAGAGGAGAAGGATTTTTTATGCCCCTGAGCCAGCAGCAGCTTAGGCACAAGAGTGAAATGGTTTTGGGTTTAATGATAAGGTCGTTGATCCACGCAACTGTCCGCCAGTTCTGTGTTGGTGATAATATCTCAAGGAGGCTTTGAGGGGCTTTCTTCAAACTTTACATCCCTGTTCACTCTCACTCAAGGATGATCTCAATGAATTTTAGATGTCATAGGTCAAAGATCAAGGTACTTTCCTAAATCAAGGAACTTCCTATTCCTGATGGATACTCATTAGATCTTGGATGTCAAAGGTTAAAGGTCATGACTCTTGAGTTCTGTTCCTTGCTGGTGAGTGTGATTTCGTGAATGCTAAATAAGAAGAGTGCTGGGAGACACTTTCTTCAAACTTTGATCAAATACGCACTTTGACTTGTAGATGAATTAAAGTTTGTAAATCACAGGTCAAAGAGTCTCATGTTCATCTCCTGCTCCTGCAGGATTTTCTTCAAACTTTCCAACACTGTTCACCCTGATTCAAGGATGATCTCAATACATTTTGGACATCACAGGTCAAAGATCAAGGTCCTCTTCTTTCATGAACACTTTGAGACACTTTCCTAAAACTCTGAGGAAAACGCCCTGGTGGACTGACTGATAAAATTATTAGATTTTGTATTTCTGTCCCTTGCTGGTGGGTGTGAATCTTTTATTTCAAAAGTGCTAGAAGAGACCCTTGAAACTTCACTCCAATGCCAACTCTGACTCGTGGATGAAATCATTAGATTTTTGAAATGGTCAAAGAGCCTCATGTTCATCTCCTGCTCATGTTAGCAAATATCTCAAGACTGTAAGATTTTCTCCAGACTTTGTACAAATGTCCAGGCTGATTAAAGGATGACTTTATTTGATTTTGGAGGAGCAGGTTTAGAGGTTGTTGTATCTCATGTTCATTCCTTTCTTGTGAAAAACACATATAAAAACATGCTGAGAGATTTTCCTCAAACTTTGATCAAATACCCACCATAACTCAAGGTCAAACTTATTTTCGAGGTTCAAAAATCATTGAGTTTTATGATCATCTGAGCACAATACCTCAGGAGGGAAGAGATTTTAATCAAACTTCATACAAATCTCCTCTCTGACGTATAAATGAACCTTTTTAATTTAAAAGGTAATAAATCAAGGTTAAAATTCTGGAGCCTTGTGTTAATCCACAGCTTTGGACCATGTCTCAGGAACATTTTGAGTTTTTTTAAATGCTTTACACCAATGTCCATTTTGACTTGAGAATTCACTTATTTGAATATAGAAACACGGTCAAAGGTCATTGTTGATCATCTTTTGCCTGTGTATTCAAAATTTCAGGAACATTTTGAAGGATTTCCATCAAATTCAGCACCAATGTCCTCCCTGATTTACGGATGACTTCCCTCAGTTTTCAAGATGAAAAGCCAGAGATGAAGGTCATGAAGCCTCATGTTCACCCTTTGCTTGTGAATGAAAATTTCTCTCTGAATCAAGGGTAAACTGACCAGATTTTTGACTTAAAACATCAGTATCTCTGGGCCTCATGTTTATCCTTTTGCTGACAGAGTTTACAAATCACACCACCATGTAAGAATGCAGAGAATAAAGTTTAAAAGAGAAGAAACAAAGTTAAAACGTAAACAATAATGTTGAAAAACATTCACGAAAACAGGTTCATTATCATGGTTTTTCTTCAAAGAGCAAGGTGGTAAAGTATTTGTCCTCTCCTTACTTTTCTCCTGCTTGGCCCTAATACTTGTACTTCAGTGTACCTAAAAATATCAGACAGGTTAATGAAAAATTGTGATTTATGTAAGATGCAGTTCTTCTAATGGCCACTAGAGGCTGCTCAGAACACAAAGACAACAGAAAATCCCATAACGTCCCGCAGCTCCTCTTTTTAAAGAGAACAGTCTGAAGGCCTGATGTATGACCGGGGTAAATAAATGTCCCTGTTGAGGAAAACCCAGTGAAATAAACATTCAACCCTAACAGTTTAGGACAGAAAAAAAAAACGTTGACAGAATAATTACAAAAAAATGTATCCACACTCAAAATACATCCTGTGATGCCACACATACACAAAACAAAATTAAACTAATAATTTCATGAGCACTGAACGCAGCAATGATGATATATTAGCTCTGAAATAAATAGCACGCAGTCAAAATAGTCAATAAATATGAAATTCAAGGTTGCATAGTCACATCTACTGTGCTTGAACTTAAAGGGGGATTGTTAGTTCAGAATCACAACTTCTGACACTCCGCAGCAGCCTCATCAGAGCAGGTTTACCTGGAGTATCTGCACCAGATAATCTGAAACACAAAGTCTGAAGAGGTCACATGAGCTTTGGGAGCACTGCGCTGATCATATTTGATAATCTGATTGGCTAAAGTATAAACTTACCAACGACTGGGTAACAGTGACCTGGACAGTACACATGAATTTAACATTTTATGACAAGTCATGATGGGCTTTAGGGTGGTGCGGGGATGACGTATTTTTGTTGACGCAGAAGTTAGCATTGCGCTGTTCCCTCGACTGCAAGCCTGCAAAACACCTATGGGTTTTTTCAGCGTGTTTTAAATCATTGCTGACAATAAGGCATAAAAAATGAATAAATAAAAAATCATGAAACTTAAATGCTCTGTTCTTTGTCACAATCTTCACAAAACCCACTTTTTATCGGTTAAAGGAAAAGAGCTATTATTAAGCTATGAAAGTACAACATGGCGGTTCGACTTAGAAGCAGCTACAATATTTCCAATGTATAACATCCTATTGTGACCTCTAGTTTGAAAACCATTGTTTATACACACAACACCAGTAAGATTCAAGAGCATCTCCGTCGAAACATGTAAAGGTCTGAACTAAAACACCCTCTTGTCTGTTAAAAAAGAAAGTATAAGATTCAAAAGCAGGTAACATCAGATGCATTTTCCCATCAAACATTACAATCTCTTGTCATGTGTTCACCTTATTACAGGCATTTATCCAAACCTGGTATTCTAAATCCCACATTGTCCCAGGCTTGTGAGCCAGGAAGTGCTAAATGCTAACCTACTTCCATGTTTTTAGACTCATTCCTTCACTCTGTTGGGAGCAAATAGCACTTATGTGTGATGTTGTCTGTTGAAAGAATTGTTGTTTCATGCTTCTTTAAGGCCATTTTGTGTATCTTCATAGTTTTGTTCCCAATGAGTCATTTTGTGTCTCTTCTGGATGTTCTGGACGGGACATGTAAAGCAAGAAAGAAACGGATCAATTCTGTCTTTTTTTTTTCCCCTTTTTTGGGAAATGGGGGCCTAAAATGTTTTTAAGGCTGTATTAGGAGCAGAATTCTCTTTAAAATCTGTGGATTTTATTGGTCACTTGTACTAGACAATGGATGGATTGTATTATATGGCATAGCACCACTTAAAATCACAACATATTTTTCCTTAATCTTTTTTTTATAATGATTATTTTATGGGGGCTGCATGTTAGGCTACAGGGGGCCCGATGTGGCACTACAGCTGCCAGCTGATGTTGATCAAGACAATGATACAGACACGGAGCACAGATGGTGCTGATGGTGTGGTCTGACCAGAAGTTCTCTACTAGTGTCACCAGTTGCGTATCTGATGATGACATTAATTATTGACATCTATTTTATAGATTTTACTTTCAGAATAAGCCCTCTAGTAATAACCTCCAGAAACACGTCAGACACAGGCAAGTATATTTCCAAGAGCGTTGGTTGTGTCTAGGACAAACAGCAAGTACATCTCCAGCCTCAACAGGACCACGCGGGTTTACCTGCTGTGATGAGGCTGATGGAAAGTGTCACCTGTTCATGTTACATCTACTCGCAGTCTCACTCCTACTACACGTCAGACACAGAGCAGGTAAGGCTTTGTTCAATGCTGCTCACTGTATCAGAGCTGCAGTCAGACCACCTCCGTCTAGACCCCCAGCTCATCTGCCTTCAGTCACCAAAGTGAGGTTTAAAGACTGATCCATGTCTGGGAGCAGATATAGTCAAGTTATCTTAAAAATCAAAACAAGAAATGACCCAAACATTTATAAAGTAGTCCTGTTAGTTAAGTTAAGCAAAAAATAAAAGGTAGCCTTCAAAAGACCAAAACAATGTATGAAAAATAGGCAAAATTCTGAGATGAAACCAAAGTTGAGGACAAAATGCAGTTGAGATTCAGTGACTGAATTTACACTGCAACTATAGAGTCTCAACCCAAGTGTGCCACTAATATAATATAATAAATATTTCTTACTAAATAATACTTAATTTGTGAGTTGTTGTAATTAAATTCAAGTTAGATCTTTAATTTGTAAGCCTCTGTGCTGCTCCAAACAAACTGTCCCAAGAGGAATTAAAGCTGCAGTGTGTAATTTATTTTATGCGTTGCTTGCCCAAAAATAGACAATTACCTGTCAGCATCTTATTACTGAAGACACATGAGAGATCATTAGACCCCTCCTTGCTCTGTACTAAACCTTTAGAAAATCTAGCAAGGGACACCCGCTATTCCAACCAGGGCTAAATTCAGTGCTCTTATTGGATCCTCTACTAAGGTGTATGTGATCGTTTTACCTAAATGAGTTGTAGTTGTTGTTAAGATTGTCCAGGTAATGTTAATTTTATGGTTTGTGGCTCTTTTGTGGCTACAAACACATTACATTAGCACAGTGCTAATGGCAGCTAAAGGCACACAAACACAGTGGATTAAGAGTGTAGGGGTGTGGCTAGGAGCAGAACCAAGGAGGGAGGGAAGAATTAAACTACTTCCATTGCAGATGCATCCAAGTTACATACCCCAGCTTTAATAGCATTTTCTCAAACTTAAATATAAATGGGACATGGTCCAAATTCAGAACGATCTCATTTGAATATTTGGCACACTCCAGACTGTGTATGAACTCGTCTATTTTTACGTTCAACAGCAGTTCTGTATTGTTAAACACACAAGTTTCTGGTGGAAGACATACAAAGAAAACAGAAACGTAAAATGTGTGCTGGATGGACAAACGGAAAAATATCACAATTTTCTTTCATCAAATCATCAGGCGGTGCTGTCATAACCATTCATGATAATGCACAAATAGCCGTCTCAAACCACAGTGTAGTTTACATAGAGAGCATTTACACACATCTGTATCTTGTTGTTGGCTTGCGTTCTTCATTGAGTGGGAGGGGAGCAGTGTTGCCCCTCTGTTACGGTCAGAGCAGCAGATCTGGAGCATGTTCTTCTACACGTTGATGGCGTGAGCGTGCTTCTTGCACAGAGGTTTGTCCTTCTTTGAGTAGAAAGGCTGGCCCTCAAGGTTCACATGACAAACCTACAGATACACAAATATGACAAATGTTAATGCTCCAACTCAAGGGGATCACTGGCGCCCTTAAGCAGTACCACTCACAATATTTACTGAAATCTCTGGAACTGTGCAAGTGATCTTACGTGATCTTAGAAGCTCTCTCTTTTGTCAGGCTATACAGGACTTTAGGTCAGATGTAAACCCTCTAGAAAGATTTCACTCCAGCCATGAAGTGCAGTGGATTTTTTAGGACATTGCATATATGGATTCATCGTTAGTGATTTTTCTATTATATTTTCTTGATAAAAAATATGGCAGCCATATCATCAGACCCCCAATTTGACCCTTAAACAAAGTAACAACTTCTTGTCAGTCTAATGACCAATCACATGCTCCCAGCTTCTCCTTTTCCTGATGGCAGGGTCCAATCAGGAGCAGCCAAAGGTCAAAAGGTGAAAAGAAAGTTGGATATTTGTTCCTTAAAGAAAAAAAAGAAATTAGAGTAATGTGGTGTGGCCCTTTGTAACATCTGTGATAGAAAATGCTTCCAATGCTGATACAAAGGGAGGGAATGATCAGGTTTGAATTTATAGGAAGCAGACTGTAAACTTTCCAGGTGTTTACTGCATCTCAGAGTGATATTCTTCTTTTCTCAAGTGCACTTCTTCTAACACATGATTTAAAGACATTCATCCGAACACTCCTGTAGTTGGAAGTTCCTAAGTCACCCATAACTGTCAGTGATTGTTGACAACTGGACATCCAGAATATTAGCAAGTTCACTTCTGTTTGCTGCTGATAAGCTCAACTGACTCTTTGTTAACTTATTTGATCGATGAAATAATTTCTGCCTCTGATACTTACCGCACAGACAAAGCAGGTATCGTGCCAGGTGTGACCAAGAGCCTCAATAAACTTATCACCAGCTTCAACTGGGAAGTCACATCCATGACACTTGGTGCTAAAGAGTGCGATATAATCTGATGAACGGAGAAAAGACAGTGAGTGACAGCTTATTTATGCTTATATTAATCACACAGATTATGATCAATCTTTGATAAAACTTGTCGTACCTTTCTCACAGTATGGCTCTCCGTCCTCCATGTGGAAGAGACTGTTTCCAAAGGCTTTGCCGCAGGCCGCACACACGAAGCAGGTGGTGTGCCATGTCTGCCTCAGAGCGTGCATCACTTCCTGTAACATACAGCACGTCGAATCATATTAAACCTGTGTGTACTGGAAAAGTCTAAGTCTGAGTCAAAGATAATCCAGTGCATAAATTCCTTTACAACCAAAGGTGTGAATGATGTCATGGCATTAGCTGTAGGCAACATGAAGCAAAACTGGAGGCAAACATGAATCTCCAGCACAGACCAACAGGCAGTACTGGAGTGTAAAACATGATGAAATTCCAACAGTCTGGGAATATTTGTCAGAGTTAACTTTGCTAAGTTACTCTCTACGTCCTAAAGAGGAAGTGACCTCACATAAGCCCTTTTCACACACACAACCCTGATATAATCAGGATAATACTGCGTCAGAAGTCAGTGTTTATAATACAGCAGCAAGGCAGAGCAGAGCTTTACACTATAAACACAATTTACATCCTCACTTCAGTTATACATGTTACAAAAAAGCACATTAACGGCCTTAAAGAGAGTTGAGTGAAGCATTGGAGCACGTGGAAGTGGTTATCAAGCAGTGTCACTACATGAACGGCACCGCGGATAGAAAGCTGCAGCGTTTCAGCTTCATATATGACAACGATGTGAGACGGCTCTTTTAGAGGAAATCCTCAAACAAATGGTTACAACATCGTGGTATGAGCTGAAAGTGGAGAAGCTGCCTCTAAGTTAAGCAAACATATTGTAGTTCCATCAAAGCTTGATAAGTTTTAGTCTCGATGACTACATTTAAGCTTAAAAATTTAAGGGAAAAAATCTGTTTTTCTTAGTGAAGATTATCATAATGAAAAGAACTTGGACGTTTAATGAACTTTTGTCCACCACAGAGCTTATTATCAGCAATGAACCAAGAACACAGTGAAAAATCTCACAGACATTTAGTCAAGGAAACCAGTTTGATACTAACTTATGATTGGCCTACAAGAAAAGTTATCCCTGCACCACTTTAATCCTGGAAATAAGACAAAAAACATGTTTTGGGGATTGTTTTGCCTCTATTTAAGCCTTGCCCCCTCAAACCTCACATTTTTAACAAACATGAAAATGGTCTTGGTGTTCATGTATGTAGGTGAATGCTGCAGTTTGACAGGTGAAAAGGTGAACAGGTAAAAATTTTCCTGCTGAAGCCTCTTACCCCCATGATCTTGGTGTTGCAGCGGGCGCAGGTTGGAGCGAAGAACTCCTCGTAACATTTCTCACAGTAGACGTTGTTCTGTTCCTCCACAAAGCTGACATCAGCTAGAGACATGTGACAGTAGTGACAGTTAAACTCCTCTGGGTGCCAGGACCGACCGAGGGCCACCAGGAAGGGACCCCTAGAAACAATAACAACAATAGAGGGCCATATTTAGACAGTCTGAGGTTACTTTAACCCTGAAATAGTTCTTCATCTTCACTTATTTGTCTGTCTGTCTGTCCGCCCATCTATTCATCTATCTATCTATCCATCTATCTATCTATCTGTCTATTCATCCATTCATCCATCCATCCATCCATCCATCCATCCATCCATCCATCTGAAAAGATAACGACCATAAGAGGTTTCAGTTCTTTTCCAAATAAAGCAAATAAAAGCACAAGCACATTTCATTCTATGACATACTAGGACCATTTTTTTCTTTTAAACTCAATCTATTTTATTGGGTCAAAGCTTTCAAAAGGAAAACAACTTTATTAGATAAGTTGTAATGATAATGTAATACACTGCCTGGCCAAAAAAAAAGTCACCACCTCGATTTAACTAAGCAAATAGGTACGAGCCTCCTGTTGGATAATTACTGCACATGTGATTATCTTTCAGCTGGCAACAACTTATTTAACCCCAGCTGATGCAATGAGTAGCTTCTCATTTCTTAAACAACCATGTGGAAAAACACATCCTGTGGTCATGGAAAAGATGTTAGTCTGTTTAAGAAGGGTCAAATCATTGGCATGCATCAAGCAGAGAAAACATCTAAGGAGATTGCAGAAATGCTAAACTTGGGTTAAGAACTGTCCAACACATTATTAAAAACTGGAAGGATAGTGGGAAACCATCGTCTTCAAGAAAGAAATGTGGTCAAAAAAAATCCTGCATGATCATGATCGGTGATCACTTAAACGTTTGACCAAATCAAATAGAAGAAAAACAACAGTAGAACTCAAGGGTTTGTTTAATGGTGAAAGTAAGAGCATTTCCACACACACAATGTGAAGGGAACTCAAGGGATGGGACTGAACAGCTGTGTTCAAGAAAACCACTAAACAGTAAGGCTAACTGGAAAAAAAGGCTTCAGTTTGCTAGGGAGCATAAAGATTGGACTCTGGAGGACTGGAGGAAGGTCATGTGGTCTGATGAGTCCAGATTTACCCTGTTCCAGTGTGATGGGAGCATCAGGGTAAGAAGAGAGGCAGGTGAAGTGATGCACCCATCATGCCTAGTGCCTACTGTACAAGCCTGTGGGGGCAGTGCTGTGATCTGTGACAGATCTTGTGACATTGCAGAAGCTTATTGAAACAATGCCACAGCAAATTTGTGCTGTAATCAAAGCTAAAGGCAGTTCAATGAAATATTAGAGTGTGTGACCCTGTTTCTTGGTGGCAACTTTTTTTTGGCCGGGCAGTGTATATTTGTTGTTTGGAACACAAACCATTTATTTTTTTAAGCTCCTTAATACAAATATTTGGGATACTGAGTAATGACAGGATTAAAGGATTATGACAAATTATAGGACTTTTGAGTATTTTCTTCAGACAAAAAATTTTCATATTACAAGTCAAAGAGGTTCAAGGGAGCCTGATTTTCTAAATACAATATAAAAGATGCAAAAAGGAGAAGTTCTTATATTTTTGATCACCTTATGAAGATCTTTACCACATGGGTAGCGTCATATGTGTTCTTTTAGTTTGTATTATATTTTTCAGGTTCGCATTGCTTTGTGCTTTTCTGTCTTAATGAGGATTTTTTTTGGTATCTGTTGTTTTTAATCAATATAAAATAATTTCCCTATTAAGGACAATATAGTGTAGTATGTTCTATTGCATCTTACTGTATTGTAAATAAAAAAAACATTTTCAATGTATTCTTCCCTATAAGCATATTCTTATGCATAGATTTGGCAGAGGAGATGTGACAAAGACCATTTCACCAACTGTTAAATTATTTTTTGACTGTTTTAAAGATAGAAGTGTCAGAAAGTAAAGGACAGGACAAACATTCTGGCCTTTACTCTTACAAGATGCTTTTGGTTCTGCCTTTGGATCTTTATTCATCCAACTTCTTTTTGCACTCAGACTGGGTATCATTAGGGCCTGAGCACTGACCGTGGCATGTGGACCTTTTGCATCTGAAGAAATTATTTGTTATTATTATTTGTTTTATTTCTGATACAATATTGATGTTTCAAAATGGTGCCAAGGCCAAGACTTTTAAGAAAAAAGAGCATTAACTGGAAATGCTCCAAGAGCACAAACCCCTGCCAAGGCATTTGTAACAATGTTGGACAAGTTATTGTCAAAAATGTGGAAAACTGACCTATCTCACACTGTAAAGAAATCTTCTAAAGAATCCTGGATGGATTCAGATGCCACCAAATTCTCATTACTTCTCCCTTGTACCATGACCAATGTCTTCTGAAAACGTCTTCAACATCTCTTGAGAACTTACTGAGTTATCAGCGAAAATAAGGAAAACTGCTCTATCTCACAATGTTAAGAAATCCTTTGGATCACCACCAAATCCCTTCTTCCTCGTGCTATGACACTGAAAAAAAACATGGTCAAACAAACTCTGTCTAAAAAAACAGGATGTAAAACATGGTCAAACAAACTCTGTCTAAAAAAACAGGATGTAAAACAAAGCAAAAAGCATCCAACAATATCTAATGATACCATCAGATGTTCAGCCCGCCTGTGATGACATAAAGAGGTTGTTGTATCTTACCTGATGACGCTGTTGCAGGCTGCACACAGAGGCGTACGGCTGCTGGCAGCAAACCTCTCCGCCCTCTGTGCCACACCCCTCGCCACAGGAGAGAAGGGAGCGGGGCTCGGTGTGAACCCAGGGGCAGGACTGGGGGGTACAGGTGCAGCAGGGGCCGGGTTGGGGATGTATACTGGAGGAGGAGGGGCGGCCTGGGGCAGCGGCTGCACCTTTATAGTGGTGGTGGTCATCTTACTGGGGTCATACTTATTGGCAAAGTTGGTGTCAGCCACCCAGGGGGGTCTGTTGGCAGAGGCAGGAGCAACTGGAGCTGAGGCAGGAGCAGCAGGTGGGGGGCAAGGATGGGGTGGAGCGGCGGCTGGAGCTGGAGCAGGAGCTGGGGCTGCAGGAGACAAGAACAAATAACGTAACAGTTTTGAGGGAATCAGGACGTCTTACTTTCACTCATCTGTTTATGTCTATTTGCAGAAGGTTTCTGGATCAGTTTGTGTGCCTCACCTGGCTGAGACGGGTAGATGCATGCCGTGCTGACCACTTTGGGAGAGGCGGTGCCAAGAGGGATCTGAATGGAGCTCTGCTGCATGGGTGGGGGCTGCTGGTACTGCTGTGGCATCGGCTGGTACTGTTGAGGAGGCGGTGGCTGGTACTGTTGAGGAGGCGGTGGCTGGTACTGTTGAGGAGGTGGTGGCTGGTACTGTTGAGGAGGGGGTGGCTGGTACTGTTGTGGGGGTGGGATGTGTTGAGGCTGATGCATGGCAGGAGGCTGAGCGTACATGCTGGAAAGGATGAACATGTGTTATTGCTGTTTAGTACTGTGACCTAAGTGAACGCAGAACTGAACCACTAGGGACAATTTCTAAGATGTTAAGATCAGAGGCTCTTCAGCTTTGGAAATGTGACCAAAACAAACAAAACAGAGCAAAGCACAAGCAAAATGAAAGAAAATAATCATAACAACAGTGGATTAAGCCATTATTCAAAGCCTGAAACCAGTAATTTAAGAATTTGTGGTAGACTCATTGATGAATGTTTCCTGTGCAAGTTGGCTGAAGTGTCTATTGTGTGCTTACTTTTGATTGTTGGAGTAAAAAATATAACAAAAAGGGAATAAAACTCCTGCAGAGTGAAATATATTGATCTGTATAGGCATCTATAACAGCTGCAAAGACAAACAAAACTACAGCATAGACACATCTGAGTGAACCCCCATCTAAAAAGAAAAGAGAAAGCTAACAATGATGTAAGAGACACATCACTAACAAGGGCAAACGGGACAACCATATAACAAATGAATAAATCAGTAAATGAATACATAAATAAAAACAAACATGTTAATAAATAAAATAAACAAAAAATCTCCAGAAAGACATGGAAATGGATGCACAAAACAACAACAAAGCCACATTAAAATAAACAAAAGACATATGAGACATATGGCTGACAAGGGCACATCAGACAAAAAAACATATTACAAAAAAATAAACAAGTAAATAAATAAATACTATAATAAATAGATGATAATTAAAGAAATAGACAAGTAAATTCAACAAAACATATCTTCAAAAATAAATAGGAAGAGATGTACAACAACTACAAAGACACATGAGTAAATGAATAATTAAATATAAGTAAAACAAACAAATAAATAAAAGACACAAAAACAATCAACACAAAACATGAAAAAAGAAAAAAGAGAAGACTAAACACAACTGTGAAGACATAAAATCCACAACGAAAAAAAATCCACAACAAAGAAAACGGAACACATGAACTCAAAATGAATAAAAACATTAAATACAGAAAATAAAACATCAGAAAGACTAAAAGAAGAAAAGAAGAATAAAAAACACCAGACACAAAAAAGACCAAAAAGACACAAAACAAAACAACAAATAACAAGATACTTTACAATAAAAAAAACAACCACAAAGACACAAGTCAGCAAAGAAAGAAAAAACAAACAAATAAAGGATGAAAACAAACATTAAAGACACAGAGAGAATAAATACAAAAAGAGATAAAGATATACAAACAAAAGAGGACAATACATCAAAGACACAAAAATATTAAACAGAAAAACCCACAGTAACTTCTACGTTGTTAGAAAACATTAGAGAACAAAGACATGCAAATAACAAAAAATAAAATCTAGGTGGTGTAATCAAACATAAAAAAACTCAAAAGAAATACAGCATCAACAACACCAATCAAAAAGGCGGTCCTACGACAAAACGCACACAAACAAACACAGAATGCCAAAAACAGGTTTTAGGCTCTCAGCTTCAAAAAAGTGTTAAGGACAGGTTTGTCAGCAAAAACAAAAAAATCTTTTAAAGAAGATACATGTGTGAAAGCCAGGCTCTGATCCTCTGACGCCAGAGCAGATTCAGCCTGTGATTGGATGAAGATGTCACATCTGGTTACTTAGAGGTTACATGGTCTAAGCAAAAACTGATAAGAACGTGGTTAGGCCAATCATAACATCACCTACACTGACGTAAAGGCCTCAGTATGATTTAAATGAGTCCACATAAAACAGCATTGAAATCCCTTTGGTGCTCTTTTTGATGCTAATCTGAATTTGCAAAGAAACATCAGCTGTCACATACAAGAAGTGCCTTCATTCAGTCAAATACTTTCAACTGAGATGTAACAGAGTCAAAACCAAGAAAGGGGTCATTTATTCTTTGCATTAGCATCTGTCAAGGGCTTTTGGATACCAAGATGACTCCAATCGGTCCACACAAAGCTTCACGAATGTCCTCAGTTATCAAGACAAATTTTAAGAAACTGGACTTACCTTTCCACTTCTGTCATTTTCATGTCTCAGAGCTTTTTGTGTTCTTTTGTGCATCATTCATAAATCCACGTTTAACAGTGATAAAAAAAAGCCCCCCAAATACCAGATGAAGAAAAGTTTGGATATCTGTCACAATCCTGCCTTTTTTGTTAGATTAGTTACCCGTTTTGATTCATGTTTCAGTCTAGTGCTTCCTGTTTTATTTTGAAAACTCATCCACCTCTCCTTGTCTTTGTAGGTTTTGCTTCCTGTCTGGTGTTGTTACATCTGATCCCTGATTGTGCTTCCCCAGCTGTGTTTTATCACCCCCAATGACCTCATGTATTTAAACCTCATGTCTTCACCTGGTCTTGTTGCCAGTTCGTAGAACCTTAACCAGCCTTGTTCCAGCAATCTTCTGTCTTGTCTAGCTGTGTATTACCTTGCCTTGTTTTCTGACTTTGATTCTGCATTATGTTTTCTGGACACTGTTGCCTATTGGACTGATTCTCTGTGCACTGAACCTTGCCTGGCATTGATTAAACCTTTCAAGCTTTTCGACTGTGTCTGTTGTGCATTTGGGTCCAACCATTCTGAGTCATGCATTGTAACAACATCAAAGTATCACCTCTTACTGCTGAGTTGATTCAAATGATCTGGATCTTCACAAAGAGCAAGAATTACCATCACCAAAAGTGAGGCTCAACGGATGTATGAATAAGCCACATTTGTTTGCTTATCAGTTGATTTCTATGGAAAATGTTGGATGGCCGCTTTCTTTAATGTGTCAGTACATGCTGAGCCTATATACTACTAAAATATACAGATGTCTGCATACAAGACCAACTCGGTATGCCGTCTGAGCAATCAGATATCAAATTATTTTAAGTGTTCTTTAAGATGTGTTCACACCAAGCATACATGACAACCACTCAAGTATCCAAATGCCCGTGGATGTTAATGCACAGTGTAATATGTGTCAAAGACTGAAAGAAAAGTTCAAGGGCCTTAAATTTGCACAGAGGAAGTTAAAGGGTTAGTTCATGTTGTTTGACGTGGGGTGGCTCGAGGTCTATGGCACTTGTTAACATGATTACCACTAAAGCATCGGGCCTGTTTTGTCCCTGAGGACCCGGTTGCTGACAATTGGTGATATATGGCAGTCGATGCCACCTAAAGCCTTCTTACAAGGCTTCTTCTTGTCCCCCTTTAGAGACAAAGCATGCTTTAGTGTAAATCATATTTAGTTGTGCCATAGGCCTCAAGATACCCCACTACAGAAAATCTTTTTAAGGAAATTTACATATGCACCACTTGTCCATTATTGTACACAATTTAGATTTATGATTGCATAGACAGGTGCATCAGATCAATGAGACAAAAAGCAGGAAGATTTTGACATCAAAATTTGAAGAAAGTAAATCATTAATGCATACTGAAGCCTTTTGTCCATTCACATTACAGCGAGGACTTTTAGATAAATAAGCATCTGTTTAATAGTCGATGGATTATGTAGCATAAAAAAGGAGGAAGCATGGAGCAGCATGTGGACTTCAGCGCTGGATCCCTGCAGGTTTTGGTACCTGGAGACTTTAGCTTTGTGCTGGACGGTGTAACCAGAGAGATGCTTCATGCTGCAGGTGTAGAGACAACAGCAGAGGTCACCATGACAATCTGCAACCTGGGGTTGGCTGTACCAGAGGGCTACCCAGGATCACAACTTTTGGATATATTCAGGTGTAATTACACCTTCACATGGACTTTTGGATGGATCAATCTGTGATCCACTCTTTTGTATAAAGCCCTGAAACAACCACTGTTCTCAATCTCCTTCAGCACATAGACACTTCAGGTGGAAAAGTGGGGCATTTAGCAGCAAAAAGATAAAAAAAAAAAGATATCCGTCTATTGTTGATAATAACAAGAGCTGGGCACACGTCTCATACTCTGTTGATTATCAAAATTAAATTGTGCATTAATTTTAATACAGACATTGATTTGAGTATGTTTCCATACAGTCTGTTTGTCTAGCTGAGACAGAGGGATCTAGATCTTGCTCTTATTTGGTAAGATGGATCACAGTCCTCCTGAGAAGCATGCACTGCCCCCTGTAGTTGAACTTTTGAAGGATAAGAAAATTGTACAAGTCTGCCCTTTGCACCTTTATTGCAAAATGCTACTTGACTTCCATGATGGTATGTGTTTCTGGAAAGCCGCTTAAGTGATTACTGGTAACAGATTTGAAGATATCTGTGAATTTCTATTTAGAGTTGAGATTAGTTCCCTCATTGAATTTGGACACTTCCTGATGATACAGGACTGTTTGTCACATTCACTCAGTGGTTTTGACAACGCTCACAACATATTTAACAGTATAGCGCCTTTAAACCATATAAAGATAGACTACTGGTTGGACCAGCTCCCCAGCGGCAGTCTTTAGCTATGCAGGACACAGGGAAAAGGCACAAAAAAGAACTTAAAGCATCTCCATCCAAGCCCTCTTTCCTTGAGGCTCCAACAGTGCCTAAACAACAATGCCCAACAGTGAAAACGCTGCTGCCTTACCTACATCCAACATTCAGAAAGCTAACTAAGTCACACAAAAAAAGATAAAAACAGTCTCATTGAGTGGAAAAACATCACATAAAAAACAGTGAGATCAATTTTTTAAAACTCAAATCAAGATTAAAACCAAACTCAAACAAACGCACACACACACAAAAAGACATGCAGCACATTTAAACACAGAACAAAAACATCAGATCATTTGAAACACAAGATCAACCAAAGAAATCCTGATGTCTTTAAAGAGAAAGCCGTGTTACTTATCAGTGATAATGCTAATGAAAACAACGTAAGTGAGCCTGACATCAAAGAATCAAACTCTTTGCATGAGGAAGCATCAGCTTTTCTATCTCATTATGATCAGAATAACATGACTGCATAAGCCTGGTTACCTGTTAGGGTCAGGGTCAGATGGAGCAGGGGTGGGCTCAATAGGCTGCATGAAGGTGGGTGGAGCAGAGGGGGCGGGGCCTGCTGGGATGAGCCCAGTGGGGCTGAAGCACATGAGGGAGGTTAGGTGCAGCAGTGAGAGAGGCAGAGCCATTCAGAGCTGAATTTAACATTTATACAGTATATACCTTAATATAGTCACACATGCAGTACTTACCTGTCTGCATGCACACATATATACTGTATACACACACCTGTTTGTTAATGCAGGGATAATGTCAGTAAAGCCTGCAGAGAGAGGAGGTCAGCAAGCTTAGTACTGTCATCATGCACAAATCAAACCGCTCAATATTGCTCAGGGTTGATGTGAAATCATGTGAGGTTATGTTTTCTTATAAAAGTGGGTTGAATCCAACAAAAAACAGATGAACAGAAACTTTCAGGACCTGCATTTTCTTAAATACATAAATACTGTACTATCATCACTGGCAATCTTTTTTTTTTTTTTTTAACCTTTTCATTGTGTTTTTAACTTGCTTTACTTAATCACTGTCTATTTAGCTGCAATGTTCTTTATTAAGTTGAAATTTGACAAAAATGAGACACCTTATTAGACTGAAAAATCCTACAATCATCATGATGTCCAAGGTAATGCTGTTTTTACAACACTGAATCTTCTGTGGCGTTAAAGTGGTCATAATTATACTAAATCTGGGTTTACATTGCTGAGAGTATATTCACTATTGGTAGTTTGAAAAAAACTGCCAGTTTTACCATCCCGAGGTGCTTCCATGTTTTCTGTAAGCACGGACTTGTTTCAAGAAATGTGGCTGTCCACATGAAAACACAGAAAATGCTGTCATATCTATGCCACACCTGTAAGTGGCGCTCTTACGCTGCCGCAGACAGACACCAAAACCAGAAATGGAGCAGAAGATTTTGCTGTAAAGGTCGTAATACACTCAGTAGCTTAGTAGCGTTGTACACACAGAGATGTAAGGGTGGTGTTTTGAGATTTATTCACTCATATTCAAAAATGTACATTTTCCCAAACCTCTGTATCTGTTTGGGTGAATCACCCATACAATGAAAAAACTTCTGCAGATACTCCTAAACATGTCCCCATGTGGACAGCCCCCTATTACCCCTGATCCGGCTCTATTTTCACTCTGCCTGAGCCTCAGTGGTGAAGCTTTAAAGCCTTTTCCCCATGCTGGCACAATCTATCCTTACTGGGTGACTCGTCCAGTCTGTAGTAACTGGTTAGCTCAGTGCAGATTGGCCCCATTTCAGCGGCTTTAGGTTATTTCTGCTGTCTACGCGTCGCACTGGGAATGTTAGCCCGGTAAATGGGCATAAACTGCTGGCATAATGGTGTCGAGGTCATACTGGCAGGCCCATTTGAGGGAGCTGAGGGAATGAGCTGTTTCAGGCAGCTACAGCTGTTCATAGGAGGGAGAAGTCCTGATGCTGCAGACTATGATGTCTTAGGCATAAAAGTGCTTTTTTTATGATGGAGAGCCATGTAAAACACACTAAAGGGTGAACAGTACTTGAAAAAGTGGTGCAACAATCAGTCTTAACATTCATTCATATGGATCTGTTTCAGCACAACCTTACCTTTAAGCATTTGGCATGATATCATTAAATGGAAAACATCTTGATTTTTACATATTTAGTAAATCAGTACATCAGTTTGTACCAGATGTAAATGGCATAAATTATTAATGTTGAATAACTGATCTCATTATCACTAAACTGGCCTCTTTTTAAAAGACTGATGTCACCAGCCTGACACGAATACAAGCAGATATAAGGAGGTGATAAGATGCCTCTGAAATAATATGAAATGAAAATAAATAGAATCAAATAAATATATAGCTATAAAACAGTATTAAAATATTAACTCATGGCTTCAATGATAAAATGTACTACATGAGTAAAATCAAGCTGACTGAGTAAACTTTGCTCTATTTCTTTAAGACGACCTGTTCCAGAAACATAAAAGCTGACATATGAACAAAATTTTAAAAAAATATGATAAAATGGAATCAACATTTAAAACAAAGTCAGCTAAACAATGGATTTTATGATAAAAATAACCCCTATAATGTGTATCACGTTATGGTTTGATCGTACAACCTATGAGAACTCATTTTATTTGAATAATCATAGAGAAACAGAATTTAGGTCAAGTTTTGATTATACATCACTTATTTCTCTCTCTCTCTCTCTATCTAGCTAGGCCTGTCTATCTATTTATTGTCTTATTTACTCTTTATTATTATATATAAATGAAAAAACTTCTTTTCTAATGTTCATCCTGGGTACATGTTGACATTTTTACCTGTACTAATGCAGTAAGTTAATATAGTACTTCAGTTGTTTGTAACCATTTTCACTTCTTTTGTTGTTTTATTTTACAAGACCCTCTGTGCTCTCTCATTTGAGTCTTTTGGTGTCTGTTTGTCCTGATTGTACATTTATTGTTCCCAGAGTTCTGCCTTTTTTCTTTCTATTAAAGCACTTTGTTAACATCCCTTTTTTAAAGCTGAAAGACGACCCAGGCCAGAGTTAAACGTGGACTGCTCCCAATGAGGATAACATCAGTCCATGGGGCATGTGGACATGACCACAAGGCTGCCTGTGCCCTTCACAGTGAATTTTTACTGAAAACAAAACCAAAAAACCAAGGGTATGAACGGGTCAAATCTGGTCAGCTTCTGATGCAAGAAATATAATAACATCTGCAGAGAGAAGGCAAAAGCAGCTTGAGGCCTCTGCTTGGTAAAATGGAGTGTCACAACATGGTCATAGTATGAATGATAAGATTTGTCCCTTATCTGTGTGATTGTTTTGTTGTTGTCTCATGAAGTATTTTTACATCCCCAGCTTAAAAAATGAGTTTTGTTATCCTCTAAATGATGTATGTGTGGTTACAGGTTGGGGGGTTGATCAGCCTACATCCCTCAGAATGTGAGGTTATTTTTTATCATGATTTATTTCTCTGCCTCCTCTGTTTGATTTGAAACTGAACCCTGTGAGTCACATCTGAGTCGCTTCCACCATGATGACTTCGAGACAAAAGGGAAAAAGCCCACAGTCTCTTTACAGGGAGATAAAAGCTCGACCTCTGCTCCTATTGATTCATGTTGAGTCATTGCTTGCTGTACGCAGACTGACGAGCTCTGAGGTGGGGGAGAGGGGAGGCAGCAGGGATCAATCGGGTTTAATGGAGGGATGATTAAATAAGTGCAGGGAGCAGAGAGAGCTCCATCCATCAGACGGGCGGGGCGGATAGAGGAGGGCTAAAAGGTTTGTTCCTCCGCAATCACACATAAAGAGGGATTCTCAACAAATATTTCTGTTACTTAATAATGCAGTATCTGTTAGCAACTCTCGGAGTAGAAATCAGCTAAAAACAAAGAAACAAAACTCTGAGGGGCAGACATGAGAGTGTACAGACATCCAAGCTCTTATCACTGAACATTTTCCACAAACATTTTCTTTTGGTTGATGTGATACACAAGACAGATTTCATTTACATATCTATCTGTATAATTAGAGTCAGGAAGATGTAGTTCACTGAGCATCCACCTCCAAAAATCAATTGAGGGAGGTAAATGTGGACAATAACCGCTGTTAGTGGCTTAATAATTCTCAATTGTTTTTTTAACTGTGCTTTACCTGTGTATGATTTTACACTTCAGTTATCTGTAAAGGGGAAATATCATTCCTGTGAATACTTGGTCCTGCTGCGCCCTCTGCTGGTGGACAAAAGCTTCCATGGTTTAGAAATAAAGCCCTGTTCATACATTTCTAAGAAATATAAAAAAAAATAATCCAACACACTTAGTTTTTGAAGGACACTCAACACCCTTTTGTTAATAAATTCTAGTATCCTAAAAACCTCAAAATATATCCAGTAAGTTTGACATTGTCTCATAGATACTGCATTTGAATACAAAAAACATATTTCTTTTTGTCTTTCTGTCCCTATTTTTTCTCAGCTGTCCCAACCAGGAAATTAGCAATTTTATTTTTTAAAGCTCTGGGAAGTACCTTTTTCTGTCACCACCATCACCAAACTCTGACCGCACACAGTCGTGGGGTCATGATGATCAGCACTCTGGGCTTTATAGAGTTTGTTTTTATATTGTTCCACAGGTTAGACGAAGGAGGCCAAAGATGCAAAGTTTGAACTGGTTGGGTCACTCGTTTGTTAATCAGCAGCAGCAGAGACTCTGGGCAGTCAGCATTTCATCAGCCTGAGGGCATATCTAAGGAACGGTCTGTACTATGTTTCAGCTATGGCTTCAGTCAGCACAGAGGGAGCAGACTGGGAAAACACACACTAACATGCACACGCTCAGGTTCCCTTCAATAAAGCTCAAGTAACAGGTAAATGTCTGAAAAATCTGGTTAACATTATGTTTTTGGATATAACGAGCAGTTTTTCTAAGAAGAGTACAGATTGGTCTGAAAAAAAAAATGTTTTCAAGAATGCATCTCTACACGGCAAAATCTGCCTGGACAAATGAACACTATCAGAGTCAATATTGACACTTCTAAAGTGTCTATATGGGTCCACACCACAGAGCTCTGTTTTCACTCTCTTGGAGATGTGGTACTTTAACTCTCGTCCATTGTAATGGTTGACACTTTTTGGTGTTAAAACTTAAAACACCGTAACACTACACAGTGTGACTTTTGATCTACACTATGAAGTGTTAGGAATGCACTCTCAGAGTAATTTTTTTAAATAATTAAGTTTTAACTCTATATTAACACTGAAAAGTGTAAACATTGCTGTCATACCAAGCTTTTTCAGTTTGCCATGCCCTTCACTGTTTAGCATGTCCCCTCTCTGTGATAGAGACTTTCTATGAACAAGACAAAAAGTCTGCAGCATTCAGACCTCTCCTTCTTCTCTTCTTTGCAACACCAGTAGCTACCTAAAACATCTAGTTTCCCGGCCCCTCAAATAGACCTACCAGTGTGATGCCATATCATTGTTTCAGTTTAAGCTCACTGGCTAGTGGTAGCAAATCAGCTGCAGAGCGTAGACATTAGACTGAATGCAGAGTTTTTGACAACATGGTGTGGAGCAAAGCTGAACTGATCGATTATCATAGAGTAGACCTGTAAATCAAAGTGGACTGGGCCAACGTGGGGGAGGGAGCCTTAAAGGGGCAGGAGCTCTAACAGAGCATCTCAGACAGACTGATTTATGAAAACGAGAAGTTTTTTGAACATTGGTGATTGTGAACATAACCTGGCAGTCAACAGAAATAAAAATATGAACCTGATTTAAGACAAAATCAGACTCAGGTAGAAGCTAAAACATGCTGGGAACTTTGTTAACAGTGATTTATAAAAACGTCTTTCTCTGGTCTTAAGCACTTGAATGAAATATTACATCACAGGCTTATCTGAGAAGGAGCAGGGATAGTAATGGGATAACTTTTAATAATTGAAAGCAATTCAATCAAAAACAGCTGTGTTCAGCATGAACACACCGTCAGATCATTTTCGCTAATGCTAGTTTCTCTTTAAAGCATCTGCATTGATATTTTTCATATTAGACATTATTTCTCTTCATCCTAATCTGTTTCCACTCTTAAGGATCATAAATAAAATCAATTGACCACTTCATCTGTGTGAATCAATAACTTCTTTCTTCTTTATTGATAATACCGTTATTTTAATCCTTATTTATACATGTTGACCATAGGCTAGCTCAGTAATGCTACCTTCAGTTATAGTGGCTGATTTAAGGAAGTGAAAGCCTTCGCACAAAAATGACTCAATGGGTCGTCCGGTTGTGTTAATATATAAACATTTTTTTCTAAATTATTTTTCTACAAACTGATTCACTAGTCTCCAACCTGCAAGTTGCCTTTTAAGTAAACCAGTGAAGCTTACTCTCACAAAAATTACTCTTTAACTTTAGAGGTCCCTTTGCCTGCTTAGAAGAAACCTCATAAAATCATCAGGTAATTCCTCAGTGAAGCTACAGGAACAAAAAAAGAGATACAAATCCACGCTCCCACTGTGAATGAGGTGAAGGACATGAGGATGAGTTTGTGTTCCTGTTAGCAGGGCAGTTGAGGGTCAGGTGAACTGGACTGTGGCATTAGCTTACGGTAACAGGACTGTGTGATGTGTTCACGGACAGGACACAGTGTCACAGGAGCCGAGGGGATCAGGAGATGACTAATGAAGCTCCTCTGCCTACCTGCTCCTCTTCAGCGCCTCCTCCTCCTCCTCATCCTCTACCTCCACCTTCTCATTCGGTGCTGAAAGACAAAGACAACAAACCAGAGGCGAGAAATTAGTGAGCATGCTTAATGTGAACCAATCTATCGTTAACAGGACAAAGGTTTTAATCATGCACATAAATAAGAATACGTAGATATGTCTGAACTTCAGTGCATTAAGTGGTTGTTTTTTCCATTTAGGGATGCAACAATACACTAAGCCCACAGTTTGGAACAAATCTAATATTTTAGTCACAGTTTTTGGTTCAGTTTGGTTTTCACTGCCTTGTTATTAAAGAGGTGTTTTCAGGGGATTTTGGGAAATAAAAGCTTTTTTTTAATTCCTAAACAATTTCTTCAGTTTTAGGTAAAAAAAAAAAATCAATGTTCTGTTGTGATATAGAATAGAAATATAAACAAATAACAAAAGACATTTCAATGCTCTTTATACTGCTTGCTAACATCTGTTGTGTCTATTTCAAAATGCAGGAAAATAAATAAATTTTACCAACAAAGAGCTGTGATTATTCAAGTGTTTAAACTAAAGCACATTTTTTATTTGTAACTGAAGACATTGTGATGACAAATGTATTTATTTCATCTAATTTTCATTTTCCAAGCTGTAGCTGAACACATCACCATGTAACCATTACCATGCATTTGTTAAGTCTAATTAAGGTTCATTAAGTTTTTGTAACAGCCATCCTGACAATTTTATAAAGGACTTAAAAACTGATTACATGCACATGTTTGAGCGTCCTTTTTTTCTACGCCTGATGTTGAGCATTGGCCGACAATTATTTGAAAGGCTATATTTGGTCTACTTCCTTTTTACCCTCTGACCCACATCAGACAAATGAGCACAGGAACTTAAAATGTCAGGTCTAAGGATCTTCTATTACTGTCTGTTCCAAAGGTTGAAACTAAATAGAGAAAAAATGCATTTAGGTTTGCAGCTCCCTTTGCTGAGAATATCTCACAACTGGAGCAAAGCTATAGAGCAGCTCTCATTGGATACCTTTAAAAGGATGGAAAAAGATTTAAAGGTAGACACATCTTACTGTAGAAGGTCTCTGTTCTGCCAGGTTCTGCCCATTAATACTCACTGTCCACTTTTTTAGGTGCACCTGCTCAGCTGTTTGTTAACGCAATTAGCTAATCAGCAGCAACTCGATGCATTTGGGCATGTAGACATGGGCAACATGACCTGCTAAGAATTAAAGCAGTTATTCAGGCAAAAGAGGGTGTACCTGATGACGTGGCCAGTGAGTGTACAATTCTTGTGCAATATAGGCTTTTTTGATGTTAAAATGTGAGGTTTTGTGTCTTTATTTTTTTTGCATTATAATTATGAATCTTCTTTAATGTGCTGTGGCCTCTCTTGGCTGGGACACATCTAAGATTTTTAATCCCACTGAGGTTGTTAAAATTAACAAACAGAATTTGACTTTCTCACTAACAACAGAACAGATATTCCACTTTTTCAAAGTATTTAATCATAACATCTTCTTAAACAAAAGCTTTTATATGATAATTAACACAATGGGCTCTAATTTCGTAAACCAGGCGCAGGCGGGGCGCACCTGCCCTGCGCCCGCGCCGCGCCAACGGGGTGTGTCCAGGGCATTTTGCAAGTTTCGTGCACGGCGCAGTCTGGCGCAGGGAGGCGCACCCACGCCTCCGTCTCTCCTACTGGCGCAAATGGCAGAGAGGGAGGAGATAAGACTTGAGTGGGTTTAACACAGCCGAGTGTGATCTTCACCAATCAAATGAACGCCTCTCCTCGCCTTTAAATGCGCCGCGGGCGAGGCGCAGTGACAATTTCACCTCGGTGGAGAAGATGGTCAGAGCTGCTGTCACTTTTGCAGCAACTGGGAGAGCACAGGGGCCACCGGGCCGCGCATTGGAGCCTCGATGCGCGTAACCATGTGGACCACCTCGCGGGACAGATATGATCTGTTCCTGTGTCATAATAGGAGTACAAAATTAAGTAATAATTACATTTAAACACAGCAGCAGGTTAATCCATTCATCATGCTAGTGATCCACCTGCATTACTGGTCTGTCATCGCCAAATAGCAGCGCCTTAGGTGAAAATATATCTCCTCCTCATCCTCCTTGCAATAATGTTCTCCATCTTTTTAGATCACGTTACGAAAAAAGATTAAAACAGAGAAATATGTGCAATCACACCGTTGTGATTGTTTATTGCATTGAAATGTGCCTGACACTCTGGACACCTGCCTGTGAGGTTTTGGTGACGTGTGCGCACTGTGCGCCTGTCAGCCAAATTACCACTGCCTCGAGTGCGCCTCGCCTGCGCCGAGAATAGACCAGGTTGGAGCTCGTGGGCTTCCAGCGCATCTTCCAAGCGTTTTTTTGGCACAAAATTGTCACTGCGCCAAGCTGAATCTGTCGACACCTCCCCCTGGTGCGCTGTCCCACCCATCTCGGCGCAGCCGGTCTACCAAATTGCCAAATTGGCTGCGTACGGCGCTACGCCGGACGAAATTACCACTGCGCGGGGTGCGCCAGGCTGCACCATCCTACGCCACCCTGAGTTGCACCAGGAAATTAGAGCCCAATAAGTAAATCAGGAAACTTACAGTTCTCGGTGCCGGTCATGTGGGCGAGGGCCCTGAAGGACTTGGACTGCATGTTGACGCTGCGGCGGCCCCATTCATTCAGATCTGGGTCCTTCTCTTCAGTCTGGACGGCCTGGTAGACCGGGGAGGCGCTGAATACGAGGGGGTCTCTAACTGGGAGAGAACTGTAACCACAGACAGAGGGCGCCAAACCCCGCCCCCCAAAACCAGACCAGGTCAACACCAAGACCCTTTAGACTTAAGCTTTAGTGGGTCCAAGTGAGAGAGTTTTAACTTGTTTCAGTACATGCGGTTATGGTTTTTGATTCTCTGCTGAGGTGAACTGGAATGTTTTTGTTTGTTTTTTTTTTACTGATGGTCAAAATTCACATGCTCAGAAAACAGCTGATGTGATTTTGCATGGAATGAAGAAAGAAGAGAAGCAATATTGAGCTGGTTTTGATTTGATTTTGTATGACAAGACATAAAATAAAGACAACAGAAAGCTCGATGGAAGCTGTTAGTATGAACAAGAATAAAGTAAAAGGTTTTAAACTCATTTGATTCACAAAACATGGCAGCAAATATTCACAAAAGAACAACTAGGGAAACACAATATTTTACACTTGTTAGAAATGACTGTTTATATGAGGATATGTCAAACCAAAGAAGGAGAAAAAGCTCAGAACATTTAATGTTTGGCTGAAATGAGTGTTTTTTTTTACTACCTTTACTGCTGTAATATAAAAAAAAATGAGGATAATTTTTTTTGCCTTTATCAGTTTTATATTCTGTAATTGTTTCTTAAAAAGAATCATATGTCTGCAGAGTCAGTGAGAGGATGTCATTTAAGTGTAATTGGTTTTTCTGTTTGATGGTTTTGTCAGGCTGACATTTCAGAGTCGCTTTATGAGGGAGAAAAACAGAGCAGCTGAATGAAGAATGAGCGTGTGTGTGGATGTTTGGAGCAGTGTTAAGTTTCTTCTTGGGAGGTAAAAAACGGTATGAAATGCTTTTATTTTTTAACTGAATGGAAAATATTTTGTTAATGTGAGGAGATGAAATCAGGCAGATATTTGTTACATGTTAGAAAACAAGTTTGACAAGATTTGTCTCAGAGAACAGAGTCTCGAGAGGTGAGTTTCTGTGTCACTGATACAACTTCAATTAATAATAACTTAAGGCTGTCTAAATCTTCCTCTTTCCTTTATACACTTCTCTAATAGCTTGTTAAGGAGAACATTGTATATACATACAGTATATAAATGTATGTATGTATAAATATATAAATATATATATATAAATATATATATACATATATATGTACATAACATACATGTTTGTGAGAGTACGTATGGATGGGGTTCGGATACAGAACTTGGGTCATCTGTGGAATGAGGACAGGGTTTTACTCATTTTCGATTTATTACTCTTATAAATACTTTTTTAATATTTTATTTTAAAATGATATGTGAATAAACCATGAAGTTTTGCAAAATTGCTGTGTTAAATGATTTGTGGGTATTTGGGGTGTCTACTTATTTCTTTCTCAAAAGCAAACATTAATCTGGAATTTAATCACATTTTTTTGCTCCTTAATCTTTTGAATAATTCTTTCATGTTTGTACATAAGTCTGATATGTAACCCCCCTCACACACACACCACCACCACCAAAAAACATGTAACTGCCTGCTGATGAAAAAATGTAGATTTCTAAGTCATTATTGTGAGATCAAAAGTCAAAATTTTGAGACAAAAAACTTGAAATTATGAGATTAAAAAGCCATAATTATAAGCTATTATAACTTTCAATTTCATACTTTCAACTTTATATCTCATAATCATGACTTAGAGATCTGGATTTTTTTTTTTTTTTATCAGCACTCAGTTACTTTCGTTTTCTTTTTCTGTGGCAGAGACAAAACCCCAAATCCAAACCCTTACCCTTAAAACCACAACAAAAATCCCCCCTCATATTTTCAGCAATTGATGAAACTCTGTGATGCACATGTGAGCTGTTGGGGGCCTGATGTGGTCTCGGGGCCATCAGTTGATAAGCACCGATTTAAGCAATTCCAAAATTGTAACTATTTCAATTGACAACAAGCTAAATGTTACTGCAGGGACAAATTAGCATTTAAGTAATTACTGGAGACTGGGTTGATATAACGAGACTAGCATGAACACTTTAAATCTTTGTGGTTTTATTTTTTAACAGTAAATCATAGTTTCTTGGTTGTTATGCATTTGCACTCACTCTTCAATTTAATGTGACATCAAATATGTTCAACGTGTTAACACAGCCCCTGCCTCACAGCAGGGTTTGCTAGTTGCTAGTTTGACATCCCATGTTGGCCTGGGCCTTTCTTTGTAGATTTTGCATGTTCTCCCTGTGCCTGCATGGATTTTCTGCAGGCACTCCAATTTCCTCCCACAGACCAAAAACTTGCTCATTAGGATACTGGTGACTAAACTGTCCGTAGGTGTGAGTGTGCGCGTGGATGGTTGGTTGTCTCTCTATGTGGCCCTGTGATTGGCTCATGATTTGTTCAGGGTGTACCCCACCTCCCGTGCAGTGTTAGCTGAGATAGGCTTCGGCTTCCCACGCCCCCAAAAGGGAAAAGTGGAATAGATAGTGGATGGATGTTAGCATAAACTCACTGAAAACAATGTGCAGTAAACAACATGCACAACAAGTTAAAGATGCAACAATGACAGAATGATGTTGACAATCACTAATAAGATGAATATGGGAGTATGGATGCTCTTGAATCTCTAAAAGTTGAAATACATCTAAACTTCATCTCATCAGGAATGCGTCACATTCACCACATCAACACACAAATCCTTCATCAGCACCAACAGCTAAAAACCCACAAATAACTTACGTAAAACCTTCAAACCAGCAACACTGACTCACTGACTGACTGAACAATGTACAATCAACTTTTTCACCTTCAGGACATTCTGACCTCAAGAAAACATCCAAACACTAAAACCGTGAAAACAAATACAGTAGCTGTTTCTCATGAGGAAAGGGGTATTAAGGAAAAAAGGAGGGAATTTGGGATTAATTGGTGCATTATTTGCTGAGTGAAGGGAGAGAGAAGGATAAATTAAGGACAAAGGACAATGAGGAACATCAGAATTAACTGGCTGTAATTAAATAGAAATTGAGGAGAAACTTGCTTGGGGGATTAATGGGTGGAAATGGGAAAGAAGAATATCAAGAAAGATCGGACAAGGCAGTGAAGGAGGTCTTACCCAACGTCGTGCCCTTTGGCCTGTGTCTGTCCAGCGATAGCATCCATTATGGCGTCCTGTGAGTACATACTGATGGGGGTGTTGTATTGGGCATGGATGATTGTGGCCTTACCACCGGGGCCTTTCACCTCAATAGGCTTATGGGTGGATAGGGCGTTGTCCAGGGTAGCAGGGTTGAAGCCAACACTATTTATATGAGAAATGATGTGGTGGGGGTGAAGAAGTGGAGGAGTGGAGAAAGTGGACAATAAAAGACAAGTGGGGGAAAAGGTGTAGGTTTATACAGAGGTTTGTGGGGTGGGGGAACCATGAAGTGGACCATGTGGTTACGAGGGTTAGGTCGAGAGGAAGTAATAAGAACTGAAAAGATCATGCTCACAGCAAACAACAAAGGTAAGGACAGTCTGTGTTTAGAATTCACTTTCACGTTTAATTCAAGTATAAGGCTAAATTTACACCACTTATTAAACAATCAAAAATCAGATTGATGTCTTATTTTTATGCCTAGTATCACAAGACTGCTTTTAATGGCACAAACTTTCAGCTGCACCCAAGAGTTGGCACCTAAGTTTCATGAAAATGTCCTTATTGTCATAGAAATGTCAAGTCTGTCAAGATGTCTCCAGATCTGCCAAAGATTACAACTACTGCATGGTAGTTTTATGTCTTCTTGGCTGAAGAGGAGGGACTACAGGTAGGTTTTGTGGTAGTGATTCATAGAAATCTTATAAGGAAAGGGATGAACAGAAGACCCAAATGACTTCTGCTTTAGAACTTATCTTATACTTTTGAAATGTATCCAGTTTATCATCCAGTCATAGTTGACATTTGCGGCAAGTTTGATAAAAAATCCCACCAAGAATTTTGACATATCAAGTCCACAAGCATGAGATGATTATCATATCTTGTCCCTCCAAAAGCATACCAGTTTGTCTTTGGGTCAAAGTGAACAATTGTGCAAAATGTATGGAGAAATCCTTCCAAGCATTTTTAAGATTTTGTATTCACATGCAGACGGTGAACAAGATTCCTTAGTAACTCTGACCTTTGTCTTCCAAAAGCTTATCAATTCAATTTGGTCAGAGACGAATAATGAGCAAAGTTTGACCAAAATCCTTAAAACTCTTTGCACTCATTTGATCTTCATCTTCCCAAAGCTCATCAGTTCATCTTTCACAGGGAGAAGACAACTGTGCCAAGGTTGACAGAAATCCCTGGAAGCTTTCTTGAGATCTTGCATTTATAGGCAAAGGATGACCAGGGAGCTTCATGACCTTGACCTTAGATCTACAGCCTCCAAAATCTATTTAGTTAATCCATGTGTCATTGTAATAACTGGTTCAAAGTTTGAAGAAGATCACAAACAGCATTCTTGCAATCATAACAATGCATTTACAAACAAAGAATGATGAGGGTCATGATCTTGATCTCTGACCTACAAGCTCTGAAATCTCATTAACTGAAGCTTGACGACGAACTTTTGGAGCAGTCGTGAAGCATTCTTCTTCCCAAGAAATGGATAAACAAGAGGCTCCATAACCTAACTTTTGACCTTTGACCTCCAAATGTAGATGCATCATCTTTGACTCAGAGTGGACAATTACCCAAGGTCAAAGGAAGCCTGCAAACATGATGTCTTCAGACTTCAGCTGCTGCTGGTGAAGATAAACATGAATGATATCCAATGTTTCACTGATGTCAGTTTCCCTGCTTTACAAACAAGCATACAGGGGGCTCAAGCTTCTCATCTGCATGTTTTCATATAACGTATACCAGAATATTATTTCACGTGTGATCGGCTGGCCTCCAGCTTCAGCCCCCAGCAACCACGAATGGGATAAGGGGTACAGAAAATGGAAGGATGGATGAATGGATAATATTATCTCATAGAATTGATTGTTTCCAGGTAGGACTCGGTTGGGAAGGCATAGAAAAGGAAAGAGCTCAGATATGCAGATTTGGGAACAGAAGCTGAACAGGGAGAAGGACAGTTTGGGTTCTCCCACTAGAAGGGGACTGTAGAGGGCTCATAGAACAGTGGTCTTATTACTGAGAGATGTAAGATAAAACACTTAAAACCAGATGGTGGATTGGACAACGAAGAATAGGAATAGGAATTGGAAATGGAGTTAACCACAAAACACTTGTTTCCTTTGTTCTTTATCTGCCCTTCTCTCTTCCCTAATGACAAATGATACGTTTCCATTTGTGATATCTGCCCGACTTGGCTTGACTCCACTAGGCTTGTCAAAAATATCAATACTCCAAAAAGTATTGATACTCAAAGGCCGTATCCAGAGACGATACTAATTTGCCATGGTATCGATACTACAGTGCGCACGTCTGCAGCGCCTGCAGCGTCTGCCATGCGCACTCTGCAGGCAGCGCAGCAGGCAGACAGACAGCGTCCGGCAGTCGGGAAAGCCCTCACTGCAACCCCGCTTGCTGTCCTCTGTATTACTGCTGCGAGTAGAACGACTACTTAGGCAAAACACCTTTAAGGTGCAGTGTGTAGAATTTGGCAACATTTCGCCAAACAGAAATGGTGAATATAGGATATAATGTTTCTATTTGTATGTAAAGTCCATCAAATAGGAGTACAATCATCCCCATAAAATGTTTGTTTTATTTTTATTTAGTTAGAAAAAGCTTCAAAAATTTACATTACCGCGGGCTGCATTCATGTAGGCGGACATAACAAAGCCATGTTGTCTACGGGTGGATTTTAGGGACAAAAAGAACGAAACGCGAATCTGTCCGCCGGTTCTGAAATCTACCTGATTTCTATGCAGGCGAAGAAGAGTAGAGAGGACGGCGGTGGATGTAGAGACAGTTGTTACTCTGCACTAGGGATTTAAATTGTGTGTATTTTACAGTTAAAGCTTTTGGTCCCTAGCCCTTTTGGTCTTCACAGGCTTCCGTTGCTCAGCGATGTGACGTTTTGGTTATGGTTGGGCTCATTCTAGAATCTGAATGATAGATGTCGCTCAAATGCCAAATTCTACACACTGCACCTTTAAGGACTGGCACCCTGGCCTTCATGACAGATTCCGACAGGTTAGCAAAGCTCCCGTTCATCATTTACCTTACTGTACTAAACTGATTGATTGTGTTAGTCTGGCCAGTGGCCTGTTGTTTTGTGATTAGCTGTGGCTAGTGCGCTACTGTAGTCCGCGCTAGCAACGTTTAGCTTGCTGTTCGATGAATGCTGGTTGTTTTGTTTTTAGCCATTAGGTTAGGTACTGTGTGGATCAAGTACCCATTTACACGGTGGAGAAACCTGGGTTCCAACAACTTCTCATGCAGCTAAATCCACAGTACGTTCTTCCATCAAGAATCTGTTGTACAATACATCAAAACAAACATTCATGCAGCAGCTTCAAGGGAAGTCTTGTCTTGTTTTTTATTGTTTTGTATTTTTCATTTTCTGATTATTTATTTCATTTAATTGATTATTTATCTGTGGTCCTGTTTGTCATGTTAAATAAAAATGTTACTTATGTCTTTTTAAGTATTTGGCATTTTTTATCCTTGTGGCATCAAAAATGGTATCGAGTATCAAATATCTTCTAGGGTATCGATATCAAGCTTGAAATTTTAGTATCGTGACAACCCTAGACTCCAAACTGTTTGGTTTCTACCTGCTCTGTTTCCTGTAATAGTACCTCTTCAGAATGGTGGGGTCATTACAGTATGGCTGCCCAAAACTACAGTGGCATCCTCACAACAACAAAAGAGGAAATAGAGGCCCCGGTGTGGCTTTTTTAACACAGAGGAGATTCATTTTGTTCCAAAGATGATTGCAAGCAGCAAAAGCACTTGATGTTTAAAGCAGAGAAAAACTTGGGAAGTTACGTCTAGTCCAGCTTGCCTGAACCTCACTGGAGGTGATACGGAAACTGTGCCAGGTACCAGGTACGATCCCTAATAAAAACCAGTACAACCAAACTGTGTCAAGCTGAGACCGCATCGTGGAAAAGCTCCAATAAGAGGGAGTAAACAGAAGAAGTGCAACAGTCCACCGGTGGTTCATGAAAGCCTGAGTAAAATCAAGAACCATGAATGGGAACTATTTCAACACTGGTCATGGAACTAACTGTATGATACTTCAGTGAAGGGAGGTTCCAACTCAATAGCCATGCTGATGTGTTCTTGGCACCCATCAGTCTACATAGCTTGGTAATGTGCCCAAGAGAGGCCTTGTGGAAGAGTAGGTAATGACGTGGTTAATTATGTCACTTGTCAGTACCAGCACACTCAAGAGTAGAGGTCCCTTCACTTATCCTTTCATTGGGCACAAGTATTTGATGTTCATTAAAAATTAGGATATTTTTATGAAAAAAAAAAACATTCAAGAGCAACTAAGGCCTGTCCTTTCAGAGTATACAGTACCATGAAAAAATATTTGCCCCCTTCCTGATTTCTTACTTTTTTGCATATTTGTCACACTTAAATGTTTCAGATCACCACACAAATTTAAACATTAGACACAGATAACCTGAGTAAATACAAAATGCATTTTTTAAAAGATGATTTTATTTATTAAGGGAAAAAAGCTCTCCAAATCTACATGACCCTATGTTAAAAAGTAATTGCCCCCTGAACCTAATAACTGGTCGTGTCACCCTTGGCAGCAATAACTGCAATCAAGCGTTTGCGATAACTGGCGATGAGTCTTTCACATCGCTGTGGAGGAATTTTGGCCCACTCTCCTGCGCAGAATTGTTTTAACTCAGCCACATTGGAGGGTTTTCGAGCATGAACTGCCCGTTAAAGGTCACACCACAGCATCTCAATTGGATTTAAGTCTGGATTTTGACTCGGCCACTCCAAAACCTTAATTTTGTTTGTTTTAAGCCATTCAGAGGTGGACTTGCTAGTGTGTCTCGGGTCGTTGTCCTGTTGCATAACCCAAGTGAGCTTGAGCTTGAGGTCACGAACTGATGGCCAAACGTTCTCCTTCAGGATTTTCTGGTAGACAGCAGAATTCATGGTTTCATCAATCACAGCAAGTCGTCCAGGTCCTGAAGCAGCAAAGCAGCCCCAGACCATCACACTACCACCACCATGTCTGACTGTTGCTATGATGTTCTTTTTATCAAATGCTGTGTTGTTTTTACACCAGATGTAACGGGACGCACACCTTCCAAAAAGTTCAACTTTTGTCTCGTCAGTTCACAGAATATTTTTCCAAAAGTCTTGGGGATCATCAAGATGTTTTTTGGCAAATGTGAGACGAGTCTTTGTGTTCTTTTTGGTCAGTAGTGGTTTTTGCCTTGGAACTCTCCCGTGATGCCATTTTTGCTCAGTCTCTTTCTTATTGTTGAGTCATGAACACTGACCTTAACTGAGGCCAGTGAGGCCTGCAGTTCTTTAGATGTTGTTCTTTTGTGACCCCCTGGATGAGTCCTTGTTGGGCTCTTGGTGTAATTTTGGTAGGCCGACCACTCCTGGGTTCGCCACTGTTCCCAGTTTTCTCCATTTGTGGACAATGGCTCTGACTGTGGTTCGCTGGAGTCCTAAAGCCTTAGAAATGGCTTTGTAACCCTTTCCAGACTGATAGATTTCAATCACTTTGTTTCTCATTTGTTCTTGAATTTCTCTGGATCGTGGCATGATGTGTTTCTTTTTGAGATCTTGCAGCCTACTTCACTTTGTCAGACAGGTTCTATTTAAGTGATTTCTTAATTCAACAGGTCTGGAAGTAATCACGTCTGGGTGTGGTCAGTGAAATTGAACTCAGCTTTCAAAAAAATGTGGTTAATCACAGTTAACTCATGATTTAACAGGGGGGGGGGGGGGGGGGGCAATTACTTTTTCACATAGGGTCATGTAGGTTTGGAGAGCTTTTTTCCCTTAATAAATAAAATCATCATTTAAAAAGTGCATGTTGTGTTTATTCAGGTTATCTGTGTCTAATGTTAAAATTTGTGTGATGATCTGAAACATTTAAGTGTGACAAATATACAAAAAAGTAAGAAATCAGGAAGGGGGCAAATACTTTTTCATGGCACTGTAGATGAGTATTTTCAGGAATAAGTACATGAGTAAGGTTTTTCAATCGCTCTGCTCTGGACTCAAATTACAACAGCTTTACTGTCCAGAGTGCCAGATGCAACCCAACCCAAACGAGGCCATCCAAGTTTTACTTCATCAAACACGACCAACCAAGATACATTTGTATATCATATGTCATCTTTTGCTATTTTTAACAGCTCCTCTCTTATTTTGTCATTGACAGGCAAAAAAATCTGTTGTTGATCACACAAAACTTAAAATTTAATTATCTGATTACAATGTTATCCCCCAACAAGCCCATTATCTTCACTTCCATGATTACTAATGATCCATTTAGGCAACCACTTTAGCCCCATGACCCACTGCAACCTTCTTACTGAGAGATCACGATCAAAAATTCTGAAAAACATTTACCAGTCAAAGTCATTTAATGAATAATGATTGAACATCTAGAGTTCTCGGAAAGTTAATCCATTCTTGTGAGGAAACGCAGCATGGTTATTTTACAATAACACAATAATGTTAGAATTTTATGTCCATGGTACTGTGCCAAAACAGAGAAAACAGATCATATGAATGTACCTCAATTTGGAGCTTCTGCACAGCAAAGATTGACCATTATTTAACATTGCATTTATGAACCATCAAAACAAGTCCATGATACACAAGTTGAGGACCAGTCCTTTAAATGATCTTGATTTATTTACAGGTGTAGAAACAATAAAAACATCAGGAAACCTCCATATGCATTTATAAATGATACGTTAATCTTATCTGTTTTGTTCAAATATATCATCAATCAGACCTCAGGAAAATACATCAAACTGTGACCTTTACTTTGAGAACAGAAATGCCAGAAGACATTTATGACTTTATCAGAGCACAAACTGCAAGGAAGCCTGGAATATATCAGCTAAATTAAGGCATTCTTCAAAATCATAGCAAATGTTTCATGCAGGATTCATGCAGAGTCAATCATTACACCTCAAACAGCAGAGGAACAGAAAGGCGATGGGACTCTGACAGCTAATTAACTGGCTGAGGCTCAATCAGCTGGGGACTCATTTGTCTCTTCAGTCACAACAGAAGAAACCATCAGCCTCATGGTGATAAGCTCCACAACAATAACAGTTTTTCAGTCTGAAACACACACAAACACAGCAAACCAACAAGATGCACAGGCCCTCTGCACCAGGAACTCGCACAAGCAAACCATTCACAAAACAGACATGACTTTGTTAGGTTTTTCTAGCTTTCTTGGGAGATGAGATGGAAGGGTTTGAAGCATACACAGGTTTAACAAAGAAACACTGCAGAGACAACAGAATAAATGGTGCTATCACTGACTTGCTGGTGTCTATATAACCCATAAATTAAATGAATCTACTTGTCCTTATGAGCTCAACAAACCTCCATGAAGCAATTTACGTATTTGACAGGATTTAAAAGTTTGAGATCATTTAATCCAAACCACAATTTAACCAGTTTTAATTCCAGCACAACAGAAAAAGTCCTTTGCTCCTATTATTGGTTAAGGTCTTTCTCTTAAAGCTGTGGAGAATATTTAGAAAAGAGGAAACTGATTTTCTATGATAAATTACAAAAGTGACCAAATCTATGGTATGCATACAGAATTTTTTGATGAGTACTCACGGCACCTAAAATGTTTTAAGTATTGAAGCCCAAGATATTCTTAATCTTTGTAGTTATAGATGTCTTCAAAATGAAAACTGTTTTAAACAGGTATATTTCTTTATATTTCTCCAAATAACACAAGCAAGGCTGTGTGATTTCCCTCCCCAATCCAGGCAAAACAAAAGCAAATGGTAGCTCAGCAAATGGCAAGCTGAATTACAAAAAGTCTAACAAGTGATTATTTGGATTTTCATGATTTTCACCACTGAATGCACACATGCAAAATGTGTAACATCCATGTAACAACTCGAAAAATCTAATTTTATAGAGTTTGATTTGCTTTATTGTTCTGTAAATGTAATGGAAACTATGCTAGTGCTAATTTTGCTAAAGCAATCGGCAGCGATGTACACTGTGGCTGTGGCTGTGACTGTGGCTATGTTGACCCCTGACCTGGAAGTCCTTTGCATTGAGGGTAACAGTGTGTGAGTTAGACTGGTTTGATGCATACTGCTAATTTTCTGTAGGTAGTATGACATCTGAGAATTTTTGGCATACTGTAGATTTCACAAATGTTCACATACTGCATACTTAATACTACATTTTGACAATATCAGTACATGTCCATTATTCTGTCACGTGAAACTAACGCTAACTTTGAAAAACAATCACTCTGATGATGTGCAGCCAGATGACAGTTAACATGAGTTGACAGCATCAGACATCAGGAATATTTTAAACAATGATAAATTAATTTTTAGAGATCTCTAGTCCCCCTTAAACACCCTGTTGTATCTTAGCCTTATTCTTTCACAAATGCATTCAAACTAAATTAAAGTTAGTCAAATCTCAGGGTACTTTCAATTGATTTAAATGAAAAGCAGTCTGACAACAAGACCTCAAACCTGGCAACAGTAGCCATAGAGGGCATGGCTTGGCAAAGAGTCAATTAACCCTTTGTCAGGACATGCCCTTTACAGGAAGCTCTCCTTTATAAAGCCTCGTCCCTCCTGGGAACCATTACTTGATTTGACAAGATCTGTTGGTGTCGGCCTCTTCCCCATTCAAAAGAATTGAAAATACTTTGCTGTTTGACTAATTATTATTCATATTCAATTAATCCAATTATTTTCTAGATTTGTCCTCACTTAAAGAATAAACACAAGACTATAGGATGTATTAGGATTACTTGATATCTTTGTTAAGTTTGTTAAAATCCTTTAAAATACCCCTGAAATACTTAATACCTCTTAGTGTTTTCATCAGCCATCCACATCGGTAATATCCATTCGTTATTTCCACTCAGTATTGCTAGAACACCTAATACCACCAATATTAACATTTTTCTTTTGCATTCAAGTGTAGGAAAGTTTGCTTTGGGATTGTCAATGAAGTCATAAATTTAAGACAATAATTCATCACGATACATTAAAAAGACTCCGCTCAGACCAAAGTAGTCTGACTGGAGCAGCCAGAGCCTTCCCTCACTATGAGGGAAGACTCACCCATATTGTTCATCAGGGTGCTCTACATGGGATTAATCAGTAAATTGTCGGGCCAAGCACGGATGTTCCTGATGCACTACATTTGCAAGGTCAGCCAATGTTCAGGGCGAGTTCGAGCAGTCAAGCGCTGATTTATGAGAGGATTAGCTGAGGCCATCATTGCTTTGACCCGAATCATACAAAATCACTGTCACTGTTAGACTTTGTAAACAGATAAAATAGAATTTCACCAATTTCCCATCTTTATATAATAAATCAAAAAGCAAATTTGCTCTGCAGAAGATTTCAGTTCTTAATCTTATCAACAAATATATCTAATACCTACTGATCTGCAGTGAAATACACTGGATTAGTAGCATGAAACAGAAGATGTGCGAAAAGTTCTAGATGGAAACTCTGGCGTTGACAGAAAGAACCAACAATCTCCACCAGGGTTTTATTCACTAATGTAATTTCACCCACTTATCTATTACTGGACAGTGATGCATGGGTTATTAAAAAGCTCTTTATCCCAACAGGGGACACTCTGATACCCACAGAAGCAAACCATGCCTTACATAGAGCAAACAGCAGCACAAACACATGTCCGAGATGCAGTGGGAGAGGATACTAACTTTGGAGCAGCCGGGGGGAAAACCTGGTTTGACCCACAGCAGAGGAACGAGAAAGGAAAGAGAATACAGAGCAGATAAAAATCATCAGAAAACATATTGAAGTTTATTTTTGTTCTCAGGGATAGGTGGAGTGAAGGAGATATTATATCAGAGCTGTAGGGGCAACAGACAGAGAGGGAAGAGATAAAGGTCAGAGGTCAGAGATGAGCATCCTCCAATCCCAGAGCCTATACAGCTGTCTTATCTGTACGTGAGAAGAGTTTATGATTAACAAACACTGAGGGTAAATTCAGATTTGAGGATGTGAAGAGAGTCAGCCTCTGATGCAGAAACTCAAGATGATGCACAGATCATTAAAATATGCCAGTTTTGATGTAAAATACATTCAACATAGTCACAAAAATATATAGAAGAATGGTGTGGATACATATCAATATATCTCCTGTTAAACATTAATGAGACTGTTAGCTATTACATTTACACCTTTGTAAAAGTTCTATGTGTAAACTTCAGGAAGCCATCTTTGGATTGTGAGTGTTTGCATTGACTGTCTCTGTTCCCTCTGTTAGTTCAGTATGTACTAATAGCGTTCAGCTATGTGATGTGTGCTTAACTACCCATTATCTCCACTGAGGGGCTGCAGCACAGGCTTCAAAATTCACCATCTTCTTTACAATCCTTCAGCCATAACAACTGCTGAAAAATAGTGATACCTAATGTCTACCAAAGCATCAGGACACTGCTTGCATTGTTAATAAAAACAGGAAAGTGCTAGAATGTCACTCCAGTGATGTTTGCTTACCGTGTGTCTTCTAATAGAGACCCTTGCTCAAACTGGGCCCTGCATAATAACTTTGCATATAACGGCCAATTGCTTTAAGGTTGATTTAAAGTTTTTTGATTTCAAAGAAATGATGAAAATACATTTTTTAAATAAGGAAGAAACAAAAATAAATCTTAAATGTAATTTTTACATCATCTTTTTTAATTTGTGGATATTTAAACACTGAATTTGCTTAGTTGAAAAATGCATAAGAAATCCAAGGCACTCTGATGTGGTTGCAAATCCTTTATTTTAGCAGGGATAGGTCACGCCAACGCGTTACAACTCATCAGTTTTCATCAGGACATGCCATGTCCACGCTAAAATAAAAGATTTTTGTTTTTTGTCACCACACACCTTGACTCTGTGTAGCACTCACCCCAACATGTTTTCTCTGACTTTGTTTAGTTTTACAAAGAATCATTATTTTCATGAAAAAAGACAAGAAAATCTATCCATTATAATGTTATTTATTTAAAATTTGAAAGTTAAAAGTTAAACTGAAGTTTTATTATTATGATACTTAATTTGAATTAAAACAAAATTACTACTCAGACAGAGACTCTGATATAAAGACCTGCCTCCAAAAGACAGCTTTCTTCACATAAAGACCTCGTACTCTCTGTGATTCTGTATTTGGGAATTTACAGTATATTAGTGCAGAAGATCTCCAATATATTGACACCAACACTGGTGTGAGAGCAACTGTGCAGACATGAGTAAATGTGAATAAGTCCTATCAGTAACTTGAAAACCAGCAGAAGTTTGGCATCGTCTGCCTGATCAAAGGCAGTGGCTCATGACCTGGACGACTAGAGGATGAACAAAGTGTCTGTCTGTCTGTTTGTCTATCTGTCTATCTATCATCACACACACGTAAACAGAAGTGATGATGTCACACAGTGGCATCACACTGAGGGTAAACCAGTAAGCAGTGTGACATTTTAGGCCCAGAAACCTGAGTTTTCAAAGATACCCACCTATGTGTGCAAATGACCTCATGGCCAAGCCCCACTACAAACAAAAGCTGAACTACAACATTTTTATTTGACAGCAAAATTACTGTTCTCGTCTCTCTACCTCAATATGACTCAGTTGTTCTCAGACATATTCGGTAGGCAGCAAAACACACTTGGCAGAATTTCAAAATATTGATGCTACAAAATCTCAACTCTAAATGGAGCAAGTACATCTGCTACGGGTCAGATTATTTTCATCTTATCCTAGAGTTATAAACAAGTTTTTATTTTAATCCACACTGATGATGTTGATAAAACCTCCATGACCCATGTATCCAGGAGACGTCTGTTTTGTTGTTTAGGAAAATGCCGACTCAGCAGTGTAAATGATCAGAGGTAAGACAAGGGCAGCCTGTGTGTCCTGTGTGTGTGTGTGTGTGTGTGTGTGTGTGTGTGTGTGTGTGTGTGTGTGTGTGTGTGTGTGTGTGTGTGTGAATTTGTGTGGGGGTGGGTGTGTGTGTGTGTATTTGTGTGAATGTGTGTGTATATTTGTGTCCAGAAGGTTCCCTGACCTTTACCAGCAGCCAGAGGAACAACAGGTGTTTGGCCTCTCTGCTGACACAGTAACCCAATCACACTGTGAACTGAGGAAACCCCACAGGCATGCTGGGTAACAGCATGTGTGCGTGCATATGATGAATGTGTGGCTGTGATTATGAATAGTTATGGTAACAGTCAGATACTTCCTCCCATCATTGCTCTGTAATTCTGTGACTGATGTAGAGGGGTGTGTGTGTGTCTGAGGACAGTGACGTTTTCATCTTCGCTTTCAGTCCAGGCGAACATCTGATCCTCCCTCACACCTCTCAGTTATCATCTCTCAGAAGTAAAAAAAGCACTCAGTAAATTAAATTAATACAGTAGTGCTCAGGTATGTTTGAGTAAAAGTCTAAGACTGGATTCTGTTTAACAATAAAACAAACATTGGAATACTTAAATCAAAATATCCTAAAAGTAAAAACTGCAGAAGATTTTAAATACTTAGTTCCTTAAAAATGTAATCAATTAGGTGCTGCTTATTTTAACGAATCAATATTTTACAAAGTTATTTGTGAATTTAGCCAAACAATCGATAAAGTCTCATGTTTATATAAAATGTTAAATACAGTTACATAAAGTTGGGGCGTGGGGTGAACTGTAAATAAAAACAGAACACGATGATTTGCAAATCCTTTTCAACATATAACACACTGAATTCACTACAAAGACAAGATAATTAATGTACAAAATGATAAACATTGCTGTTTTTGCAAATATTTATTCCTTTTTTATTTGATGCCTGCAGCAAATTCCATAAAAGCTAGGACAAGAACATGTTTACCACTGTTACATCACCTTTCCCTTTAGCAACACTCAATAAGTGTTTGGGTACTGAGGACAATAATTGTTGAAGCTTTGTTGGTGGAATTTTTTCCAATCAATCAATCAAACAATCAATCAATCAATCAATCAATCAATTCTTGCTTGATGTACAACTTCAGTTGCTGAACAGTCTGGAGTCTCTGTTGTCATATTTTGCACTTCATAATGAACCAAACAGCCTTGGACCTGCACTCTTTATTTCAAAGCCACTCTACTGCAGCATGTGCAGGAAGTGGCCTGGTACTGTCTTGCTTAAATAAGCAGGGACGTCCCTGGAAAAAAGATGTCGCATGGGTGGCAGCATATGTTTCTCCAATACCTGTTTGTACCTTTCAGCATTAATGGTGCATTCACAGATGTCCAATGACCCATGCCATGGGCACTAACACACCCCCATACCATCACAGTTGAGGGTCCTTTTCCTCTTTAGCTCGGAGGACACAACGTCCAATGATTTCCAAAAACTAATTTGAAATGTGGACTCATCAGACCGCAGCACAATTTTCCACTTTGCATCAGTCCCTCGAAGATGAGTTCAGGCCCAGGGAAACTGCCTGTGTCTGGGTGTTGTTGATATTTGACTTTCACTTTGCATGGTAGAGTTTTAACTTTCACTTGTGGATGCAGCAATGACCTGTGTTAACTGACAATAGTATTCTGAACGGTTCCTGAGCCATGAGGAAATATACTTTACAGAATGATGTTGGTGTTTAATGCAGTGCTGCCTGAGGGATCAAAGGTCAAGATGATGAAATAAAAAAACAGCGATGTTGTTATGAAACTGTTGGACGATTCACTCATGCAGCTCTTACTTGTGAATGACTGAGCCTTTCAGAGGTGCTCCTTTATACCCAATCATAACACTCACCTGTTTGCAATTAACCTGCTCACCAGTGGAATTTTCTGAACAGGTGTTTTTTGAGCTTCCTCTACTGTCCCAGTCTTTTGCTGCTCCTGTCCCAGCTTTTTTGGAATGTGTTTCAGGCATCAACATCAATATGAGTGAATCATTGCAAAAAAATAATAAAGTTGTCAGTTTGAACATATCTTGTCTTTGCAGTGTATTCAACTGAATATAAGTTGAAACAGGTACACAGTTTATTCAGTTTTCATTTGTTTCCCAACTTCATCAAAATCAGCGTTTGAAACAGGAAAAGAAAAAAAAAAGATTAAAATGTACTCAGTGAAACCAAAGCTCTTAAAATGAAAATGAGGTTGATTATTTTTCTGTTAGGTGAATTTTTAACTGTATGATGAACTGCTATCCTCTCTAGAATCTATCTGGTCTTCTATCATTATCAGTTGTTTATTATAACAATTAATTTTTTTAACACATCATAAGCAAAAGTTTTATTTTGGGGGACCTGAAGACACTGAACGTTCTGAAGTACTAAAACTTCTCCTTCTTTTAATTTGATCATTTCCTTTTTACTTTGATTTGGGTAGATTTAATGATCAAGTGTAACCAGTTTTGATCCACCTGCAGAGAGTCTGCTCTCCTGTGGTGTTGATCAACATGGCGTGACGGTGAAGCCAAAACAGCAGGAGTCTCAGAGGAGGAACTGCTACATTGGGCAGAACATATTTTATAGGTCTGGACCAAGAGAATTTCTTTATTCTCTACGTATTTTTTTTCACAACAGCTTTTACTGGCCAAAATCACTTTAAAAATATGCCACAATAACTGTGGTTGCCCCATTCTAGTGTTTACTGATAAATTAGCATGTAGTAATGTTTGTTTCCATCCAACTCTTTCCTAAAATATGGCACCAAAAAACAAGGCAGCAATAAAGCTTTATAAAATAAACCTTACAGAACAAATCAAATCCATTATTAAGCTCTCCATCAGCTCCTTCTCTGAGAAACTCCTGTGAGTCTGTTGCCATGTTTCCTGCTCGTCACATAAACATGTCTACATACCCCACCGGCTGACCAGCCTGGATGGCCGCCATCTCCCTCAGAGTCTCCTCTGAGTACAGGCCGATCGGGGAGTTATACTGCTT